>BROG01000991.1:0-117500 GCA_030159075.1 Atrina japonica
AAACAACAATACAACAACAACTCAAGAACAATTGACGCAAACGGATGGAACATTTACCATATTGGGTGAAGATGAAATTTAGGTATAACCCCCAAAATTGTATGATAGAAATGTTGATATCAAAAGAAGCAGAATGTTGAGTAGAACAGCTTATCCAAAATCCTCATAAATCTGTAATAAGTGGGATTTATGAGTGTTTGAACATTTGGGACATTTTCTGTATGATTTTGTATGGAAAAGTACAAAAATAAAAGCGTTATGACACGTCACTTGTCTCATTTGCTATAAATAGGAAGAGCCCTTGAGTAGAATGATGGTATTTAATGATGGTGATAATTTGTTTAATTTATGATAATTAATGAAAAACTTATAGTAATTTTTTTTGTTTAAGTGTAGCCTACATAAGGTTTCCTTTGTATTCTTACGTAACGCCTTCACAAATTGAATGTAAAAATGAACTAAAAATGATAAAGATAATAATGAAATAATTTACGTGCATTTTGTGTCAAAGGTTAAATTATATGTATTATTTTACTGTCTACTTTTTTTTTAAACTTCCTTCATGTTCATCGTTATGTAACCATGACCAGTTCTACATTATTGTAGCTTCTCTCCGTCTCCGCAAACAATTACGTATTTCAGTCCATGTTTGCAACAAGAGCAACTGTTAATTTCGCATGGATTTCTAAAACATATTTTGAATTTGTATCTTACGTACGTTGCATCCAGGTCTGGATTTAAACAAATATTAACAAGTTTCCAAACACATTTTGTCGCATTCAGGTAACTGATTATGAGCTTGGACGAAAGTATGACTTTCAAGTGAACTTGTAATCTGTAACAAAAAGCAGCTCTTTCTGTAGGTGGCAGAATTTCTAGGTAAATCGTGGATTGTCGACACCATTTGCATGTATTTTGAGTAGCATAGTTTGTCCAAAGACAAACAGATCAAATATAAGTTTGGAAAAATAAGTTACAGGAAATTCAACACTTAGGTAGCAAAGTCACCACAGTAGTAATATCTCATATTCTATTTATCAATGGAGTGATTTGTGGCTGAGAAACTACCTCTGCATCCTCTTGGTGAGAATTACTGACGCAATATTTTGACAAATCGGAAAAGTAAGTATCCAATAATACATTGCCTTATATGCAAAAGAGAACACAATTCTATGAGCAATCTAAGGTTTCCAAAATACATGAAGACGGTTTAGACAAGCAAAATAACAGCTGATCCAGAACAGCATTATTTCCGTTTGCAAGACAAAATTTCACTGAAGCACAGATTTGATTTGATTTTTTCTTTTTTTTTACGCCATACTCAACAATTTCTCAGTCATATGATGGCGTCCAGTTTTTTATTGGTGGAGGAGAAACCCCGGTTACCCGGGTAAAGACCACCAACCTTCCGCAAGAAACAATTACCTGCAGAGTAGTAGGGTTGGAGACATGCTAATAATGTTTTGATGTCAGTTTTCACAGACCTGGGTGTAACACCAGAGTACCTCCCAAAAGTACAATTGCAAACCATGCGATAAACCAGTTGCTCTTGTCGCAAACATATGGACTGATGCGAGTAACGGCCTGCAGAGACAGTAGGGGGAAAGGTTTTAGAAAGTTGAAGTACCCATGTTTACCTTTAACTTCTAGGATGAATATAATTCAATCTTTTATCTTTTATAGAAAATGCATTTAGATTACTTTATTACCATTCTTATCATCATGTTAGTTCATTTAGCTCATGTTCAGTTTAGAGTAGGTGAGTACGACGACAGCTGTAATTCTGAATTTACTTATACAAAGCTATAATTGATCTATAATGATCTATACTGATCTATAATTATCTATAATTGATCTATACTGATCTATACTGATCTATAATCAATTAATCATTAGCTATTAATTATGATATAAATTATTATTATTATTTTATGAAGATATATCTTCATATCTACAGATATATAAAATTCCATTCGTGCCTAGTTTACTTACTGTATTTTTGTACATTTCCATACAAAATAATGCACAAACGCGTCAAATTTTTAAACGTTTAAAGTTATCTCCCATTAGCGGAATTTTGCGGATTTTGGATATATTGTTCTACTCAATCTTGCTTTTATACCATTTTCCGAGTCGACGACCAGACCGGTAGGCCTACCCTGTGTGGTATAAAAAACCAATCCGAAAATTAGCATGACATGTAATTTCGAGAACTACCCATTCTCAGTGCATCGAACTGTCCCCGGTTGTAACCCATACAATTATCTCGTATAACGTTTCTTCTATTTATATAACTTACAGAAGTTAAATGTTGGAAGATCCGCATAGATCTGTCAATGTTATCATTGCATACTAGAATTTGAACTTTTGCACTTTTTAAAATATATGAAGAGGTCTATATACCAGGGAAGAGGCGACCGACCTTCCGCAAGTAAACTGTGTGCTATAGAACTGAAGTTATCTTTAGATGAATCATCTTTCGTTTCAATTAATATTCTCTACAAATAATAAATGTATGATTGTTTCTAAATCCGGTAAATGCTACCTCACATGTATATGTAAAATATGAAATCGATTATCAGGTTATCTGACCTTTTACAATTCGAAAAATGCACATAATATGCGCACTCACTTGAACTGTCCTCTCGTCAGGCAGAGCTCCGTGATGTGATTAATATCATCAAAGACACATATAACGCGTTATAAATGTCTCGGATACTACATACAGTCATGGGTATTTAAATTCAGCCTGTTTACTTTTTACCCCGATATTCATACGTTTTTCTTAATACAGGTACAGTCTGACTCATGTGAATTATCGGGAACTGACTGTCAACTCTATCCATGATATTTATTCGTAAATGACACAGGATCATCGTTATATCAAAGATAAATTGGAAAGTGAATGTTAGGTATATGTACTATATACTAAACACATTTTTCACGTTTTGATTTACCAGGAGTTAAACCAAATGTGGAAAAATAATTATACGTTTTTATTGTACGGTACATCCTCTGGCAAACAAAACCTTTAAATGCGAGGAATGATGTGAGATATACTATAAGGTGCATTAGCAGTGTTTACCAAAAAAAAAAAAAAAAAAAAAAAAAAAAAAAATTCGATTTTTTGCTACTTGTACTACTTGTATTTGATGTACAATAACATAAAATAGCTATAAACAGTCATAAAAACTATATTCTTATACATTTTGTGAAAATAAGGCCAGGTCCATGGGTGGTATTCATGTACAAATAGCAAGGTAGATTTAATCAATAGTAATTTAAAGCAGCACTGGCGGCGGCTATGGCGTGATTTTTTTCTGTAAGTGATAATATATCCTTATATAAAGATAAAAAGTTCTCATTAATTACACTTGCACATACTGGTTTGTTTAAAAAAATAACCTTAAGATGAATGAAGTTTGCGTACGTGGTGAAGAAAGTAGTTCAGTTAGCTGCACGTTAGCCAATCAAATCGCCGCTATGCTTTATTATACATATATACATATAAAATATTTATGTGATCTGTTATGAAGTGGAATAACACACAGATCATATGATAAATATGAATACATGTATATATATATATATATATATATATATATATATATATATATATATATACATCATTCTAAGTAGTAAAAATTTAAAAACAACCAATGCCCCATTATAATCAGGCTTGAGATATTTCGCAGTGCTCAACAGATGTAGAATGTGTCCGCTGTAGACAAAAATACCAAGAATGCATTCATTCTATACAGAAATCTTACATAGGAACCATCGGAGCTCTTACTAAAAATTAATTTTGAAAAAATAACAAAGAGCTAAGTATAAACATTTATGCAAAAATGTTTTAAATACGGAATCAGTTAAACAAATTTTGCAAAAATAATTAACTGAATAGAATTTTTTTTACAGTAAGGGTAGGAAATGTTAGAATAATACCAGAGTTCGCGGGAAGGCCCACAATATTGCTCAAGACGAGATTCTCTTTCAATAAGACATCACGTGTTGGTCTCGAATAGTCAAGAAAATATAGAGACCAAATCAAACAAATGGAGAAATAGCAAATCCAAACAATCATAAAAGAAAGGTCAAAACTGTCTGAACCGGGTTTACACAGTATGATTGGGCAACTGTATTAAAAGCCGGCCTGTCTTGGACACATATGGCTTGCAAAAACATAATTGACATCGCATTCCATCAAGTGGGAGAAATTAAACAAAATAAGGAATTCGGATACCATGATGCAATTGACTACTTTTGTATTTGACCGAAATTAACAAAAGAAATTAAAGGTATATGTATAGGTAAGACCATGGATTCGAAGAAGAGAACATCTTATACTACAGTAATATTTGGAACGGATAAAACCATTTATATTCAAAATAATTCAAAAGCTAGGATAGCCATCGTATCACAGTGGTTACTCTTAGACGGATTTGATTATGCATTTAGATGTGTTATTTACCTTGTAAATGTATTATACCACTTTCTCTTCAGAAAATCTATTGGAGCTCAACTGATGAAGTCTAATTGACAGAAACGATCGTCTTAAGCAGTATAACTTTGGTATTATGTTGATAATATTTATGGTTCTCATCAAACATTGATAGGGGAATTATCTACCTAAGATGAAGACACGTCAACATATGAACATTTCGTATACAGAAACAAACTACTTACTGGTAGTTGTTGTCACAAGGTGGTCAGGAATCGTGTCGAATGTCAACATTTCGCATATTTTACGGTCGTTATAATAACCTTGTTTGCAATTACAGTATTTAGCTGAGTAGGGTGTTGAATTGCCTATTCAATAGTGGTTATTGAATCGTCCTTATTGATAATTACAATGTTTTATTCATCAATTATTTCAGATCTGTTTAACTGTGGATTCACATCAGGTGTGACAAGTCGACAGAGGATGACACCTGATCCCACTTCTGGATTTAAAGAGGTCTTTGTTTTTCCAATATCACCAGATTTGTATAAATATTATTCGCTTAAATCAAATACACTGGCCAGTTTATTGACAAACTTCAAAGATATGTCATTACTTATACATGCATGTATATATAGTAAGTCATACTAATTATTCATAACGATCATCTTTTTAAATATCTACTTACCGACCTGTTCTAAATATTGTTTTTAACTTAACATTAGCCGTTAGGCTAGAAAAAATAATTGAAATTATTATAATAAATACATGTGCATTTTTTTACAAGTACGAACATAACCAAATGTGTACAGAAACATCTTCAAAATATATACAGAAACGACCATGTACCGAAACGTCCTGATTCATTCCTGTTCACGACCGCGAGTCTCTGGTCGACAATTTAGAAACTCGAAAATCTACATGAAACGGTGCACATAAACGTTGCCAATGTATCACAATTATTAAATAATGATCCATAATTACATATATAGTCAAATTTATGGCATATTATGTGTCTTTAACTCCTTTTAATTTTCGTCTTCAATGTCTTCCTTTACTGGTTTTAGTACCACCCTACGGAAAGGAGTACAACGCGTTTTGGGGAGGGTCTCGGTTCACTCAGGCTGTAGTTTATCGTTTAACTATGCATTTTCACCAATCGAACGATCAGTGCAGCTTGAATAATGATTATTCTATCTACACATAGTCTTTTTACATGAGTAAACAAGTACAAACCTCAATCTTTTCGTTTTTCCATAAGCTTCATGATACTTCCGGTTAGGAAATACTAAAGACCTGATTTTGTCCTGTACTTCCTGACTGGGGTTTATTTGTATTTAACAGTAAAAATAGTAAGATGAATTTGTGATTTTATGGAACTACAGGATAACAACTACACATATGACCAATAATATGCATAGAGGTCGACATTTTTTAACGAGTGATGATCATGAAATGTGAAGTTAGTTTGAAGAGTGATGAATTGACGTCATGAGCGACGAAATGTTGTGAAGTAAGTTTGACTAGTGATGAATTGACGAGAGACCCGGACCAACATTTTCGGCCCGGCCTTCCGCATTTTGAGGCCGGGCCGATTATTATACGACACCACCGCCATATTCATGACTGAAACAAATGCTTAGTTTATCGAAAACAACATTCATTATATTTATTCGATTTTTGTTTGTTTATTGTTGTTTAACTTGCCACTCAAGAATCTTTCACTCATATGGAGACGTCACCAAATGCCGACGAAGGGTTTCAAATTTTGGCCTATGCTCGGCACTTACGGCCATTGAGCAGTGAGGTTTCCATAATGTGCCGACACCTACTGCGACACGGGACCTCTATTTTTTGTGTCTCATCCGAAGGACATAAAACCAACTTAAGAGTCGAGCGCGCTACCGACTGAGCAAGGCTAGCTCTCATTATTCGAATTCAAAGTTCGAAATTAAATTCTATATACTGCACGGCATTGGAAATTAAATCATAATCTGTTAATGTCTGTATATACTTCATATACAACCAGATATTTTCAAAACAATATTTCAACGCCATTTGTTATTCAATTTCAGTACAATTTTCACCATTCACCATTAATGTTTTGAAGTTTCTGTTTGCTTTGTAACACATTTCCATTGTTTCGTTTTGTATATGGTCCGAAATGTCAGGGCGTGTTCAACATATGAACATTTCATATACAGAGGCAAACTACTCACTGAAAAATTATTGACACAGGGATATCGTTCCGCAAATTTTACGCTCGGTATGTAATAGTCTCTGTTTCACTAAATGAAATGTGTTACCTGTTCGATAGCAGTTGTTGAGACGTCTATAACAATTGTGACGAGGATTCGTTCCTCATGTATTTCATTTTGATTTGAGTGTGGACTCATGGCGGGTGTGACCGGTCGACAGGGGATGCTCACTCCTCCATGGCACCTGATCTCAATGCTGCATTTCCAGGGGTCTGTGTTTGTCCAATATTCACCAGATTTGTACCTATATCCTGGACATCCTAAAGATTTATACTTTGGTATCTGAGATTTTTTATATAGTAGGCCAACTGATAGCTTTTTGCGGGATACAAAGTTTTAATGTCAATAGGAATAGGAAATTGTAACATAAATAATTTTATTACATTTTTGTTTTTGTTCTGCATTTTCATTTGTCCAGAGACAGTCACGTGTACTTCCATTTAAAATGATATCGCACTGCAAACCGGATAATTTATCATATTGCTCTGCTAAAACATCACAGAACTGTTTCAACTGAATTTCATTTAGCGTTAACTTCTCTGACTGCATGGAAAAGTGGGACAAACCAGAGAGATTGATAGAACTTTCCATATCTCTTTGAAAGGTTGATGGTTTGTTAAATTAAAATGTAATAAAACGATCATTGCACTACTTTTGATTCAATATGAGTATTTATGGAGTACAAAAGACAATATCAACCTCGGCCTTCGGCCTCGATCGATATTGATTTTGTACTCCATAAATTCTCATATCAAACCAAAAATTTTGCAATAATTGTATAAAGGTATCTGGTACTTTATCAGCAAATATATAATGAAAGTATTAGATATTTTGAGCATACGCCCGACAAAACTGAAAGCTTGATTCCGTTATAGCCGGTGCAATAATCAAAGATCGGTAACTCTTACGGACTTATATACTCAATGACATGAACTCACAATAATTGACCGCCATCAAATCGTGAAAAATTGTTGAGCGTAAAACAACACTAAAATTTCAAAACTTTAGTTTTACGTTCTTGTTTATGGCGCATTGTAATCACGTTATAACCAACCCTTATTGATTGAAAAAAATATCAAGTACAGTCAAACCTCGCGTATGAGACCACCTCGCATTTCAGACCGTGCGTTTTCGGTACCTTGATGAATATCTATCAAGTAAATAACCTCATTTAAGAGACCACCCCACAAATCAGACTGTTAGGTGGTATTAATAGTGTGGTTCCACTGTATTTACATGGTAATCATGATTGTTCTTTTTGCAGAGCGCGAGTTAAGCCCCCTTAATTAGTACATGTATGTTCAAAGACGTATTAGCTGTTATTATTTTTTTTTTTTTCAAAAATATTGTTTTTCGTTTTTTACTACTTAGATTGATGTATAATAACAAAAAAAAAGAAAAAAAAAGAGATATATGCATAGACATAACAATTCCTTAAATCCCTATATATTTTGTGCAAATTGTTTGAGAAACCCAGATTTGGCACTTGATCAACTTAACCTTACTATTTGTAAATTCCTACCACACTGGACCTGACCTTATTTTCACAATATATGTAGGAATGTAATATATTTTATGCCAGTGTATAGCTCTTATTTGTTAGTTTACACCAAGTAAAAGTAGAATAAAAACTGAAATAATTTTTATGGTAAACGCAGCTAATGCCCCTTAAATTTCCTTCTGAGCAGATTATTAGACCTTTGGAATTTATGTCATTTCTTTTTTTTTTTTTTTTTTTTTTTTTTTTTTTTTTTTGCCGATGAAGTTAAATTTCATCATTACCAAATAAACGTGAAATTGTCTTTCAGAATAATAATTAATGTTTCTGATATACAGTCTCGGGACAAAAGTGAGTCCTCGAAAATTGAATTAACTTGAATAAAATCGTCTAGAATTTGTCGTTTATCCAATTTTAACTAAACTTCATCCGCAGCAAGTTGAGGATTTGGTTCTCATTTAGTAGAAATTCCATTGCAAACTATTTATCACTTCATGAGAAATATATTAAAGGGACATTATACTTATCTTTTTGTTTTTGTTTTTTCAAAAATTTTGTTTTTTCTTTTTACAACTTAGATTGATATAAAATAACAAAAAAGATATATACATAGATATAAAAATTCTTAAATCCCAATACATTTTGTGAAAATTGCTTGATACACTGTTTCGCTTGCAATTGATTAATGTAACCCTAGTATTTGTTTATGAATACCAAACTGGTCTTGACCTTATTTTCACAAAATATATAGGAATATTAGATCCCTTATGCCTGTGTCTATCTCTTATTTTTGTTGTACATTATGTATAAGTAGTAAAAGAAGGAGAAATTGAATTAATATTTTTTGGTTAACACAGCTAATGTCCTTTTAGTCTTTATGAGTTTGTTAGCTTTATATATCGCTGATCTGAAGGGATCTATAATGTAATTTATAAACAACAAAAATAAAACCACCGATATCGGAGTAATCTAAGGATGTAAACTAAAAATAGTTCATGTGACAAAATCTGCACACATATGTAAAAATACATACGTAAGAAAATTTACTCACGTATGCAAATGTTGAACATGAACGCATTTACTCGAGTAAGTAAATTTACATGCGGAGCAAATTTGCAACGACTTCTGAGCTAGTGCAAATGTAAATTTACTCATGTGCAAACTTTAGGGAATATATGCCGCTGACTGTACCCGGTCATTTGACGCCCCTAGTGACTCTTTTGTGGACAGATTTGTTGTTTTTTTTATTTGATTACTTTGTAGATATTTTATTGACTTTACAATCATGCATACAAAATTGGAAAGTTATATATCTAACCATAAGGTCATGAGAAATTTCCTTTTTGAAGATATACCTAGTTGTTTGTTATATTTGGATTATTAAAGGGTCCATATTGGTCCTAATCCTTTTTCATTTGCAAATCTCATGTGGCTTCACATGGAGATGCTTCCTGTGAAGTTTAGTTAAAATTGTTCCCTTTTTCTAGAAAAGATGTTAAAAATGTCTAAATATTGATGACATAGATTATCTGTTTACTTATGTGCTTGTGACCTTTAAATAAAAAGTTTGAAAATTAATAAAAATAAATTGCCAAAATTTTCACGCCTCGCTACGCTCCATGAAAAAGATATACTTTCTTCCCTCTAATTTGATATCATGCATCCACCCTGACTTTGTCTTTATGTTTGGGATTTTAGGGCTTTTGACTAAGCTTTATTTTCGTTTACATTTTCTCAGCATGTATGAATATGACAGTTTATTTGTAAACAAAATCATCATTAGATTAAAATGTATAACTCTTTCCACTTTTGTTATTACCATGTAAAGATCGCAAAATTTTGTCATCGATGATGCCCAGTTCTTTACTTGGAATGAACGCGCCGTTTTCACGCGTACGGCGTCTTGTTACACCCCCCATAAAAAAAACTTTTAGCCCTCTCTTTAAAATTCCCTGCTTTAGATGTCAGAATATTACCGATCCTTATAGGGAGTTTTCATCGTTATAAAAAAACCGTTTCTATTTATAAAAATTATGATTCAGAAAATGAAAAAAATAATTTATAATGAAACTAGTGATGTATTTAATTCTTTGTTTAACGCTATGGCATTACAGCATATATATCGCTGATATGGATCGGAGCTACGCCATAGACAGGGCAAGATATATGATCTATATGGCGTGACTTCAAATGTGGTTATATGAAAGATTTAGTAAAAAATAACAATATTACCGAATACTCTCCTTCAATCGCTATTTTATTTTCTTGTACCACAATCTGTAAAAGCTATTTCTTTATAAAAAATGTTTAATCAGAGTGTTGCGAGCATTTCCAGCTACATCTTAGAATTTCGATTTTCTACCATAGCCTCAACTGGAACGAAGTTTTGCAGTTATCTCCCTTTAAACGTACACGTCCATAGTTTATTAACGGAAAAGTTAACAATTTAATATTTTGCATAGAACACAACAGTGTGCTAGCTGTGCAACGCAGAGGGCGGATTCACTCTATATATGCCAAAATATATACTTCTTAATTAATCTCCCCCTCACCAATCGTCGCCAATCGTTAGTGGTCTACTTTTGAATATTTATGAGATTAACGCAATTCATGCATATTTATAAAGTGGGGCACTCAGTAGGCTAGTTTATCAGATCGAGTTTGGTCATGGCGGAATGATGTCGAAACTGTGTTTACTCGTTGGTTTTGCTGTGATTTCCCTGTGTTCAGGTAAGTCTGGGTTATTATAATGTCTTAATCGATCTGATGTTGTTCTTTGAATAGGAAACAACGCAAATTTCGCCTGAATATTTCTGTAAACCTAAGATTTCTTTCTTTGTGTATTCGCGACTTTCTGTCTCCTATGATCTATCCCTGCTTTATAAACACACAATACGGAAAAACATGAATCAGCTGTGTTCGAACGATTTTGAATGTTTTTACTGACCATGATTAATTTTGATATCATTTTAGATATTTTGTATGTTTTCTACAAATCTCAATGTGTATTGTTGGACAGTAAAGCAGTTAGGTAGATTTCTAGTCTACGTTCGATTTTGTTCACAGGTAGCCTTTCATTCACAGACTTTGCGTCTCCGCTTTGATTTTGAAGTTTATAAGAGCGAGAGGGTATTCAAAGTCTCAAAAGCAATTCAAGATTTTGAAAATGAGTTACCTTGTATGTTAATGTACCTGATTAATGATCTTGATTAACCATAATTCGATGATAATTCATAATTGCAGGTGTGTGTGTGTGTGTGTGTGTGTGTGTGGGGGGGGGTATGTTGACAAGCTACATGTAAACTAAGCTAACAATGTGTAGGCATGTTTGAAGTAAGATAGAAGAAGTATATATATATATATATAAGAATTTATAAGTTGTCAATTGAACCTGTGTATAGATGTACATGCAGGCTACATGTACCGGGTCTATCAAGTAGTCCTACTCCTATATACCTATAATAACATACATGTATGCTGTAACATTGTATTTTCACTATTTCTATATTTTCATGTTTTATGCTGATAATGTGATATTTTTGTTTTTTGTTTTTTCTTGAAATGCGATTAATCGTATCAAATATGGTTATTTTCCTATAGCACTCTCCACTTATAGAGAAAAAACAAACATAAAATGTATGGATATCGTCACCTGATGTTCTTAACTTTAAGAACTACATCTACAGGTACACATACAAAGAAATGCTAGCACATGACACGTAAAAATTTCTAAGTATGACTGTGACATTTCAGTAGAAATTAATGACTTATAGATGTATATGTACAAACACAAAATCTCAACTGCTAATTTTAATAAATTTCCAAGAAAAGTAGATGCCCCATTTTAATCATAGTTTCCACATGTACATGTATGTATCCACTTTGTATAAACATGGTAACTATCTTTTATCTAAATAAGCCTACATAGCCCCCCCCCCCCCCCCCAAAAAAAAAAAACAAAAACAAAAGCAAGCAAAAAAAAAAACAAAAAAAAAAACTGACTTTGACTACATATAATCTTTTCAATATTTCAATATTTTTATATATTTGAAGGTACATATTGCTATGTGAACTGTAAAGTATGGGTCCATCCTTAAAACTGACTTTTAAGTAAAATATAAAATAGTAGGTTTTTTAGTCATATGAATTACATGTAAAATATAAAAGACAAAATTAACTGATGTACAGTGTGCACTGTCACACACAGGTGCCATACATATAAATACATGTATTTCAACCAGTACCATTTTCCCATAGCTTTCTATGCTAAATCAACTTTTTTCAAATAACTGACCAGACTCACTTGTTCAATGAAATTTTTGACACATTTTTATGTCTTTGTTATTGTTTTCATTTATTTTTGTATTATTTCATTGATTTTCTGCCTTTTAGTCAATATGATGCATTCATTTAAATGAATGTTTTTTAACAGTAATAACTAGGTAGAGACATGTTTCTTGAAAGAATTTTGATGAAATCTTATTTCATGGATTGTTTTTAAAAACTGCAAAAAAAAAAAAAAAAAAAAAAAGGGGGGGGGGGGCTTGGTAGTTTTTTCTTCACACTGTCAGCTTGTTCTTCAAAACTGCTTCAGAGATTTTTATTGAAACATTACAGAAAGCAAGTACTCGAGGTCCTCGAAGTCTAACAACATACATGTTAATGTGTGTATATTCGTCACTTATGTTATTTTCTTCTTTGTTTTATATAAAACCAACAGTTTTTAAATGCTGGTAAAATCCACAAATCATACCAGAATTTGACAAACATGTATGCATTTTTAAATTGTAATGTTTATATTTACAGAAATGACAGTATTTTTCTCACAGACTTTGTTAATTCTGTACTTACATGTATTCTTTCAGTCTAATGAACTATGTCAAAATTTACCTAGAATAGTTTTATCTTCCACAGAATCATTATTTTCTCAAAATAAACAAAGAGTACATCTAAATTTCAAAAAGATTAATTTAAAATATTTACATGTATTCAATTTCCTTCATGTAAAAATGAAATATTTGAGTTATTGCTTAAATTACTGGATTCAGTGTTTAAAAATTGTTGGTTTTAGATAAAACAAAGACGAAAATTACATAAGTGATGAATGTTTATGCCCCATAACTAAAGTTTGCATTTTTCTACCAGATTGGCATGGAGGTTAATCAAGGATTTGTCAAAAATTGGCCCAGAGTGTACCCCTCATTGAAAATCTCCTCCAGATGTCCAGAATCACAGCATAAAAAAAAAAATTTAGGTGCATCTTATAAATCTACACACAATGTAGGTACATGAACGTGTAAATTAAGATTGTGTTTTTCGTAGAAGCTTGAAAATAATTTACTGTACATGTATAATGTATTGACATATTCTTTTTTTCTGATTAGCAAGGTGCTCTTTTAAGGTAAAGGGTCTGGACTTATTTCACATTTATTAAGAAAAGTTGGAGAGATTGAATATTTTATTTATCGTCTCAGATGTGAGATGTTCTTTATGCCATGTTCCGTATACGTACTGTGTTGGTGAGCGACGTGCCCCAAATAGGCCCCTTGTTATTTTCACTCATGTTAATCACAAACGGTGCAGTTATGGAAGTGTAATTAAGCTGAATGTTATATTTTTATATACGTGTAAGAACAATTTGAAATACAGTACATGTATTTGAAGTACAGTATTTTGAAAATTAAAAGAAAATTGACAAAATTGACATCCTAAATTACATGTAACCTAAACAGGCAGTCATAGGACTTTGGTGCCAGTATGTCACTTCAATTAAATAATCAGTTTCCTAATTACTGATAGCAAAACTTGGATCAGCTTTTTGTATTACCACCTCCCAGGGTCCACTATTAAAAGAGATAGATTTATGCTATGAATTTTATCAAAATTGCAGGTTGACTCAATAATGATATAACTCGATCATATTTGGAAATACATGTAATTAAAAAAGTGCAACATTTTAACAATCTGTGAATTGCGTCATTTTAGTGTAAAGTTTAATATAAACAGTCAAATGACAGAATTTATTAACAAATTCGAGATTACAAATGTTGTTGTTATTTTTATCAATGTGTTCTACAGTTACACTGTGTCTTTTTGACAGTCCATCTGCATTTTTGTTGCATTTTCCATCTCCATGTTGAACCACAAGTGACAATCTTTGGCCTTTACTTGATTTGAAAACCATGATAACAGGTCATTGGATCTGTGTTACCTTCAAATTTATTCCAGAAGCATAATTTTTTAAAGTCACATTCCGGGGACGTTATTGTAATTTTCTGGACGTTATTTTAATTTTTGACATTTTCATTAGAAAACCACTCCTAACTGACAAAAATGAAATTTTTAAAAAAAAAAATTGATGTATTAACGGAGTTATTGCGGGATTCCATAGGAATTCTTAAATTTACCCTGGTGAACGAGTGATACATTGTATAAATGGTGTGCTCGATTCACCGTGAGAGTACTGTTCCGACAGTCTCAGAACATGTTACAATCGAATGTACCAGGGCAAGAAATAGTTATTTCAAAGACGTAGATAAAAATTACATAATTCACGTAAGTTTGTGTCTAAATTGCTTGCCCTGGACAGTGTACATACCAGAGCATTTGATTGATGTTCAACTTGTCTGGATTGTCCTGGACAGTGAAACGAACACGCTCAGTAGAGCGTCACCACGTGACCGCCAACACCCTACCATTTATATATATAGATTAACGTGTTAGGTCTTTTTCATGAATAATTAACTAATTAGTTGGAATAGGACTTTGAAAATACGACAGAAGTTCATACAAATACGCATTAAGAGAGTACAGAAAAGTTTATTTATGAACATTAATCCCCGGAATGTGGCTTTAAATGATGATATTGCCCAAACAATCACAAGACATTCCTTTTCAATAATATTTGCATAATCTGTCTTTCATGGAAGCAGAACTCTGTGGATTTAATTACTATATACTGTAAATTTTGCTTCCATTTTGCAAAAAAAAAAAATTAAATAAAAAACGGGAACGAAAATTTCCAGTTATTCAGTAACCTCTGAAAATCAGTGGACTCGAGTGGTCTTTATAGGGAGGTGGTCTTTATATAGAGGTTGATTTGTACACAAATGATACTACGTGTATTTATGTCGGCAGGTTGGTTTCCTGTCCTTTGGATAAGACAATAAAAACTGAGGTCCCATGTCACAGTAGCTGTCGGCACGTTAAAGAACCCTCACTGCTCAGTAGCCGTAAGTGCCGAGCATAGGCCAAAATTTCAAGTCCTTCACTGGGATTAATTAGTGACGTCTCAATATGAGTGAAAGATTCTTGATTGGGACATTAAACAACAATACAAAACAAACTGAACTGTGTGAATCATCTATCAAGATTTTAACCAGTCAATTGGAATTTTACAGTAGATTTTTACCAGTCTAATTTTACTTAATTTTGAGGTGTACGTATTTCGTTTTTTGTTTAGGTTATGGCATGTTATCTGAATTCTAAACGCATAACCATTAACCTGAACAGGGAAAAAAATCCAAATTAAGTAAAATTGCACCAACAACATTGAGTATTATTGCAAATAATAATAATTTAACAAAATTAAAAAAACAAAAACAAAAAACCATACCGGTAGTCTTTAATTTCCTCAAGTGCAGTGTATGCACCTGTATCTGAAGTGAATTTAATTACGCTTAATTAAAGAACAAAGCATTATAGATTCTAATTATAAATTTTGTTTTTCCACATTGTCACCAAGTAAATCATTTCTTGCCATTTTAGTCTAATACGTGTACTCTAAAGATATATATTGTTGATGCGCATTGCTGTCAATGGTCCTCAGCTGAAACTTGACTGTTTGTCATGAATGAAGCCACACATATTTGTGTTATTTAGAGAGATCAGACAAAACACCATGTGTTGTCTTCTGTACCAGTAATCAGAATACACAGCAGAACCAGACTTGAAAAAACATTTCTCATGAAAGACCACCTGTCTTAAAAAAACACTTGTGAAAGACAACCTGTCTTGAAAGACCACTCTCATGAAAGACAACCTGTCTTGAAAGACCAGTCATGAAAGACCATGCACTTGCACTGTCATGAAAATTAAAGATCACCTGTGTTTGGAGACCTTTTTCTGAAAGCCACTTTATTAAACATCGTAATTATCTAAATATAACCTCTTTTTAGAGACCACCTGTTTTGAGAGACCACATTTTAGTGGCAGATCTAAAAGGGATGACCTCTCAATACATGTTCTACTGTGCATGTACATGTGTGTGTGTTTGTGTGTGTGTGTGTGTGTATATATATATATATATATATATATATATATATATACACACACACAATCTTATACATTGTACATGTATACATGTAAGTACAAACAGGTCTTTATAGGGAGGTGGTCTTTATATACATGGTAGCAGTTGATTTGTACACAAATGGTACTATTGGGGATACGTGTAGCTAAAACAGTCTTTATGACCTGGTGGTCGCTGAAACAGGTTTTAATGTAAACATTTTTGTAAGTCACTCAAATACTGCCTTAAAACTTGATAAAAACACCCTTAGGGACACAAGAAAACCGGTCTTTATATTGAGGTGGTCTTTATATAGAGGTCGATTTGTACACAAATGGTATTATTGTGGACCGTCTTTTATGACCAGGTGGTCTTTATACACAGGTGGTCGCTGAGGCAGGTTTTACATGTACCAGTATACATTGTATTACATTTCAATTACAAAAGGCTCCATTGGACCTGTTAATTAAAACAGTCTGTACATTAAAACAGTCTGTACATTAAAACAGTCTGTACATTAAAACAGTCTGTACAGTGTGCAGTGATTATCCACCCTATCATACGGGGCCCTTCAGGCCCTTTCCCAATGCAAAAACAATGCATTTTTTCCCAATTTGCAAACAAAATTTCCCAATGGAAGTCAGATGACAATGAATTTGAAGAGATTCTTATATTTTCACATAGTTTTGTGTATTCCTAGATTTCCCAATTTCAATGAAATGTTGCTAAAATTCTCAATTCAGTAGGCCCAGGCCCCATTCCCAAAAGAGTATGGAAAATCCATTGTGTGGTACATGTACTACACCCACAGCAGGGAATGTATCACCAATGCATCACACATGTAAAGTCAGATCTACATGTCAGATGTAGTTGTCATAACATCGGGCATGACGAAGGTCAAATTAACATGTGCATGATCTTATACATATGGCAATTAAAATAACTACAATCATGCAAGTATAATATAAATTATAATATGATATTTAAACAAGCAGCTTCATTTACATCTGCATTTGTAGACTTTGATATTTCAATTGCATAATTGAGCCAGCTTGGCTCAGTCGGTAGCGCGCTCGACTCTTGATCGTGAGGTCGTGAGTTCGAGTCCAGCCGGCGGCAGGTTGGTTTCCTGTCTGTCGGATGAGACAGTAAAAACCGTGGTCTCGTGTCACAGTAGGTGTCGGCACGTTAAAGAACCCTCACTGCTCAATGGCCGTAAGTGCCGAGCATAGGCCAAAATTTGAAGCCCTTCACCGGCATTTGGTGAGTCTCCATATGAGTGAAATATTCTTGAGTGGGACGTTAAACAACAATAAACAAACAATAAACATCAATTGCATAATTTGTTGTACATGTGTGTTTGGTCATCATTATTCATTAACTCATTGCGACCCCTATAGCCACAGTAGGACTTTCCCCATTCCCAAGAATAATATAGTCCACTGTCAGAATTCATTAGTGCATGATTTAAATTCCAACGTTTGGAATAATTTTACAAACAATATTAACTTGTTCACTTCCCAATTAGTGAATTACATACATGTATGGTATTAGACCATACTATTTATTGATTTGGGTAAGTCTACATGTGAGCATAGGGATGGATGATTTAGCAAAATGTTTGTTTAAAGGGGCATTACATCTAGCTGTATTTTTTTTTCTACTTTTACTACTTGTACTTGATGTACATAAAATGTACAGTGACAAATAAGAACTATACACAGATATAAAAAAATCCTATATTCCTACAATGTATGTATTTTGTGAAACAAGGTCCAAGGTCTAGTGTGGTATTCATACCTAATGTACAGTGGTATTAAGGTTGAGTTAATCAGTTGCAAGTAAAATGTACCAAAACAGGGTTTCTCAAGCAATTTTCTAAAAATATATAGAAATTGAAGAATTTGCATGCCTGTGTACATCTCTTGTTTTGTTATTTTATATCAATCTAAGCAGTAAAAAATGAGTAAAAGACTTTGAAAAAAACAAAACAAACAAACAAACAAAGCCAATGCCCTTTTAATCTACCTGGGCCATTACCTGTATCTCATCAGTCATAATTAGTCAGTACACAGTCTTTCTTTTTGATTTTTGTATGTAAATCAATGCACAAAATATCAGACTTTTTATATGAAAAAATAGAGTAAAACTGCTGGGATTTTCCTGCCTCCTAAAATCTGGGTCCTGAGGGTCCAAAAAATTGGGAAAATATACATTTAACTAAAACAGAAAAACTTGATTGAAATCATTTCTTTGAATGTGCATGTACTTCATTCTTTATTTTGAAATTCCAAATTGGGATTTTCTTCATATTTTTTTTGAAAATACAAGCCAGTTTTGCATTGGGAATTGGTCCTGTAGTTAACTGGACCCAAATACGGCCAAGGAAGTGGATGTGTTGTTACAGGGCTTATCAGACAAAGAAATTGCTAGTAATGGTCTAACATTAATAAATTTACATATGTAGATTTAGAACAATTAAAATCAAAACCTCTGTATCCTCATCTTCCCAAATCATGGTTTTCTGACCCATTCCGTTACTCACACACCTTGACAGTTTAGGCCTGTATATTGTGACTTCGCGGCATCGATTTCCATGGCAGTGGGTACCGTTTTCTTGAGCCAATCAGAAATTGTCTAACATTCGATCACACATCGACCACATTGTACATACATATAAACACAGAATAATGATGACCTGCAGGCAATGCCACAAGTCTTTTCATTGGTTAAAGTCAGGGGTCATTGTCAGATCAATCTAAGTGAAATTTTAGATCAGCACTACATGTAGATGTCACCACCAGTGTCAGACACCACCAAATATGAAATGTAATGTGTCAAGGTGTTTGAGGAATGATGTGGATCAGAAAACCTTGACTTAGGAAGATGCTTTAACATAAGCATCAGAATTTTTCATGTTCATGTAGGTCGGTCATCGTGTCTGGAAGTTAGATTTTTATGAACGGAGGTTTTGATTTTATGATGTCAAATTGACATGCTGTATTTTCAATCTGTTTTTGTTTTCACGGTTTCACTATTTCGTTGTGTGTTCCTTTACTTCCGTTTGTTTGTTTTAAAATCCAATACTCATGTGTAAGGCAAATGATAAAAAATGACCCTCTGTTAAGCCAATTAAATCCACAAAGACTGACTGCGAGAACTTGTTACCACAACTCTAAAAATATATTGAAAAAAGGTTTCAATTCAAGTTTTAGATTTCACAGATGTTTCTCATGATGTTTTTTGAAATGCTTCGTAAGGCACAAATGTACAATGGCGCTGATCTTACTAAAACATGCATATAGCATTGTCGGTCATTAAGAGCGATTAATGCAATTTTTAGATTTTTGCATTCAATAAGCTACAATGTACATTTATGTTGGACTGACACGTGTCATATTTCAACACTTACATTCTTTTTTTTAATTTCTGGTTTAGCGACAATATTCAGGTGCAGAGATGAACTTTAAAGTTCTCCATATCTATATGTTCTACATGTTACTATTATTAATACACATTATAGACACCTTTTGGCAACCAACACTGGTGTTAGCATGGTATTTCAGATATCTTCAGAAAGAGGGGGGGGGGGGAGGCTTTAGTTTTCGTCATTTTGGGAACTTCGAAACTACATTATACATTGTACATGCAATACGTGTATATATGTACAGTGAACCTTCTTTACAACGACTATGTTTTTGCCCAAGTAGGAATGACGTTATATATCGAATTTGTCACTGTAACGAATTAAGTGTGGTGGGCATTTCATAGTTAGCTCCCTTAAGTATCATTTACGCATATATGTATTTGTAAATAAATAAACGTACAACAACAATAATATCTCTATAAAAATATTTAATGCTCCTTTTTTCACCCTTTTAATTGTCATATTTATGCAAGTTAATCTTGTAAACATTGTTGCACGATTATTTTTTTGGTCACATCGTAAATCAGTGATGTCGTAAATTGCACGGATCATGTACAAAATGCCCAAATGTAATAGTGTATCCCCTGAATTAGATTCTTTATTGCTTAAATAAAAAAAACGCAGAGATTGCTGATACAATTCTCTTAAAATGTGTTTCATAAATAAAGTTTTTCTAAAATGTCTACAGCTATCGCAAGTATTGAAGTAATTTAAAGACTCGCCATTGTAACCACATTGGCACGGTCATAATCAGTCAAGTGGTTTTCATACAACATTTCAAATTTTAAATATTCAAAGTTGAACATTTTGTTTTCCCATTTTCCACAAATATGCAATTTCATATGTTTCCAAGTCTAAATTTAAAATGCACTAAATACATGTAGTGCACTAACCAAACAGGATTCAACAATAAATACAGTCAAACTTGTATATAAAGACCGCTCAGGGGGAATTACAAAAACGGTGTTTATAGACAGGTGGTCTTTATATACAGGGTCACATGAGATATTATGAAATCCAAGGTATCGGAGATGACTTTCATTATTTCCAACTACATATTTATTCCCTGGGTAGATATTTCATTTAGTAATTAAATATATATTGTATTTTTTTTTTACTAAAATGATTTTCCTAAGTCCAGGGTCTGGAAAATTGGAAAATATTCATTTTTTTTAAATTCCAAATTGGGAATTTGTGCATATTCTGGAGAAAATACAAGCCATTTTTGCCTTGAGAAGGATCCTGTAACCGGACCAAAAATAGGCATAGGAAAATCCCTGTAACTAGCTATATATTACATGTATAACATGTAAATAATGAGAATAAGAAATAATTCAATGTTTTAAGTAATTTAAATTAATTTATGATGTAATTGAATTATATACATGTACATCGAGGATATGGCACATTATTAAAACTGAGACAAATATCTAAAACATGTGCCCAAAGTCAGTGGACTGTGTTGTTAAGTCAAACAGAAGTGTAAGAATATACAGAAAGATGTAGATCATACAGAAGTGTAAGAATGCACAGAAAGATGTAGATCATACAGAGGTGTAAGAATATAAATTGTAGAACATGTAGATAGATGAATTTTATTTAATTTTCAGTTTATTAGACATAATCCAATGCTACGAGCGCTGGTGATTTTACTCTTTCGATCGAGATGTTGACTTGCTAATCAAGTGATGTTCGATAATATAAGATGTATGACAATTACCCCATTGCATTCCAGAATATGAGTAAACAATTCATCGGTCGTTCAGCGATGATATTTAAATGCTCCTGTTTGTAAAAACACCTTGTCCCAAAGTGTGTCCTTTCTGAAATTTTTTCTTTTTAGTCTTAGTCTTTCACCGATTAAGTAATCATCACCGGAAACATAGGTCATAAATTGATGATCGAAAACAAAACATCAATCAGTCAGCGATGATTGATAGTTCCTGGTTGTAAAAACACCCTGTCATAAAGCACATCTGAGTGCCTAATTACTACCTGGGCGTTAATTGACACCTCCAGGTATGTTGTGACTGTCAAAACATTGTTTATTGCGCCATGTTGTTGTTTAGGTCTCGAATTGTCCCGCGAGAATTATCTACGAGTTATCTCCCTTCCACAAGTAGTAAGTGTGTAAGCAGTCACTACACAAGTAGGACAACTACCGGCGGACAAAATATAGCGGTCGCCGGTCGCGTAAGGCAGGTGGTCGCTATATAAGGGGTAAATATATAGTAATTCTCAAGGGGCGGTCCAAAAATGGTCGTTATGTACAGGAAGTCATTATATGAGGGGGGTCGCTAAGGCAAGTTTGACTGTACATGTACATTACAGTCCCAACAGAGCATAAACAATTGTTTTGACCTACAATGTACAATACATGTAGTTGGCCATCATTTGGGTTCAGCCATAGGAGCCCAGTGGCACCAACAGCAGTCAAACTGAATAAAGGACAATTAGCACTATACTTAGGAAATTAAATTAAATATTTTTCAATGGAGTTGCTTGAAAAGCTCTTAAAATATCAATTCTCAATATTATATTACCAGAGATACATGTATATACATGTACAATCAACTTCACTTATAACGAAGTAGAAGGGAGATAATATTATATACAATGTACCAGGGATTTTCCTTGGCTGATTTTGGATCTGGTTATAGAACCCATTCCCAATGCAAAAATGGCTTATATTTTCCCAAAATTATGCAAAAATTCCCAATTTTGAAATTCAAAATAAAAAATAAAGCATTTCAAACAAATGTCTAAAATTAAGTGTTTCTGTTTTAGTAAAAATGTTGTATTTTCCCCCCAATTTCCGGACCCTGGTCCCAGAATTTTGGAGTTAGGAAAATCCCTGGGTACACATGTATATATGTATCAAGTACAACTACAGAAACACGTACATGTGTACATGTACAAACTCACCATGCCCTGGCTAGGGTTCGAACTCTTGACCTACATGTACATGTACAGCACCAACAACCTGGCTCTTGTGTTCGATGTCTTAAGCACTTGACCATCTGGTCATCCACTAAAAGTAAAATGTAGTGGTGTCCAGAGTTCTGGGAGCTTGGTCGTAGAGATAGAGGTGAGAGTTACATGTATTAGCCAATGTAAATGACAATGGATCCAGAAGATACTCTAGTAAAGATACATATATAAAGCACAGCAGGGGTGTGGAAATATGACTTTCATGCGGTTGTCCCCGGGCAAATAAATGCGAAAAAATTGGTTGCCCGAAATAGATTTTTACTTGTTCAATATATACTGTATACAAAAATATTTTAATAGGACTTGAAGTCTTTGAACTCTAGATTTGTTTTTATTTTTCTTTATAATGCACTTGTCCATGGACAATCAAACTAAAATTATTCACTCGTCCGGATGGTAAATGTAACGGGTCGGGCAAGTTGGGCACAGGATTTCCTCATCCCTACACAGATTGATTGTACATGTACATACATACATGTACATTGTATCACAGCAACATTGAACATTTACCTATATGTACTATGAACCATGGATCTGTGTAAAGCATACATTGTATATCAAATAGCACATACAGAAATGAAATATATACAGTGAAACTTGTATATAAAGACCCCCTTAGGGACACAGCAAAACCAGTATTTATATGGAGGTGTTCTTTATATAGAGGTTGATTTGTACACAAATGGTACTATTGGGGACAGCAAAAACAGTCTTTATACACAACCTGTCAGGTGGTCTTTATACACAACCTGTCAGGTGGTCTTTATACACAACCTGTCAGGTGGTCTTTATACACAACCTGTCAGGTGGTCTTTATACACAACCTGTCAGGTGGTCTTTATACACAGTTGGTAAATTAAAACAGGTTTTACTGTACATGTTTTTTATCTTGTCCTTCATAAAACAGTATTAAGATAAAATATCTGTACATGTACAATGTCTGTGTGCACGTACAATGTAAATGACATTGAAGATGAAAAACCAAAGCAAAGGAAAGAGAGAGAGAAAAAAAAGAAAATTCATACCTCAATTTTTTGAAATGAATAGGAGGTGGAATAAATTAAAACCAGAACAAGTGTCTTCTCAGGAGTGGTGAGACTCCTTACAGCAATTCATATGATGGTTCCTCCCCCTTAATTTGAAGTTGTACAGCGTTGTCAAACATTTTTGATGGCATAAGGATAACAAGATTTTACTTCTTGTAACAAAACTGTCCACCAAACGTATCATGTTACTTCTCCCTTAACAGAGAAATATAAATATTGATGTGGTGCTGATTTGAAAATTTATGCAGTGAAACATTATACAGACTGAGGGCAGGTAGGGCCATTTCAGGTGATGGTAGCTACATGAAATATCATGATACACCTGCTGTCCTGTGGAATGAAATGATAGATTCCCACGGGAATGGGATTATTTGTAAGACAAAAGGTCTAATAGATATGCATGTACATTGTATTTTAAAATTTAAATTTTCTCTATTTGAATATTTTTTAATGTAATATTTTACAGAAATTCATAATATCATACATGTAAATTTCATTTTTTTTTTTTTTGTCATTCAATTTTTCTACATTATTTTTAAGAGTATAAGATTAAGATTATCCCTTGCATTACATGTATTTTAAAATTTGCATGCATGCAGCGTCCATTTTACATGGAAGACATATGAAGGTGAAAGATCTACCATACATGTATAGGGGTTTAATTCGAATTGTAATTAAGGCGGGTTGTTCGAGTGACATCAAACATGATTTTTTGTTTTCATTGTTGACCAAATGATAATGATTTTAATAAAAAGCAACAACAAAAATTAAAATAAACATATCAAGGAAGGTAAAAATCGCACCTTGAAATGAAATTTAAAAAGGCGCAGACAAAAGGAACAGGCGAGAAAGAAACTGACACAGAACTTAGGAACACACAGGTTAAAACATGATTTAATTGAATAATAAACCACAGTAGACGTATATGCAAAGCATCTCTTTACTAGTAATTCTGATACAATACACACCTCGGTTCAATGTGGACACAGCCGAACATCGGATTAATGTGGTGTTTAACAAAGTGTGTCGTAAGTGAGCTAATCAACAGTTCGTGTTGGTTTATATGATGATATTCACACCTTTCGTCAAGCTCGTTGCGATCACAGTATCGTTTCATTCTGAATCACTGGAGTGTTTTTAATCCTATCAAGAATTGAAAGATCAGCCTTATTGGTTTAAAGCAAAGAAATTTCCTTCAGGGCAAGTTTTATTAAAAAATAAACCCGTGATAGTGCTCGAGTGTTTTTTTTTCTTACGTTTGAATTTGAATGAAACATTGTGCAGTTGAAAAAGATTGTGTACTTGTAATGCAATCAGTGATGTCATATCTCTGAATATCGCAAATTAAAATATTATTCTTAGACATCAGACTGTTCTTATTTCTGCTAAACATGAAATTTGTAAAAGATGCAATTTTAATTAGAAGACGGAGATGCTATTTACATATGTACATGTACATTGTATTATAAAGTGAAGGAAAAAGTCCTCAAAAAATATTTTTGTAGGAGCTCTTTGAAAAACCTCTGCAGTATGATATTGTATGTTGATCCAATATTTGCTTCTGATATTCAAGTAGCTTTTCATGTTATTATTAAAACTGGCATTTTTTTACTTTTATTATTTTATTTTTTGCCACCGAATTGAAGCCGGGGTACAAATGTATATTGTTTGCATACTGTATAACATTTGTATACATGTTGACCCTTTCACAATAACTGTGGTCCTGTAACTTTGAGTGGCAAAATGATACAAATTCCCGGAAAATGACGTCAAGGAACATTTGAGTGGCAGATGGTGGAAGTCTCTCAAGACAGGTTTTACTGTATTAACGAAGTGTGTTTCAAGTAACAAGAAGAAGATATGTATCTCCACCATGCTGGAACCTAAGCGGCTGATTTTTACGAGAAAGTTTGCCAGTTTACTTGTGGAGGACTGGCGGCCTCATCCCAGGTACATTATAACTGGGATCTCTCCTTCACCAATAAAAACTGGCCACCACTATATGACCGAAAAATTGTTGAGTGTGGCATAAAACACCATTCAAAAATGTATCACCATACATGTATAAATGTACTTATACGTGGACGTCCTTTGTGTTTCCCAAATTTAAGTCTATTTCCCTAATTAAGTTACTTAAAATGTAGATCTGTACATATTTCTGTAAATTTATGTCTATATACATGTACATTTACATGAACAGTAGAGTTTCGTTATGACTAAATCGGATGAGCTGAAATTCCGGATATGTCTATTTAATGGCTGCTCCCACTTTTTATGGATAAAAAATATATATGTTAATCAAATTTTCAGTTAAATCTTGAATTCCAAATATTTTGAAGTAATTGGGGGGGGGGGGGGGGGGTCTCATGAATTTTGAGGTGACACCGTACATGTATATGTATACAGCAAAACCTGCTTAGACGACCAGCTGTGTTTAAAGACTACCAGGTTGCAAAGAACGTTTTTGCTGTCCCCAGTAGTACCATTTGTGTACAAGTCAACCTCTATATAAAGATCACCTCCCTATATGTATCAAGACTGGTTTTGTTGTGTCCCTAAGGGGGTCACTATATACAACATGTACAAGTTTCACTGTATATGTCAATATGCATTGTGACTTGAAATTTTAACAATTTATTTAAAAAGGGAGTACCACCACCACACTACTGTATCATGTATACGGACAAAAAAATACAAGTCTGCAGTAGACATAAGGTTTCCTGTAACATACAAGTATAACTTGTAGAATATTTTACCTTTGGTTTGGATTTGATTTGATACTTGTAACAAATGTGAAATAGCACTGCAAGTCAATACCTGTGATTTGAATAATATTAATGATTTTTCTTACTTCTTAAGTCACTCTCACAAAATTCTTTTATATGAAACTTTTTGAATAAATAACGACTGAATACAAAGCACACAAGAGTCCAAATTCCTACTTTGAACACATTGCTATACTTGGTGTTAGCATGTACAAAGCCAGGATTTGCACTTTATACTGGCAGCGCTAATACCTGTTGAGTGTCCTTATGAATACCCAGGCTTAAGTTTATTTATTTAGCAGATCTGCGACCAGGTGTGTACCGAGAGAGTTTGTGTCAATTTCTCAAACTCGCAACAATTCAAAACCATTACTGCTGGACAAAGCATACTAAGGTACTAAGACCTCGTTGAATTTGAACAGGGCCATTGTTGTGCGACCATCAATAATATTTTCACACCTGATGAAAAACTCTTTGTTGATCCACCTTTCTGTAGCTTGTCGTAAACAGACATATACGTCCACCTAACTATACAAGAAGGTTAATTACAAACAGCCATGGACAGCAAGATTTCTTTTTTTTTTTATTTGGTGGGTCTTAAACTTTGCATACTAATGTGTAGATTAATGTATTTGCCAATAAATTTAATTAAAGAATGAAATTTGTCAGCCGCTAATGTGTTGCTGACAGTTAAGTCCATTGTGGTCATGAGTTGCCTTTATATATCACAATTCTTTATTTGTGGTTGGTGTAAACCTCGGCGTGAATCTAGGAAAGTAAATAATGTGTGTGGTTACTCTTCCAAAATTCCCCATCCCCCATTTACATAAGCTTTCATTTTGAAGAGAGTTACCTCCCATTTAGATTAGGTCAGTTTGTGTACTTTAATATACATGTGTTGTATACATGTTCTTGAAGTCTTTTTTTTATATTTGATCAGAATTTATTGCAAAAAAAAAAAAAATATGATTTGATAAACATAAATGCTTGAAAATCCAATGTTAAAAAAAAAAAACCATACCGGTACATACTAAATGGGAGCAAATTAAAACCTCCTGGTATTATATATCGAGAACTAGAATTTTGTTGAGGTAGTGAGTTTGAGTCCAGCTAGCTGCAGGTCGGATTCCTGTCCTTCAGATGAAATAATAAAAACCGAGGTCCCGTGTCACAGTAGGTTTCGGCACGGTGGAGAACCTTCACTGCTCAATGGCCATAAGTGCCGAGCAGAGGCCAAACTATGAAGCCCTTCACCGACATTGGTGACATCTCCATATATATAAGTGAAAGATTTTTGAGTGGGACGTTAAACAACAGTACAACTATCCAACCTCCTAGAATTTTGTGTAATGAACATTTAAAATTTAATGAGAAATGAAACAAAAATATCGGTATGCGGAAAGTCTGACCCACTCCTATGATTTTTGAACCTGTCAGTCCAGCAAAGAGACAAAAACAAATAATTAGTTTATGTTGCCCAAATAACTCCTTCACCCCTAAAGACACATTTGGACTGGTCTGAATCATTGATTTACAGAAGAATCTATTGTTTTTCAGGGGTTGATGAGTTAAAACAGATTTTCAAAATGTACATGTACTGTAGCTACATGTACATGTATGTATGTACTGGTATATGTTTGTGGTTTTCTGTAAACAGGTGCTTGTTACTGTTTGTACATTTATTTGTACAGGTAAGCATTCTGTGTTTGTATTGTCAATGCTTCCCCTCTCAACATGTTCAAGTTGTGTTATCTTTCAAGATTTGTTATACAGACATAATTTTAATTACCTAGTACTCTACTCTATAAAAAGAACTACTGTCAGACGGAAGGTGTGAATGTGTGAAAAGTCGAGTCCATCTTTTATCATCACTGTAGCCAAACACATGTTGGCCAGTGGCCAGACAAATGGTCTTTTGTAAGAGTATAATGTACATTGTATAGTAACATGTACTTCAGGTCATTTCCGATGTTTTTGCACCAATATATTTCTCGCTTTCATACAGATATTTTGAGGATTATGTATTGCTGTGTTAGAATAGAGGTGACAGATTTATTTGAATTGACAAGAGAATTAATACTGTGGAGAGTAGACAAATATATGAAAAATTCCAATTTGAGAGAACTAAATTAATGTACAAATGCTCTAATTTCTTCGTCACTAAGTACTTCTTATTTGAAGTTACGCGTTTCTCTTTGGTACATGTATGGTACTTCCGAGGTCAATAATATGGGTACCTGTACATGTACGTTTCATCTTTTACACCTGGGGACTTCAATAACAGCCCCTGACTTGACCACTTCATTTATACATTATACATATGTAGCTCTTGACTTGACCACTTCATTTATACATTATACATATGTAGCTCCTGTCTTGACCACTTCATTTATACATTATACATATGTAGCTCCTGACTTGACCACTTCATTTATACATTATACATATGTAGCTTCTGACTTGACCACTTCATTTATACATTATACATATGTAGCTCCTGACTTGACCACTTCATTTATACATTATACATATGTAGCTCCTGTCTTGACCACTTCATTTATACATTATACATATGTAGCTCCTGACTTGACCACTTCATTTATACATTATACATATGTAGCTCCTGTCTTGACCACTTCATTTATACATTATACATATGTAGCTCATGACTTGGCCACTTCATTTACAGTTCCTGAATTGACCACTTCATTTATAGCTCCTTACATGCACCTGACCACTTTATTTACAGCTTCTGACTTGACCACTTCATTTACAGCTCCTGACATGACCACTTCATTTATAGCTTCTGACTTGACCATTTCATTTATAGCTTCTGACATGACCACTTCATTTACAGCTCCTGACATGACCACTTCATTTATAGCTTCTGACTTGACCACTTCATTTATAGCTCCTGACTTGACCACTTCATTTATAGCTTCTGACTTGACCACTTCATTTACAGCTCCTGACATGACCACTTCATTTATAGCTCCTGACTTGACCACTTCATTTATAGCTTCTGACTTGACCACTTCATTTATAGCTCCTGACTTGACCACTTCATTTATAGCTCCTGACTTGACCACTTCATTTATAGCTACTGACTTGACCACTTCATTTACAGCTCCTGACATGACCACTTCATTTATAGCTCCTGACTTGACCACTTCATTTATAGCTTCTGACTTGACCACTTCATTTATAGCTCCTGACATGACCACTTCATTTATAACTCCTGACATGACCACTTCATTTACAGCTCCTGACATGATCACTTCATTTATAGCTCCTGACTTGACCATTTCATTTATAGCTTCTGACATGACCACTTCATTTTTAGCTCCTGACATGACCACTTCATTTATAACTCCTGACATGACCACTTCATTTATAGCTCCTGACTTGACCACTTCATTTACAGCTTCTGACTTGACCACTTCATTTACAGTTTTTTACTTGACCACTTCGTTCACAGCTCCTAATTACCTGACCACTTCATTTACAGCTCCTGACTTGACCACTTCATTTCCAGTTTTTACTTGACCACTTCATTCACAGCTCCTAATTACCTGACCACTTCATTCACAGCTCCTGACTTGACAACATCATTTACAACTCCCGACTAGACCACTTACATGTTGTTTACAGTTCCTGACTTGACGACTTCATTTACAGCTCCTGACTTGGTACATTTTTGTATGATTTGACCACTATGTTTTACAGCTCCTGACTTGATTACTTCATTACAGCTGGCATTACAACTGTTGACTTCTGTATATGAACAACTTATCAAGACTTAACAAATTATCAAGAGAATTAAACTGAATTTTTTTCTTATGAAAGTAATGAATTGATTTTTATTATTATACGTGCATGTACATGTAATAAACATTTCATGTACATACAGACATATTTTTTATTTTCTTCCATGATTGAACTTAAAACGACTTTCCTGTTACATTAGTAAACTTCTTTCAGAGTGGTTGAAATATTCTGTCCTCTTTTAAACATGTCAGGAATTGTTTGACAGGCCATCCTGTAGTTGAAGTACTTTTCAATGATTTTAGCAGCTTGCATCACAATTTAATTTGTGATCTTTTCATGTACTCTGATGTATTTTCTCCTCTTGACTAAAATTCTATTGGTTTCGGAGACACCTGCAGAAAAAAGGGAAAAAGAAAGAGATTTGAAAGCGAATCAGAATTTAAAAGTAGCTTAGATTGAAATCAAATGCATTGGTGTGAATGAGAAACTATGTCAAGATAGCACTTAATTTGTGATTTTGATGCTAAAGGGATTGAAAGTACATTATCGCCTCCGATGTATAGGGTAGGGACGTAATAATTTAGATAGTGAATGTCAAAATCCGTCTGATGTATTCTATAAGGCAGCCACTTGAACATGACAAATTTAAATGTATTATTTCGGTACTATGGAGTCACATAAATTGAAACGAATTTCATTGCGTCATTTTCTCATTTAATTAAATATAAATGTATGGTATACATGCACAGGCATCATCTATTTGACGACCAGCGTTTGGGTTACCCTGTGAATATTTTACAAAAACTGACAGGGTATCAGCGATTTCCCTGTTATAAATGAAAACGTTTCTTTGCAAAGCATAAGCCGAGTGGTGAAACAGATATTTCTGACAGGGGATTTGCCAAAACCCTTTTATTTTTTGTAAAAGTCATAGGGTAAGCCCTTTTCTAATGCACTGACATTGTAAATTACAACATACAAAAAAGTCCTCGACCCAAGCAGCTGAAAGAAAAATTTCAACCCCTGATATATGTAAGACATATATATATATAAAAAAAACCTAGTGAAATATGAACTCCCTGTAGTGTAAATTTTTAATGTCACTGACCAATGAAATAACATGAAACAAACAGATTGCATTAGAATTAGTTTTATAAGTCCATGTTTTATCATCTAAAACATGTATCTGCAGTCCTTGATTTAAAACTGGAAGCAAGGAAGATAAAAAGCTTTTAAATTTTGAATAAAAAAAAATTGTTTTGAAAAAAATGTTTTCAAACATTACCACTTCATCTCCATACACAGCTTGATGTGTTTGTTTGTCACAGATGACCTTGACCTTTCAGCATTTTCCAAATACAATGTATATACGCCATATGGGTTACTGGGTTGTTGCATCATATGCCAAAAATGTAGTTTTCTACTGAAAAAAGTATAAGGTTAAATGATATTGCATGTATTTATAAAACAAGGAAATTAAAATAAATAGGTCAGACCTTCTGACACCATTGAGATTTTAATGTGGATAGTTTTGACAAGCTTTAGTATAGATGGTTTTCCATAAGCAGTATTTTGCAAGCGTTTTTCCGTTTGGTGGCCATATGGTAGGTCAACTTCTTTAATCATTACCAAATAGGATTACACAGTATTAGTGAAGGGACATCTAAATTTTCATCAAAATGAGTTGTTTAGTTTAATGAAGACCTGAAATAAAAAAAAAAAAATATTTCTGTCCAAAAGGATTTTTTTTTTTCAAACTAATAAAACACAAGAATTTTTCATTGAATTTGGTTGATTTATTAAGGAAATTGTATATGCTGCCATACTATATGGCCGCCAAGGGGAAATAACTCTAGCAAAAAACCATCTATACTCTGAATTCTAAATTAGTATTACATGGATTTTTCTACCTCCAAAATTCTGTATGCAGGGTCTGGAAAATTGGGAAAATATACAACATTTTACTAAAAAAGAACAACTTAATTCGAGGCATTTGTTTAAAAATTGGGAGCTTTTGCATATTTTTGAGGAAAATACAAGCCATTTTTGCATTGCGAAGAGTCCTGTAACTGGACCCAAAATAGGCCCAGGAAAATACCTGTATTGCATAATGATATTGTATAATTATAATATATTATATGTACATGTACAGGTACAATGTACATGTGTAAATATATTTGGTTATCAAAAATCACACTGACTTAGACCCCCCCTTTCTCCCACTTGTAATTCTGTCCCGCTTACATATAAAGTGCAATATTTCAAGTTTGGATTGTGATACAGTAAGCAAACTTAGACTCTAAGTTCATCTAAGGATTGCTCATACTTCACTGACATCACATGCCCCAGGGGGTGGAGTCAAAATGTAAGACAAATGCAATATTTATTTGCCAGCATCGAAATTTGTTGGGACCGGGGCATTTGTGTTTCACAAACACATCTTGTTTTATATGTACATCCAAAAATTTTCATTGCCGTCATTTAAACTTGTGTCATATATATATTGTAATTGACCATTTTCGAGTTGTACCATTCCATTTAGTTTTGACGAAAATAAGTTATGAATGTAGTTTGTACTCAGATTATGTAACTGATTTCAACAGAAATTCGAGCAAGGTTACTTCTGGTTTGTTATTTTCACATTGTGACATTAACATATAGTGATACATATAATTATAGTTAATCTGAGAGGAATAATTTTTAGATAACAATTCATCGTAATTGTGAAAATGACACATATTGTCACTTTCCTGTGGGCTACTTTTAAAATCTGGCATCTATCACTGTAAATTGTTATATATACATAATCAAGGCTCACCCTGCCATTAGCCAATTTAGCTATTGGCTATTTGTTTTTTTCATTTGCCAAATAATTGTAATTGGCTAATACTCTGGCTAATAATTGTTTTGCTCATGTTTGCCAATCACTGTATTTTTTATGCATAACATACTTTTAAGCATGATTCATACTTGTTGGGGACCAGTAGCTGGCTATTAAGGGCCGGTAACCGGCTATGGTGTGATTTCATCTTGATTATGTGTATATATACATGTACCAATAAAACATTTTTTTTCTTCTGAATGAGAAAAATGCCTATCATATCATGATGAATCTTAAAAAACCTCTCGAAATTATGTTCTATATACAATGTACATGTACATACTGTAGCCAAAATAAGACAATAGCCAGCTACTAGTCCTAAGCGGTTGCTGGTCCCTGACCAGTACAGTATGAACTTGTAAGAGAAAAAGGACAACTGCATTTGACAAATCAAAAACACACAACATGACTAAAAGCATGTTTATCAGCAATAAGTTCTCATTTTATGAAAAATCCTTTACAACAAACAAACAAAAACTTGTTTATCTATTTGCTCACAACAGAGTTGGTAACATTTTATCATTTGTCTTGCGTGTAAAACTGAATGTACTGCATGTACCCACTTGCTTAACGCGAGTACATAGGGAGAATTCATTATACATGTACATGTATACTGATGTTCAGGTGTAAATCTTTTCTTTCATTTTTTATCAAGTCTGCCGTATACATTGTATCCCAGCTGGGGGACCTTTTAACGATTTAGGTACCAAATAACCATTCATGATTTTGATTAAGTAGACGCTTTTTTACAGCACTGAAGTGGTTTATCCCCGGTGCCCATACAAATTACAATTGTCTAATGCACGCTCTGACTTAGAATATCTGAGCAATTTGGAACATAAAAATTCCGTTTTGAGATGGTACTTGGCAACTGAACTTTTGTCTCTGTCACGAGTATTGTTAGCCTCGACAGTCCAACGATTCACCACTGAAATTTAAATCATTTATTTTCTGTCTAAATTTGATGTTTTTCAACTTTGATTTGTGACTGTGTAAACAGTGACTCAGTTTAATTAAAAAGAAAAAATAAATGAAGTGGTATTCACTTTTTGTATCTATACTGAAACATACATGGATCTGATGTCAAAGTTGATGTCGATATCATCGTCACTTGCACTGCACCTGTTATAAGTGTAAATGTTGCCAACAGATGTCTATACAAAAACAAGCCTCAGTCTTCTATGAATTTAAATCTACAGTTTTGGAAATATTCCCCAAAACCTCAGTTTGAGATGAAATTAAGCCATTGATTTAAATTTATATTTTGTGAATTTAGCTTTCATATAAATCTGAACTTTTCATAATACATTTATTTGACATTTGTTGTACATGTAGTATATGATATGGATGATAATTTGTCTTACTATATGTATATGTATAGAAGCAGTAATATAATTCTGTTAAACTTGCCATATTCAAACACTGAAGTTTTGACTGATTTAAATGTTAAAATTTTTTGAGCGATAAAATTACCTAGAATTAGATTTTACCAGATGTTCTAGATACAATGTACATTGTATATAAAGCACTTCCAACTTGTTTATAATTTTATGTATAAGTCAGGCCTATTTTGTCAATTTTGGGAAAATGCCATTGGCGACACAATTGGGAAGAGTTACGTGAATTTGTGTCAATTTGGGAAATTTGGTTATGGCACATGTATATCCACAAGTAATTCATATAAGGGAATCTCTTTTTTAAATGCATTTCCCCAGCAGTAGCTTAACTTTACATTAGTCAGGGTCTCTACACCAAATTGGGAATTTTATCACCAAAGTTGAAAAAAAAATCATATGCATTTGACATTGAGAATGGGTCCAAATTTTGACCCCATTGGATGAGAGAGAGAGTGGGGGAAAAATAAACAAGAATGTAAGAAGGAGATAGAGATGCCATGGGAGTGAAATATATTGTATAAAGGCAATCTACATATGTGAAAAAGAGCACATCAAGCTCACATTGTATAACAGATTTTACTTGCTATTGGCAGAATGAAAACTTGTGAATACAGAAGTCGGTGAGGAAATATTCTGTCATTTGTTGCCTTAAATCAGAGAGTCTTCTCATCGTGCATGTATATGTCGTAAGCTGACGTGTTTCTATTGTTGTAATCAAGTCTCTTCCGTCTCAATGGCACCAGTGCCTGGATACCACGCCATTTTCCAAGTACTCGGTATTGTAACGTTAATGAGTTTTTTCTTTGTGACCATGTTCAGGTAGAGAACTATCCCAATATTAATCGTGTAAAGTGATCGTACTTGAGTTTGTAGGGTGTCTCGGCTAAACAGATACGATATCAAAGTATTAATCACAACATTTTCACCTACCAAGAGTTGCCTAATCTTTTTGTGTTTTTCATATCGGCATATAAAAGAAAACAAGCAATTGTAATTTCATTTCCTGTTGCGTTAATACTTACGAGACCTAATATTGGGCACTCGACTAAAACATTCTACATGTACAAGATGAGTTGTAATTTAAAAATTGAAGGGAAGAAGAAATCAGATACAGAAGGACGTCCTACACATACAATTACCTGTATGCGTATGACAATGAAGAAACAGCATCATGAAGGATTTGCCGGAAATTTGATACTCAAATTGTTTCTTTCTTTTAATTTTTGTATTACGTCTATTTTGTAAAGTTGCTTTATACCAGTGATTTAGCATTTACAAATTGCTTGTTACTGATGATACCCTTGATGCTGTCAGAGTTTTATTTTTTTATTTTTGAAAGTGTCTCAGTGTTTACTCAAAGTGAAGAGTTATTTGGTCATGAATACATGTATGAATTAAAAGACGTTTAAACCACATCTGTGACACCTATGTAGAAGTGTTCCAGCTAGAAATTTTGAATGGCAGGGTTTTCTTTAAAACAGGGTTCATTTTTGTATCTACCAAAAATGGCAATTGCATCTGTGTTCATAGAAACAATAACTACAAGATCTAGAAGGCACATGTCATTAAGGAACTTCTATTGCCATAAATGTATGTGTACATACAGTACATGTACACTACTTAACACTGTTATTTATATACAGTGGAACCTGTATATAGGGGCCACCCAAGGGACCAGAAAATATTGACCCTTATGTACAGGTGACCCTTATAAACAGGTTCAATTTAGTTGAAGTATGCAGTCAAGGGACTGGAAAAAAATGACCTTTATAAACAGGTGATCCTTATATAGAGGTGGCCGCTATAGCAGGTTTTACTGTACATGTATTCTACACACTTTAGCACCACAATAAAGCACTGGTGAGCTATGAGTTTTCTACCATGTCTTAAAAAAGGGGCAGGGAAGTAAGGGACACTTGTAAAAAGTAGTAGGGTAGGTTAAGGGAAACTTGTAAAAAGTGTAGAGCAACTAAGGAAATTTATTAAAGGTCAGGGTGGGTAGGGAAACTTATAAAAAGTGTAGGGCAGGTAGGGGAACTTGTAAAAAGGGTAGGTAGGGAAATGTAAAAAGGGCAGTACATGTAGGTAGAGGAATTTGTACAAATTTAAAAAGTGTAGGACTGGTAGAGGAACTTATAAAAAGGGTAGGGCAGGCAGGGGACTTGTAAAAAGGGCACGGTAGGTAGGGGGACTTACAAAAAGGACAGGGTTGGTAGTGAAACTTGTAAAAAGGGTAGGGCAGGTAGGGACTTGTAAATATGGTAGGGTAGGTATGGGAACTTGTAAAAAGGGCAGGGCAAATAGAGAAAGTTGTAAAAAGCATAGGGCAGGTTGGGAAACTTCTAAAAAGGGCAGGGTAGATAGGGGGACTTGAAAAAAGGGCAGGGCAAATAGAGGAATTGTAAAAAGCATAGGGCAGATAGGGAAACCTGTAAAAAGGCAACTAAGGAAATTTATTAGAGGGCAGGATGGGTAGGGGAAAGCAGATATGGAACTTGTATTTTTGATTGCTTCATGTAAATTATTTCAAATGGTTGAGTCCAAACTTGGCTACAGGGGTAGATGTGTTAAACGTAATTTGATGTTACCTGTACTTCACAGGTTGACATATACACTGTACTGTATAACTGGTTATTTTCGCCCTTTTCTCTCCGTCTTAGATTTACCCTCAATCATGTACCATAGTGTCATGGATGTCCGTGCTATAATCTGTGATTGCATGTAGCTTGAAAATTTCGCTTTTATTTTAAATCCGCCCTCTCATCTGAGAGTGAAAATGGCAGAAATTAAACAGGAGTGAAAATGTCCATGTACATGTGTATACATGTAATTAACACGTGTCAGTTGATAATTGATAATGTGTTAATTAGTTGTTATAAATACATGTAGCATACCTTATACATACATGTATGACCTTGGGTTCTGAACTCAAGTTCAATGTACATGTATAATCAGTTAACCACAAATATTTCTCCACACATTTTAGGGTTGAACTGTTTGAAATCCAAGTACTGAGTTTACATTGCATACATTATACATTGGAACATTTTTACTTTCCATTTCTAATTTTCTGACTCAGGTTTTTTTGTACATGGTTGGATATATCATCATGTTTCATACATGTTTTTTGCTTTCTTTTGTGTAGGTCGTTGTTGTGCCTCTTGCTTTCTGTAACTTTTGGCCAAATTGCAACTCAAATATGATGTACATGATACATGTGTGTAGATTTTGTACATAGACATATATACATACACAAAGATTGGCAGTTTCAATCTGTACCAGTGACATTAACATTTCGATGTTCCTTTTTTTGTTTGTGTTTGCTATAGCCACAGTATTCAACCCACAATAACCAAACTTGGCATGTGGAGTTGTAATGTGGTCAACATTACATGTACATCATGTCTTAGAAGAAGGTCACTATGACCTTGTTTTCTATGGTTCAGTGACTCAGGGAATTCTCTCGATTACATGGTACCCGTACATGTATATAGTATCTGTGATAGTCAAAGTAGCAGACCAATAGAAACCATTTCTTTATTTACATTGTATAAATCATCGGTATCAGGGGCGCGTTTTACGAAAGGTCCTAAGTCCTAAATCTTAAGTCTTAGTTCTAATTATCATGGAACTGACCAATCAGCGATGCGTTGCCATGGTACATTGTACATGTTAGCATTAAAAGTTAGGATTTAGGACTTGGAACCTTTCATAAAATGGGCCACAGGATAATAATTCAGTTCTCATGATATAATTTTTTGATTGGTTTTTCAATGGCTTAATATCATTAGTGCCATATTCTTTATTACTTAGAAAAAATTGAATGCAGCCAGGCAATGCTGCCAGTATACATGTATGGCGATTTCTTGTTACTTCATTGTTTCATGTGTTGCCTTATTTTTTTTTTTTTTTTGCCCATCAACAGATGTACAAACACTTACATTGACTTTGTCGTTAAATCATTCATCCCTATAGACATATTTGGACTGGCCTAAGTCATTGATTTACAGAAGAGTTCATTATGTCTCAGGGGTTAATGTGTTTAACACAGAATAATAACCTGGTAACCCGATTTATGCAGATAGAATTCAGAGTGATGGTTAACAAGTTATAATGGCCGCCTTCGTAACCAGTGTAGCGGATTGTCTAACGAAATGATTACCGGTATACCAGTTTACTTTCACAAATTTTCTGTTACAAATATCAAAGTGTCTCGTTGCACTGCCCTAACCTTTGTTTAATGAAACGGAGGTCTGGAAAGTCTGTAAAACCTCGCATGTTTGAGGCATAATGTTATATCCAAGACGCAATTAAATCAATTAAATCGTAAACAAGAAACTGAGATGGGTGATGATGACAATTGCAATGATGGTATTTTCATATATGTCAAGGTTGTTCAGTAATTGCGCAGATGGTAGAAATACAATTTTTCCAGAGATCCAAAGAATCATGAGGGTCACAAAAAAAAAAATTATTGTTTCTTTACTCAACACACTCAAGAAATAGACATTGTGATAAGAAATAAAAAATTATGACATCTTCAAGGTTTTCTTTCATATATAAATTATCTAGTCTAGAATCAAAATGTTTTTTAGGTGACCATAGATAGTATACATGACATTGTGATAAGAAATAAAAAATTATGAAATCTTCAAGGTTTTCTTTCATATATAAATTATCTAAGTCTAGAATCAAAATGTTTTTTTAGGTAACCATAGATAGTATACATGACATTGTGATAAGAAATAAAAAATTATGAAATCTTCAAGGTTTTCTTTCATATATAAATCATCTAGTCTAGAATCAAAATGTTTCTTAGGTAACCATAGATAGTATACATGACATTGTGATAAGAAATAAAAAATTATGAAATCTTCAAGGTTTTCTTTCATATATAAATCATCTAGTCTAGAATCAAAATGTTTCTTAGGTAACCATAGATAGTATACATTACATTGTGATAAGAAATAAAAAATTATGAAATCTTCAAGGTTTTCTTTCATATATAAATCATCTAGTCTAGAATCAAAATGTTTCTTAGGTAACCATAGATAGTATACATTACATTGTGATAAGAAATAAAAAATTATGAAATCTTCAAGGTTTTCTTTCATATATAAATCATCTAGTCTAGAATCAAAATGTTTCTTAGGTAACCATACATAGTATATATGTGGGTAATTGTAACCATACATAGTATACATGTGGGTGCATTGTAAACGTAAAATTAGTATACAATACATGTAGTTAATCAAAAAGTCCGTACATGTAATTCCAATTTTGTTCACTGTTCTGTATATTTTATTGTTGGGAAGTACAAATTACTTTTTTAGATGAAACAGCTTGTTTTTCACCCTCCTGTGTCTTACATGAAGCAGTTTATTAAAATATTGTATGAATATGAATGACATGTTTTCAGTAAATGGGACATTTTATTAGAGAACAAAATCAAAAATAAAATTTGATGATAGACCACTTATAAAGATATCTCATTCAAATTCTCATTGTGTGTGTGTTTGTGTGTGTGTCACTGTCTGTGTGTCTGTGTATGTGTCATTGTGTATGTGTCTGTGTACATGTGTGTCTGTGTGTGTGTGAAAGTATGTGTATGTGTCCCATTGCAAAAATGGCTTGTATTTTTTCACCAAAAAATTCCCAATTTTGAATTGCAAAATAAAGAATAAAGAATTTTCAAAACATACATTTATTTCACAAATATAGATTTTCTGTTTTAGATGAAATATATTTGAATTGTATATTTTCACAATTTGGAACCTTGACCCTGAATAAAGGAGGTAGGAGAATCCCCCTGCAAGGTCATACTTAAACATGGTAGTCAGTGGCATTTGCACAATGTGATACTGAAACAAGATGTGATTCTTAAACACAAATGCCCTCATGCATAACCAACTTTTTTTTTTGGTTCTGTTCTGAATAGGTGGAATGAGTACTGATTTTTTAAGCTTGAATACAATTACAAGTTCATTCATTTTATGCTTGTAAATACGTTAACACATTCATCGCCTAAAGACACATTTGGACTGGAATTAGTCATTAATTTACAGAAGATTTCAATGTTTTTTCAGGGCTTGATGCATCAATTACCTCTGAAATTTGGTTGTTTGCCCTTGAAAAAATTTTCCCAATTTGTCAAAAAAAAATTTTTTGGCTTAAAATTATCCTTAATAATTAAGATACAAATGTTTATGTAAAATTTTCCCAGTAGGTGATAGTCTCAGTAGTTTATATTAGGCTACGATGTATGACAATTCAATGTTTTTTTTATTATTTTTGCTTTGATATTATGAAAGTTCTTGTGAGATCCAAACATATGAGATTTACATGTAACCGTGAAATAGGCCTTTTTCTGTCAATTTTGGGAAAATGCCATTGACAACACATTAATTGGGAATTTTCACATGAATTTATGTCATATTGAGACAAATAGTGTGCACACATGGAAATGTAAATGCATTTTCCCTAACATTATTATTATTTTTTTCATTACAGTCATGAGCTCAACATTAAATTAAGAATTTTTCATGAAACTGGGAAAAATAAATGCATTTTGCATTGGGAATGGGGCCAAATTTTGGCCCCGTGGAAACTATAGAAAAAGTCCTGTTTACTCAGTTTTCTTTTGGAATGTTTTGATTACATTTGTAGATTATCTTCAAATTCAAGTTTTAGTACAATTAATTCATTATTCTTAATTTCATAACCCCCCCCTAAAAAAAAAATGGGTGGAGGTACAGGTAGTTTTGAAAAAGCCAACAAAATCACTGACCTCTAAAATAACTGACATAATTGTTCTTTTACTATGTATTTAATATAAAATCACTTTTTTCAAAAGAATATAATGAAGCAATTAATCTCATTTCAGTAGAATTTTCACCATTAGACAGATAATATTTCCAAGTTTCATTGCTTGTTTGGATATAATTTTATTACTTGCAACTTCAACGATTTGAAAATTCAAGTAAAAATTTGATACACATATATTACAATTTTACTTGCATGTACATGTACATGTACCCATATAGGGAGTTTTCATCACAAAAATTAAACTTTCTGTTTAAATCAATCTCTAAGTTTCTTATTCTGGAAATTAAAATCAAAATATATATTGAACATGTACATGTTAAAATACTTTATATAACCATAGAATTTCTATGGAAGTATGATAAGAAATGACTTCACAGTATTTTTTTTTTTTTTTTAAAAATGTGGTTTTATATGAAATATATAATAAAAAATAATTATTTCTGTACACTTTTGGCAAGTGGCTGTAGTTTGAGAAGATGTCCTTGTATGAGCAATTTGCTACTAATCCCTTGGCCTTAATAGTAATTCGTTTCATCGTTTATAGTACGTGTCTTTGAAGTAGAGCAGACTGAGCGTCTCTGAAAGACATTGATTTAGAACGTGTACATGTATGTTTATGGCCAAAATACATTTTGATGCTACATGCACTTGAACATGAGTTGCCAAGTCAGTAAATAAGGTCCAAAAACAGATGTGGCAGGGGTTTGGGGACTGAGGCCCCATAAAATGGGGGTGCAAGAGGGGGGAGGGAGAAAAATGAACATTTAGATAAAAATAACACTGTTTCCATACATTTCCATGACATTATCTATAATAATAAAAATAAAATCAAAATTGGCAAAAAATCAGATGAGGCAGTAGACCCTTTCAGAATAACTGTGGTCCTGTAACTTTGAATGACAAATTGATTCAGGTTCCCAGAAAATGATGTCAAGAAACGGTCAGTTATTATAACGGCGTCTATGTTTTTGAGGGTATCTGTATCATTTTGCCACTCAAAGTCACAGTACTGCAATTAACATGAAAGGGTCTGTTGCCTAATCTACCTCATAACAGGCCCTGGTTTCACGTAGACTTTTCGATTATTATTTAGTTATAATTTATGCATGATGTAAATAGATATTTCTGTGTGTATGTGTGCCTTTATTATCTTATCATATCTTGAACTAGATTCAGCCAATCACGTTGCTCTATGCCTTTCACATAGTGACCTACTGTGAGCCAGAAGTAGGTCACCAAAATAATATGCATTGAAATAGTAATAAATAACACACTATACCTTCAATTAAATATCTGAAAAACATTTTTTACGCATGATGGTGGTGGTGCTGTTTCTGTTGATCACAGTGGTGTTGTTGTTAGTATTAGTGTGGTGGTGCTGTTTCTGTTGGTCACAGTGGTGTTGTTGTTAGTATTAGTGTTGACGGTGGTGGTGCTGTTTCTGTTGATCACAGTGGTGTTGTTGTTAGTATTAGTGTTGACGATGGTGGTGCTGTTTCTGTTGGTCACAGTGGTGGTGTTGTTAGTATTAGTGGTGATGGTGGTGGTGCTGTTTCTGTTGGTCACAGTGGTGTTGTTGTTAGTATTAGTGTTGATGATGGTGGTGCTGTTTCTGTTGGTCACAGTGGTGTTGTTGTTAGTATTAGTGTTGACGGTGGTGGTGCTGTTTCTGTTGATCACAGTGGTGTTGTTGTTAGTATTAGTGTTGACGATGGTGGTGCTGTTTCTGTTGGTCACAGTGGTGGTGTTGTTAGTATTAGTGGTGATGGTGGTGGTGCTCTCTCTGTTGGTCACAGTGGTGTTGTTGTTAGTATTAGTGTTGACGATGGTGGTGCTGTTTCTGTTGGTCACAGTGGTGGTATTGTTAGTATTAGTGGTGATGGTGGTGGTGCTGTCTCTGTTGGTCACAGTGGTGTTGTTGTTAGTATTAGTGTTGACGGTGGTGGTGCTGTTTCTGTTGGTCAAAATGGTGTTGTTAGTATTAGTGGTGATGGTGGTGGTGTATGTTTTTGTGTTAGTCAAGACTATCTAACTATATGTATGTATTGTTTACCCTTAGATCAAGTCTTCACATTTATAGATATGGCTTTCTTTCTTTTACAGGGTTTGGACCTCGGAATATCACTAAATACTTGACCAGTAATGTGGACGATGAACCGGAAATGTACCAGTGTGCCTGTTCTCCCGATTATAATTGTCTCTATGGTACAAATTACTGCAACACTACAAGGGGAGTTGGGGTAAGCAAATCGATTCCAATGTACAGTAAAACCTGCTATAGCGGTCACCTCTATATAAGGATTGCCTGTTTACAAAGGCCAATTTTTTTAAAGTCCTTTGACCGCATACTTCAACTAAATTGAACCTGTGTATAAGGGTCAACTGCACATAAAGGTCAACATTTTCTGGTCTCTTGGGTGGCCATTATATACAGGTTTCACTGTATATATTGTATATCTGTTATTATAAAATTTGAAGTACATTGTATATGCATGTATGTGTATGTTTGCTTTTGTCTCTCTCACACTCTTTCTCGTATTTTTTTCTCTCACTCACTGTCTTGTTTTCTTTCTCTCACTGTCTTTCTCTGGTTCTCTTTCTCTCACTCTCTTTCTCTTGTTTTCTTTCTCTCTCTCTTTCTCTTGTTTTCTTTCTCTCACTGTCTTTCTCTGGTTCTCTTTCTCTCACTCTGTCTGTTGTTTTCTTTCTCTGGTTCTCTTTCTCTTGTTTTCTTTCTCTCACTCTCTTTCTCTTGTTTTCTTCCTCTCACTCACTTTCTCTGGTTCTCTTTCTCTCACTGTTTCTCTTGTTTTCTTTCTCTCACTCTTTCTCTTGTTTTCTCTCTTTCACTCTCTTTCTCTTGTTTCCTTTCTCTCACTCTCTTTGTCTGGTACTCTTTCTCTCACCCTCTTTGTCTGGTTCTCTTTCTTTCACTCTCTTTGTCTTGTTTTATTTCTCTCACTCTCTTTCTCTTGTTTTCTTCCTCTCACTCACTTTCTCTGGTTCTCTTTCTCTCACTGTTTCTCTTGTTTTCTTTCTCTCACTCTTTCTCTTGTTTTCTTTCTTTCACTCTCTTTCTCTTGTTTCCTTTCTCTCACTCTCTTTGTCTGGTTCTCTTTCTCTCACCCTCTTTGTCTGGTTCTCTTTCTTTCACTCTCTTTGTCTTGTTTTATTTCTCTCACTCTCTTTCCCTGGTTCTTTTTCTCTCACTCTCTTTCTCTGGTTCTCTTTCTCTCACTCACTTTCTCTGGTTCTCTTTCTCTCACTATCTTTCTCTTGTTTTCTTTTTGTCACTTGAGCCATCATGACTCCACAGTAGAATGCTAAATTTGCATCCGGAGGGTCACAGGTTTGAGCCTCGCCGGCGGAGGCTGCTGGTTTCCTGTCCTTTGGATGAGACAGTAAAAACTGTGGTCCTGTGTCACAGTAGGTGTCCACACATTAAAGAACCCGCAATGCTCAATGACTGTACGTACGTTTTGTGTAAATGCTGAGCATAGGCCAAAATTTGAAGCCCTTCACCCGCATTTGTTGACGTCTCCATATGAGTGAATGATTCTTGAGTGGGAGGTTAAACAATAGTATTACAACATTTCTCTCTGACACCCTCTCTTTCTTTTGTTTTCTTCTTCTCTCTCTTTCTCTCTCTTGTTTTCTTCCTCACTCTCTTTCTCTGGTTTTCTTTCTCTTACTCTCTTTCTCTGGTTTTCTTTCTCTCACACTCTTTCTTTGGTTTTCTTTCTCACACTTCTCTGGTTTTCTTTCTCTCACTCTCTATCTCTGGTTTTCTTTCTCTGTTTTTCTTTCTCTCACACTCTTTCTCTGTTTTTCTTTCTCTCACACTCTTTCTCTGTTTTTCTTTCTCTCACTCTTTCTCTGTTTTTCTTTCTCTCACACTCTTTCTCTAGTTTTTTTTTCTCTCACACTCTTTCTCTGGTTTTCTTTCTCACACTTTCTCTGTTTTTCTTTCTCTTACTGTTTCTCTGGTTTTCTTTCTCTCTCACTCTTTCTCTGTTTTTCTTTCTCTCATACTCTTTCTCTGGTTTTCTTTCTCTCTGTTTTTCTTTCTCTCACACTCTTTCTCTGGTTTTCTTTCTCTCACACTCTTTCTCTGGTTTTCTTTCTCTCACACTCTTTCTCTGTTTTTCTCTCTGGTTTTCTTTCTCTCACACTCTTTCTCTGGTTTTCTTTCTCTCACACTCTTTCTCTTACTCTTTCTCTTTCTATGTCTATCACACTTCCTATCCGTATCTTTCCCTGCCTCCTTTTTTTCCCTTTTATTTTGTTCAAGTCTCTCTCTTTCTCTGTCTGTGTGTGTGTGTAGGTGGGTGTGTGTGTGTTGTGTGTGTGGTTGTGTGTGAATGACTGTTTGTGGCTGTTGTTACCAGTTTGGAATTATCAGCCCCATGTCAATTGTCAAACACATGTTTATAGATCTTGTCAATTTCTCTATATTTTGTTAATCAGTGTTTTGCTGTCAAGGACATCAAACGCAATGGTGAGATACTGATTCGTCGAGGATGTGGTGCGGATGAGGAGAAACAAAATATGAACTGTAATGGGAAGCGGAGGAAAATGTGGAGCAAACCGCAGGTTGCAATGGCTTGCTGCTCAAGCTCCTTCTGTAACAAGTTCTTGGATCCACAGTTCAAGGTGGTGTACGTTGATGAAGACCCAGGTAACTGATTCAGGCCATTATACAAAAATTCAAGGTTTTTTCTGCCCTCTGGACACCTACATGTATCAACATAATTCTGTTGATGTTGGGCTACAGATAAACTGTTACTTACAGTTTTTCAGGTCCACATGTCATTGTCAACCAACTAGAAAACATTCTCGATCGTATGTAAAAAGAGGGACGGGCGCTTATAGGAACATGGGCGCTTAATGGGTCGAATGTGGTATTTACAATTTACGAAATGTATTGTATCAATTCAATTCATTAGCAGAACTTTTGCTTGTAATGTCCAACAAAGCACAGGTGCATTTATTTATGATTCATTGTACTTGTATCAGCAGTTCCTATATTCCATTGGAATAATCAATATATATATATATATGTGTACACTATTAAATACAGTAAAACCTGCTATAGCGGCCACCTGTATATAAGGATTACCTGTTTATAAAGGCCAATTTTTTCAAGTCCCTTTACTGCATACTTCAACTAAATTGAACCTGTGTATAAGGGTCACCTGCACATAAAGGTCAATATTTTCTGGTCCCTTGGGTGGCCCCTATATACAGGTTTCACTGTATTTATATCTTCAGTGATATAAATATAGTGAACAAATAAAGCGTACAGTTTCATGGGAGATGTGTTCTTTGGGTCAGAGCGGGAGGTACAAAAATTGTCTTTTTTGTTTTTGTTTGTTTTTTTGTTTGTTTTTTTTTGCTTTGATTGCTTTGTGATTATCTATTCAAAGTAAACAATAGATAGATAGATAAATAAATGTCTTCTGTGACCACATTTTGATAACCACTTGGTTAAAGAATCCTTTAAATAAAATCCCCTTTGAGAGACCAACTGTCTTGAGAAACCACTTTTCAGTGACTGATTTAGTGGTCTCTCACGACAGGTTTTACTGTACAAATGTACATTACATGATATCATATGACTGGGATAATGCAATTACACTTTGTGTCTCCATTTCAGTAAACAAAGTGGAAACGCCCTTCAACTATCTGCTGGTAATCGCGATACTCATACCTATTGTGGTTTTGATACTGGCTATTATAACAGTTTGCTGCATTTTTAACCGTCTTCGGAAACATCGACAGGAAAGTCATGAGAACTTGCGTGTGAGGGAAGAGCTGCTGCCGGAGGAATATGGGGGTATCAGAGCAACGCAGGTGGGCGATAGTACGCTACAGGTGAGAACAGGTGATGTTAACTGATCAACCCCTGAAAAACAATGGACTCTTCTGTAAATCAATTACGGTACTTAGAACAGTACAAATGTATTTTTAGGGATGAATGAGTGAAAATACTAGATTACAGGTGAGAACAAGAGATGTTAAAATACCGCATTATAATAACTGCCACATCAGTATTTGCAGACCTGCCTACCTTTATGCTTTTGGTGGTGGTCTTACTGCTTTGACAGACTATAAACTTTTCAAGTTTTTTCAGTGTATTCAATGTCAAAGTTTTGTCAGTATTTGTAATATACTCATAGGATTGGCCGAACAATTGATCAATGCCGTAGAAAATACTGTATAGTTGTCATTTTCACAGGGAGAAAATTTCCCGTTTTTCTGAAAGCAACTTATGCACGGGTTTTAAATTTCGTGCAAGACTGTTACAAAAACAGAAATGTTAATTAGATTTATCTATCTTGTTATTTGATTGGCTTGTGTTCACCATTGACAATCTTTCGGCCGATATTGACATCGTAACCTGAGCTTTTGCGCTCATAGGACTGTACATTATGTATACTTTGAATTAACTTGCTTTGTTTATACACTGTTTATTTCAATAGAACTTATGTTAAAACTGTTAATGGGTACATTTTATAGCATTTTGATGTAAAACTTGTTAAACATTTTGTTATTGATGTATATACAATGTCTGGTTATATACGAATAAGTTTTGATTGTTAATGAGGTATATTATTTTGATTGGTTACGTGTTGTCTTTCTGGTACTTCATAAGTATAAGGTAATATATTCAAGGGAATTTAATTTCGCAGTATTTTCTTTAACTGTAGATATAGCGAAATTATTATATCCCCCACACATAAAAAAGAGCTACACAGTAGTTACCTGAAATGGATCTGTTTAAACAGTTCTTTGTGTCTTATATGAATTAATTTGCATTTGCATCTTAACTTACGGAATGAGTTATGTTTTTAAGTACAGTAAAACTTGTATATAAAGACCCCATTAGGGACACAACAAAACCAATCTTTAAAGTGAGGTAGTCTTTTATATATAGAGATTGATTTGTACACAAATGGTACTATTGGGGATAGCTAAAACAGTCTTTATGACCTGGTGGTCTCTATACACAGGTGGTCGCTAAAGCAGGTTTTACTGTAAACATTTTTGTAAGTCGCTTGAATACTGCCTTAAAACTTATGACCTTAATTCACAACGCTGAAATTTGATTGGCTAAGCAGTTTAGGTTTAGAATGTTTTCTTTTATTATTCTCCGTCTTTAGAATAATTTCTGGACCCCTCTTCATTTTAATTTCATCATGAATCACATATTAAACTGGATTCAGTGATTCATGAAATAATTCCTTTGTTTCAGGAGTTGATTGATGAATCATGCACTTCTGGCAGTGGATCTGGACTGCCGTTTCTGGTACAATCTACAGTGGCACGCAGTGTGACATTGCTAGAGTGCGTGGGTAAGTGTGTGTCTTTATTCACATGAACGAGAGGTCAAATATGAAAATTAAAATTAATGGAATTTCAACACCTGTTATGTTTTTGGCAGTCTAGTCCACAATATTTTAATTTGAAATCAGAATCTCTAAGTAAGTGAGTTATAATTTATATGTGTTTTATTTGTGTTTCTGACCAGAATATTATCTTGGAGAATTCATACCCTCCACCTCATTCTCTTCCACCCCACCCCAACCCCATCCCCCAAAATACACATCAGGACAATAGTGTACCACTAAATAGTAAACTAACAAGGGGAACCACTGTATATGCTGATGTGTTCATCCATTTGCAGTAAGTATATTCTCTTAAATGACTGGAGTTTTTTTTTTCTCTTATATTCTTTAAAATGCAGTAAAACTTGTCTGTAAAGGCCATTTAAAGGAGCAGGCAAACAGCCATTTAAGACAGGTGGCCTTTATAAATGTTTTATTCATTATAAAAAAAAGTTATTAAAGTTTATATTTAATGGCCTTTATAGACAGGTACCTTTTATACAGAGGTTGCCATTAAAGCAAGTTTGACTGTAGAAATAAGGTATTCATGAATGGTTTAGGTCACAGGGAAATACTGTATCTCAAATACACTGTAATGTAGACCAGGGATCTTGCGGGTGCATCACATCAGATTGTCACCCATCCAGATGCTTACCGTGCTCGTCATTGCTTAACTTCAGCAAATGAATATAAACTCAAACTGTCACAAAAACTAGCTAATGGATTAGACAATTAATCTGCCTGTATCCATAAGCTGTTACAGCATCTTGTTGTTTTTACATAGTTAATTAATTTTCTTGTCTTTAAGGCAAAGGACGGTATGGATCAGTATGGCGAGGCAGATACCATGATGAAAATGTTGCTGTCAAAATATTTTCGTCCCGGGATGAAGCCAGCTGGTCAAGAGAAACAGAAATATACAACACCTGCTTACTACGGCACGACTCCATTTTGGGTTATTACGCATCTGACATGACCAGTCGGAATTCGTGTACACAACTCTGGCTGATCATGCATTACCATGAGAACGGATCATTGTACGATTACCTGCAGAGAACTGTTCTGGACCAGGAAGCAATGCTGACCCTGGCTCATTCTGCCGCAGCTGGGTTAGTTCATCTTCATACAGAGATCGTCGGAAATCAAGGGAAGCCAGCGATTGCTCACCGTGATATTAAATCGAAGAATATTCTTGTCAAAAATGATGGTACGTGCTGTATAGGTGACTTAGGACTGGCTGTCACTCACTCACAAGAAACAAACAAGATTGATTTGGGAAGAAACAATAAAGTCGGCACAAAGCGATACATGGCTCCAGAGATTTTGGCTGAAACTTTAAATATTAATTACTTTGATTCATTTAAAGAAGTAGATGTTTATGCGTTTGGTCTAGTGTTATGGGAAATAGCAAGAAGATGCCAAACAGGAGGTATGTTATATAAACATTTTAATGTGTTAAACATATCTGTGACAGACCTTTGGAGTGCAGACATGCACCTTTTTTGCATTTTGTCCTTCTAAAGTTATGTCCCTTGAATTAAAGTTAGCCATTGTTTTCCAAAGAGAGCTTAAAGTCACATTCTGGGGGAAATTATTGTAATAAAGTGAAACTTGTGTATAAAGACCCTCTTACGGACACAACAATCTTTATAGGGAGGTAATCTCTATATAGAGGTTGATTTGTACACAAATGGTACTATTGGGAACAGCCAAAAAACAGTCTGTATGACCAGGTGGTCTTTATACACTGGTGGTCCCTAAAGCAAGTTTTACTGCCTGTATTTATCAAGTTATGAATGGAAAACCTTTTGAGAGCTGAAATTTTCTTTGGTTAGCGTGATATGGCAAAGTTTCAAACAATGAGACTTTCCATGTGAAGAACTTTACAATGTTTCAGATTACAGATTGGCTGACAATCTGAAGGGTAGTAAGCTTTTCCTTATATGGAATGTCACATCCTTTGACTGCTTTACCATCAGTCATTCAGCAAGCACATAAGAATTTCTTACGAATACATAATGGACTCAGGATTATGTACACCAAAAAATTGTTGGATACCTGAAATTCAAGTCACAACTACCATAAATCGGTATATTTTGGCGTCACTAAAATTTGGCTACTTTAGTCATAAAATGAAGGGTTAATTTTTGCTTAAAAAATAGTCTTTTAATGAACATTACTTCATGAAATGTGATTTGAAGTAATCTTTTAGAATTTTGCTACTTGGTAAAACACAGTACAATATATGTATATGATACATGTAGATACTGCGTTTTCTCTAGTTGTTAACATGTTTCCTATATGACATTAACCCACTTACCCCAAAAGAAACATTTGGACTGGTCTAAGTCATTGATTTACAGGAGAGTCCATTTTTTTTAGGGATTGATGAGTTAACTGATTGATAAATTGCTAAGTAAAAAATCTACATGTAGCCTACAACACTTTATAGTGCATACAGGTCGCTTCTTTAATAAAATCTTCATATAGCAAGGTAGACAACTCTTATTTATGTATCATTTCTGGATTTCAGTGTCAGAGTTATCTCTCTTTGCAATGTATGTGTCTTTTTTTATCATGGTCCAAAGAACATGTAAAAAGCAACAACAACAACAACAAAAACAAACAAAACAAGAGTCTTTAATTCACCTAAATGAAATCAAGGAGAGTTAAGGCTATTGAGCCAGCATCTGTGTATTATTTGTTGAGGTTAGGTTTACCTGTGTGTTCATATACCAAATAAACTTGCATAGCACCTAGTTAACTCATCAATCCCAGAAAAACAATGGACTCTTCAGTAAATCAATGACTTAGACCAGTCCAAATGTGTCTTTAGGGGTGAATGAATTAACAAAGATGTCTTATGATATTTCGTTTTAAAGGGGCATTAGCTATGTTTTTTTTTTTTTTTTTTTTTTTTTTTTTCAAAAAGGAATTTCCCCTTTTTACTGCTTAGATTGATATACAATAACAAAAAAGAGATATACACAGGCATAAAAATTCCTAAATTCCTATATATTTTGTGAAAATTGCTTCAGAAACCCGGGTTTGGCACTTTTCACTTGCAATTGAAACACTCAGCCTTACTATTTGTATATGAATACCACGCTGGACCTTACTTCATTTTCACAAAATTTATAGAAATATTAGATTTTTTGTATGCCTGTGTATAGCTCTTATTTGTAATTGTACATCAAGTACAAGTAGTAAAAGTAGATAAATTCAAAATAATTTTTTGGGGGTAACACAGCTAGTGCCCCTTTAAATGATAATTTCCAGGAGCAGGAAACAGGAAATTGATTTGAAACTGATCAATGGCTGACAGCTGTTTTCCATTTCTTATTAACATTGCCAATGTTACAATTATGTTGTGACTTCGACACAACATTTCTTGTTTCTTCCATGTAACACTAACAACCATTTATGTCAATTAAAAATGACAATTTTCATTTCTATATGATTGTCAAATGTCCCGACGAACTGTCAAATGTCTCGATGAACTGTCAAATGTCCCGACGAACTAGAAAATAAAGACACCACAGAATCTTATACATATGCTTCCTACTTGAACATTTTACTTACTTTAGACACAGATGGGAAATTAACAACAAAGTTACAAAATGTATATAACAAACTTGATGATTTTGTATTTCCTATTGTCAACTTTTCACATTTAAGACATGTAGTAACTTCCTTTTGATGCCTACTTATAGTATTTATATCACAGATGATCCAATGTGCCAGGGCATGTTCAACATATGAACATTTCATATACAGAGGCAATACTGCTTACTGTTAAGTTGTTGTCACTAGGATATTGGGAATCAAGTCTTATGTCAAAATTTCACAAATTCAACAGTTAGTATAATCATCTTGTTTGCAATTCCAGTGTTTCACTGACTGAGTGAAATGTTGATTTGCCTGTTTGATATTGGTTATTGACAGGTATTTTCCTTCCTCCAAAATTCTGGGTTCAGGCTCCAGAAAATTGGAGAAAGATATGACATTTTTACTAAAATAGAAACACTTAATTTCAAACATTTGTTTGAAAATGCTTTATTTTTTATTTTGAATTTCAAAATTGGGAATTTTTGCATAATTTTGGGGAAATATAAGCCATAATATAAGCCATTTTTGCATTGAAAATGAGTCCTGTAACCGAACCCAAAAATGCCCCAGGAAAATCCCTGATTGAATCTTCTTTACTGATTATGACGAGGATTCATTCCTCATTCATTTCATTTGAATTTAATTGTGGAGTCACATAGGGTGTGACTGATTGACAGGAAATGCTAACTCCTCTAGGGCACCTGATCCCACCTTTAGATTTTTAGAAGTCCTTGTGTGTTCAATTTTGACCTCATTTGTATATTGTCTCCTGAACCTTCTTTTGATTAACACGTTGGTATCTGTGATTTGTATATAATGTATATTTTGTATACATTCTGTCATTCTACTTTCAGGTATAGTCGAGGAGTACAAACCACCATTTTGGGATGTGGTCCCCTCAGATCCTTCATTTGAGGATATGAGGAAAGTTGTGGTGGTCGATCAGCAGAGACCCACAATTCCAAATAGATGGTATTCATATTCAGTAAGTAGGTCAGAACTCTATATATGATGTGTGTTATGACCGATCCACAGAAATAAACCCAAAACCCAGGTTTTTTCAGTGGCGATCTCTTTTTATACTTTTAACATTAAAGAAAAAACAAAAACATCTACTTATCCAACTCCTAGAGGTCAGGGTTGAGTTAGATCAGACAAATGAAGCCGTCTCCTAGAGGTCAGGGTTGAGTTAGATCAGACAAATGAAGCCGTCTCCTAGAGGTCAGGGTTGAGTTAGATCAGACAAATGAAGCCGTCTCCTAGAGGTCAGGGTTGAGTTAGATCAGACAAATGAAGCCGTCTCCTTAGCCTTGGAATCCAGTTAACTCATTCATCCCTACAGAAACATTTGGACTTGTCTAAATCATTGATTTACAGAAGAGTCCATTGTTTTTCAGGGTGTGATGAGTTAAGGATATGTTTCTTCTGATCATTCAGCAACTTTTCTGACTTAAGTAGGATAGAAATAACCCTAAACCAAGGTTGTTCTTATGCTATCACTTTTCTTATGTTTACAATAGAGACCAGTGTCATGTTAGATGGGTTTGTCTCTCAAAAGACACTTTACTATACAGTAGAGTGAGGTCAGTGTCATGTCAGATGGGTTTGTCTCTCAAAAGACACTTTACTATACAGTAGAGTGAGGTCAGTGTCATGTCAGATGGGTTTGTCTCTCAAAAGACACTTTACTATACAGTAGAGTGAGGTCAGTGTCATGTCAGATGGGTTTGTCTCTCAAAAGACACTTTACTATACAGTAGAGTGAGGTCAGTGTCATGTCAGATGGGTTTGTCTCTCAAAAGACACTTTACTATACAGTAGAGTGAGGTCAGTGTCATGTTAGATGGGTTTGTCTCTCAAAAGACACTTTACTATACAGTAGAGTGAGGTCAGTACTGTCATGTCAGATGGGTTTGTCTCTCAAAAGACACTTTACTATACAGTAGAGTGAGGTCAGTGTGTCATGTCAGATGGGTTTGTCTCTCAAAAGACACTTTACTATACAGTAGAGTGAGGTCAGTACTGTCATGTCAGATGGGTTTGTCTCTCAAAAGACACTTTACTATACAGTAGAGTGAGGTCAGTACTGTCATGTCAGATGGGTTTGTCTCTCAAAAGACACTTTACTATACAGTAGAGTGAGGTCAGTACTGTCATGTCAGATGGGTTTGTCTCTCAAAAGACACTTTACTATACAGTAGAGTGAGGTCAGTGTCATGTCATATGGGTTTGTCTCTCAAAAGACACTTTACTATACAGTAGAGTGAGGTCAGTGTCATGTCATATGGGTTTGTTTCTCTAGAGACAGGTCACTGTCATGTCAGATGGGTTTGTATCTCTAGAGACACTGTACTATACAGTAGAACTTGCCTTATGAAGTCAGTGGCATGTCAGATGGGTTTGTATCTCTAGACAGGTTTAACATTAAAGAAAAAACAAAAAACAACAGCAAACCTTCATGTATTTATCCAACAACTTGTCATATCAGACAAATGTCATTTTTAGTTCGCGTAAATGGAGCTATCTCCCGAGATTTGGAATTCATTTAAAAAGATTGATTGACGTCTGGGCATGGCACCATAAGAAATACTTAAGCCTGAAAATGTTACTCAACTTTGGTTAATCCTGAAATCTGATTGGCTGAGCAGGCCAAGTTGAGAATATTCTTAGACTTGAGTAAATTCTCAAGTTTTATGGTGCCGGGCCCTGGTTTACATGTTTGTACTGTTCATATATCAACTTTTCTGACTTATGATTTGTAGTACATGTTACACTTCACAAGCTGTATAAGTCCTGTATCTTTTTTTTCTAATTCATCAAATCAGAATCGAAATCTTTAAGTCTGTATGAACATAAAATTTGGCCCATAAATTGAACATTTTGAGAAAGATCCCATTTAAGTATATTTGTTCTGTAAGATCTGAAAATGACATTACATTTTACCACTTATACTCGTAATTTACTGCAGTCATTCAAGGATTTTCCTAGGACGTTTTTTGGGGTCTGGTTCCAGGACGCATTCCTAATGCTTAACTAGCTACTATTTAAAAAAAATGTGTGTAAAAATCCCCAATTTAGAATTTCAAAATAAAAAATAAGGTCTCAAATTAAATTTGTCTGTTTTAGTTAAAACTCTGTATATTTTCCCCAATTTTCTGGACCCTGGACTCATAGTTTAGGAGGTGGGAAAATAATTGGAATTTTTTTTTGTCGTTGATGTTTTTGTTGTTTAGCATGCATCTCCTTCTTTTTCAGACACTACAGCAGATGTCAAGATTAATTCAGGAATGTTGGGCGCAGAACCCGAAGGCTCGGCTGACAATTTTACGTGTTAAAAAGACAATTAATCAGCTCTTGAATCAACCACAAACAAAGAAAATTAAAGACTGCAATGACATAAATAAGTGCTGACACAGTTTCATGATTGGTAGTGAGAATATCGTTGTAGTAACGCAGCATTTGTACCGAGGAATGTTATCGAGTGCAGACATCTTAAGATATGCGAGTGACTCGAAGTAACGGTACACCGTTTAACAGATCAAAAAATTTTTGTAAACAAATTTTGATAAGGAAGGCTTAGTTAGTTTTATAGATGTTTCCACCGATTGTGACAGTTTTTGTTAGAAGATTTTTCTTGTTGTCACGGTTTTCTGTAAGTCTCATGGATGAACAGTTTAACATATATGCCATATATTTTTACTTGCACAACAGTTTAAATTTTTTATGAAATTCCAATGGGATTTGTCATTGGAAACATTAATAATTTCAATGTGTGAAATTTTCCGTCTCTTTATTTTCTTGCTTTTCTTCGTTTTTCTCTTCTTCATTTATTTTGTGATTTTTTTCTATTAGCTTTGTTTTGATATTTGTTACTTTTATTCTTAAGTATTCTTACAAAGAATTTGTCTCCCTTTTGGAAAATTTTTGTTCTTCATTAAATAAGATTTAACTCCCTTTGATTGTTGATGCCCGACATCTCTGTCAAGCAATATTCTGCCATGAGCTTACTGAAGTCCTCATGTTTATTGATATTTACATCAAGTGCAGTATTCTGTGACGTCACCAGTGCATTTTTGGTCAGTTGTGAATCTCTTGTAGGAAATGCTTGTTCCCATATATAGATATGTAAAATTGTACATAACAGATTCTTGTACATAGATTCTCATTCCATTTGTCTAACAACTCATGTTATCATTCCTGTATTATTATTGCAAGATTTCTGTGTCAAATGGCTAAATTGTTTCCCAGCTTCCAGAACACCTTAACTCACCAACCCCTAAAAAACAACAGACCCTTCTGTAAATTATAATGTCTTAGACCAGTCCATATGTGTCTTTAGGGGTAGATGTGTTAATATCGATTGCACCAAATTAAATCATTGCATAGGAGATTATACTAATTCGAAAATATATATTGTAATATAATCGAAATGGGCAGGTCCAAGTTTGACTTCAGGGGGGAATAAGTTAACAATATACAGTAAAACCTGGATATAATAAACCTAAGTGGCACTGGAATTTTCAATTTATTATATATCTGGGAATACATTTAGGTTCTTTTTATTTTTCTATTTTGGAACTCTACATATAATTTAAATTTGAGCTTAGATATACCAAAGTTTTACCAAAACAAATGCCCAAGACGATCATTTCTTTCATAAATACTTCATCAGTTGCACTCGAATTTGATATACATGTACATGTATATTTCCAAAAGAAAAAGTGGTATCATACAGGGTCAAATAATAAATCAAAATGTATTGCCAAATCTATCTAAGTCAAAGACAGAAATGACTGTCTTCAGCATTTGTTTTGGCCTATTTGTTTTTGCAGAAATATAAAACATTGGTTTTATATTGTTAATATCTAAAATGTATATGAATAGTTCATTTACATACATGGAAGTGAAGTTAATATTATTGATTTTGGCATCATTTTGGTTTGAATTTGTTTCTTGTCAAATAGGCAAACATTTTAAAATTCACAAAGATCTTTGAAAAGTTAAATTTTGTTAATTTCATTTTTGTTGAATTTTTTCCATTTCTCATTGGGATCAAGTATAATGTGTTAACTGTTTATTTCTAGTTTACTGTCTCCCAGGTTTTAAAAAAATGGTCTCTCCAGCATATTGTTTGTAGGAACTCCCGTGAAAAAAATAGAAGAAAATAGATTTTGACATCTGACATCAACTGAAGAGCTAAAAGTGTGATAAAAAGTTCAGGCATAGAATTCTAACACAGCCATTATATATATATCTGTAAATAGTCCATCGTTCCTCAGCCATAATATATATCTGTAAATAGTCCATTGTTCCTGATTGGTCCACAATTCTGTAGTTTATTTTGATCATCCTGTAGTCTCAGTAATATGCATGAAATCTAATCTCATATAAAATCATTATCATGATGTTCATTTCAACTGTACTGTTGTTCCCTTGATGAGTTTTATTTAGTTGTCACGTGCATGACGATATGGTTGTAGGACTTTGTAGCCATGGTGACATTGGCAAGCTTGTTGTCATTTCTTTATCCTTAACCACATGTAAATAATGTAAATAATGTGAAATGTACATACATCTAAAGTGAATTTTGTGTCACTACAATGAAATGATTTCATTCCGTGATTTTATATATATATATATATATATATATATATATATATATATATATATATATATATATATATATATAAAAAAATCGCAACGCTGAATTAAACTCAACCGATTTTATTATTATCAAGGAGTTTAACATTACATAGTTACACTTAGAATATATATACACCAATATTTTGAAATCAGCATGCCCTCTACTTTTTTCATTTGGGGTTTTTGTACCCTCTGTTCTACTGTTTAGGGTGCAGATTCTTTTAGGCTAAATTTACGTAAATTTAAGTTCAGTTTTAGTGCTAATTATTCAGTATTTATAAATCTATCAAGCAACGTACTTTAATTGGCAATGTTCTGTTCCATCACACTTGTGGCAGCGTGGATAATGGTGTCAAGCACTGCAAAATATTTCGGTGATAATATTTTGGCAAGAACCATGTAGCTTCCTTCTGCGTTAGTCCAACGGGCCAAACCATGATAATTTATCTCCATATATTATGTTAGTGCCAAGTGTTGAATATTCAGAGATCAAGAGACATAAGCTTTGTTTATTATTAACTCAACCTCTGAAGTGATATTTGGACCTGTCCATTTCAAAGAATGGTTTAGTCCACTGTCAAAATTCAGGGATGTATGATTTAGAATCAAAATTTTACAAAAATTTGACAAGTAACATGAACTTGTTCACTCCTGAATTATGACAGTAGACCATATTATTTATTGATCTGTGTGAGTCTAAATGTGACCACAGGGGTGTGTTAATAACCTTCTAACGGAGGAGGGGTCTGCACACAAAAGGCATTACATATTTTGATACGCCACCATTATGATTGGCCATCAACCTTGAGGAAATGATAAGATAGAACGACTCCACTGATAGGATAAAGCATTAAAAATAGGTGATCAGATTTGCTTAAAAATGATTACACATAGACCAATTTTGTTTACATTGGCAACAAGATGAACACAAAAGAATTAAATTCAAAATTAGGAAAATATACAGGTACACACATAAGAGTTTTTAAACTCAATACATACATTCAGATTTATGTATGTCCAGGCACATAATGACCTAAAATGTTATATATACCTTCATTATTTTTATGTGAATTTTGTATATAAATAGGCATGCTGGATGTCCTACCAAAATTGTATGTACATAAAAGTCATTGTTCACCATGCTCATATATTAGGGATTTTCATTGTCCAGAGTTACCTCCCCTCGTTGCAGATACTGATTGTGATATCATTTGTTTGTGCATAAAATGAGAAAAGTTATCAATTGTGACGTCATATGTTTTGTGTGAAAATGACGTTAATTTCTCACATAAAGACATAACATCACAATCGATACCTGCTGACATGATAGGTAACTCTGACTAAGGAAGAGACATAATGCTCATTCCCATCTAATGTTTTCATAATTTTTTCAACAAAAAAATATGAAAACTTTGACGACTGTTATAAACACATGTTACCTAAAGGGGCATTAGCTGTGTTTTGCAAAAAAAAAATTATTTCGGTTTTTATGATTGATGTAGAGTAACAAATAAGAGATATACACAGGCATAAAAATTCTTACATTCCTGTATATTTTGTGAAAATAATGTCGGGTCCAGTGTCATATGCAAATACAAATACTAAGGTTGAATTAATCATTTGCAATTAAATAAATGCCAAACAGGGCTTCTCAAGTCATTTTCACAAAATATATAGGAATTTAAGAATTTTTTGGCCTGTGTATATCTCTTATTTGTTACACTACATCAATCTCAGTATTTAAGAAAGATATTTTTTTTTGGATAAAAAACACAGCTAATGCTTCTTTAACCCGTCCAACCCTAAGTATCTAGATGGTATGCTTGTTTCTATTGTTTAGACTAGTCTATTATGGCCTGTAGGGTTTAAAGGGTTAAATACTATTTTAAAGGGATGAAAATGCTACTCCATGGTACCTGATCTCGCCATTGTGTTTTCTTGAGGTCTGTGTTTTTCTTCTTTCTACCATGTTCATATATTTTTGGTCGTGGATTTCTTGAACATATCTACACTTCAGTGCATTTTATACATGTTACATGAACACTCAGCATTAACTTTAGCATGTGTTCTATTGTCTGCTATCGTACTCTGACAAAATGGCTTGTAGTTGAACATACAGTTCTGTGTACAACGGTATGTAAGTGATTCAATTTCATCTGACATTCAATTCATAACAAGAAGAGTGATAAAAAAATGTTCAATATTTAGTGTTTTGTTTTTGCGTTGAACAGTATTATGACTTTCAGTTACTTCAAGTTTTGATAATTTTTGCACTGTGAAAAATGATACTTCATGTAAAATCAATGTAGACTGTGTTATTTTCACTCAGCCAATCAAAAAACTTTTTTCAAAGTTTGGGACTACTTTTTCTTGTTTTATGTGAAATATATATGTAATGAATAGAATATTCGCTGCACTTTATGTTAAATATTATTCCACTGCTTAACACGCTGGACTGAAAAAGTTATTCGCAAAAAATTGGCAAATATCCTCTATTTTGTAGAACATCTGGATAAACATCCTGGACAACTTGTAGTGGAGGTCCATATCACTGATATTAATCAACACAAATACCAAATACCATTTTATATTGCCTTACACTTGTAACATATTGAGAACATTGACAGGTTGTGGTCTGTTTTATGAAGTGTTTATTTATTGTTCTAGTTGTATTTTATTATTTTGTTTGTCGTTTTGTATTGATGGTTTTTGATGTTTTACTCGTTCACCCCTAAAGACACATTTGGACTGGCCTAAATCATTGATATATAGAAGAGTCCATTATTTTTTAGGGGTTGATGAGTTAAAAAGAAATTTCTTGAGTTTGTATGTGATAGAAGTATTTTTTACAGTTGAATGGTTGTCGACAAAAGTTTTATATCTTGATCTATGAAATACAAGTTGGATTGCTTGTTGTCAATTTGACATCAGGTTTTATGTAACACACAATATACTATTGCAAGATCATAGGATCCTTCATATAATAGATCGTGTATTTATATTTAGATATGCAAAAAACAGTAAAACACACAATATTAACAAAAATTTGGCTTTTATCAACAGAAAGACAACAATTTGTGAATATTGAGTGTGTTACTGTTTTTTCGCATAATGATACTTCCCCATTGAATTCTATTAGCTATATTTAGAGAAATTTAAATACCCATAATATTGTATATCTGGAAATTTTTGCCCCCCCCCCCCGTATATTTTCGGCCTTTTATGTCAGAAAACATATTCATGATTCCTAAATTTGCCCTAAATCGCCATAGTTTCATGAATGACATGTCTGTGCTTCACGTATTTAACTTTGACATTTCAGTTTCATTTTAAATTCGCCCTGTCATCAGAGGGCAAAAAATGTGAAAATTAAACAGGAGTGAAAATGTTCAGATGTACAGTATTTGTGTTACTTGCTTTTAACGTAAATTGAAATAAACAAGTAATAAACACAATTGACCAACAGTAAGAAGGAATGGCAATGTCATTTTTTCATATTTTTTTCTTTTTGTATTTTTTACAAGTTTAGAATGTTTCAGCGAGGGAACAATTGTGAAAATTTACATATTTGATGATCTCAATCTCTTTAGGAATAACATTATACATGTATATTGGTATTTTGCAATGTGCTCTATGGTTGTAATGTAATTTTGTTTACTTTTATGTTGATTTGTTTACTAATTATTATGGTTGTGTCTTTTCTGATAATAACAATACTGGACACTGATTATTTTTGTCAGAGTTGTCACAGATTAGTGAAATTCTGGCATCCATACAGTAAATAATTTTAATGACATTTATGTGAAATAAGTCTTACTGGAGCATGATGTTTAAAAGACAATATTGTTGCATGCATTTATATTCAAGAGAAACGAGGAGATTTGGTCACAAAATTTCATCAGTTAGATGTTTGGCATCTGTGATGTTAATGCCTCTAGGTAGCGGTAATGTAAAATAAGTTTAATTGACCTTAAAATAATCTTGTTTATATAAATGGTTTGTTTTGTGTAAATGGTGCTGAAATTTGCAAATGTTTTACATCTTTTGAGAAGATTTTTTTTTATATTGAATGTTTGGATGCCAAATATTGGTATTGAAAGAGTTAGTTCTAGATCCAATGTAAATGTGAAATTAGAAAACTCAAGATGGACTGTTGGCCTACCAACGTAATTTTGCACATCCTGAGCAATCCAGGTTCTTCTAAAACTAAAGCAGTATGGTCTATTTTCCAAAAATAGGTTATACAGGTAAAACATATTTCCCTGCACGGATTAAATGAATTACTGATACTTTAGTCTCGATGAGTAACTTGTCACCCCTGTTATTATTTAAGTTGGACTCCTGCACTATTCTGGCACCATAGTTCTGGCACACTGATTGATGTGCTATGTTCCTCCTTATGGTGCATCATGTATTCAGTTTTGGTGTACCCATTTGTAAAACCAAAATTGTAGAAACGACATTTGTGTCCAATACAGATACATGTTTGCTTCCTTGGTAGATATTTCCCACCTCTTTCATCTTATTTATACCCTTTGTGCAGCGCTGGGATTTATTACTTTTTATTGCACTCTGCTTTGTTCCTGTAAACATGTGACAATTTACCCTGGTAGTCCTGTATATGCTGTACCATGGTTTTCAGTTTACATTTTCTAGTTGAGATCAGCAAAACCAATGACGAAAGTATTTCTCCTACAAGTTATTCATCATTTCTTATGATAGGATAGGTCAAATTGCTGTAAATTTTCGCCCATGCTTAGTTTTGTCATTTTACAACAGAAAACATATTCACACCATCTTAAATTCACTCCTATCACATTAGTATCATTGATAGCATGTATGACTTGTTTCAGTTATCGAGTATAAAAATTTCACTTTCATCTTAAATCTGCCCTACCTTCAGTGGACGAAAATTAAACGGGAGGGGACATTTCTGGCAATACAGTTATCTTTGAACAAATAACACTTGTGTTCATTTCACTTGATATTTACGTATATGTCCAATCACACACATCAACAAAATGTTGTTGATTTTTTGTTTTCCTTTTGTACTAGGTATTTGAGTATGTTGTTTTATCATGTTAAGCCTGTATCAGCATTATCAGGTTCTTATTATAAAGATATAACTCATCAACCCCTGAAAAACAATAGACTCGGCTGTAAATTAATGATTTAGACTAGTCCTAGTGTGTCTTAAGGGGTGAACAAGTTAAAATGTGCATATCACAAGTCTGTTTAACCACAACCCAGGTTAGCGTAGCATAGCGTTATATGGCAGTTAACAACAGAAAAATAACGTCATTGGATAATAGAAGATGAATAAGGCATCAACCAGCTATGCTGATATCAGCGGATGCTGGGATTCCCTCAGTTCCGCATCAATGCTCTTTGACAGGGATACGCATTCCTTTGAATGTGGTCAGCGGAGGTTTGACCCCCGCTGGAACCTAAACTGGTTTTTCTGAGTAAGTTTACTTGCGGAAAGCTTGTGTAAGCTCTTCCCAGGTACTTTGTAACCAGGTTCTCTCCCCCACCATTGAAAATTGGCTGCCACCATATAACTAAAAAACTTATTGTCATTAAACACTTCAAAATAAAAAAAAAAATGAATATGGGGCAGTTATTTGAAATGATTTTCTTACTAGTTAGCGAAAACAACGAAATGGGTTAATATCGAGTCATTAAAAGAATTTAGGTTAGTAAAAGTAGAGGTAAATTTATTGCATGCACAGTTCTTCAGAAATTTTAACATCAAGGTTAAATTGTCATCATAACCAAGCTAGAGTAAGGGAATTCCAATATCCGAGTATCACAGCACAGCAAGAAAGTATTTATAGAAGATCTGGACAAGCTATTCCAGTTTACCATAGAGATGATTGAAGTTATCGGAGATAAAGTAGGTTTACCATAGTCTGGGTCAAACTGATTTGCTATACAAACGTTTTGTGCATACAAAGCATGTACATACACCAATCCCTCTACATTTTCCCTTGCAAACCTATCATTGTCAATTTCCTTTTTTTTTTTACATCTACTTGACCTTAATATTTTTTAGAAAGTTGTACATTTCGAAGATTTTATTCTTTAGCTCATAATCTGAATAATGTACTGAAAATATATACATGGAGCTGGGTTGAGCAAATGTTTAAGAAGAAATAGAACATTTCTTTTTTGAAAGAATAAAAAGTAATCTTTTGATAATTTATATTCATGATACATACACATGGCATGCCATCTTTTAGCCCACCAGTCCTCTTTTGGCCCACCTCCCTGTCACCATAGATCACATATCTTCTTATAGCCCCACTGTTTCCTATAAGTCACACATCCTCCTTTATCCCCCAGTCCCCATAGGTCACATATCTTCTTTTAGACCCCTGTCCCCAATTATTACCGTGTTGTTGTGTTCTAGTTGTTACCTGAGATTAGTAGATGGAGCGAAACTGTAAGAAACAGATGATTTGCATGCAAATGTCTACACATAGGTCAGATAATGCCAGTGACTTCGCTCTTTTATCAAACGTATCTCACTTTGAAGATGTGACCATTTGTTTTCAGTTATTATCAGGTGTAATATATATATATATATATATATATATATATATATATATATATATATATATATATATATATATATATATCAAAGTGGTTGACAAAATTCCAGTATAATATTTATGCCACATCGTCGGAACGAAGAGTTGACAGTGGTTGGTAAGGTGAGCATTACAAGTTCAAAGAAACATAATTAAAAGAATTGGTAGTTTCTTTAGATAAACTTCAAACTTATTTTGTAAATCATTATCGTTATTTGTAAAGTTACTCATCAAATGAGGAAGTCGGTAAAGAATTAAATTTTGAAATATGTGTTTTTATCTGCTTATTATTTCATATACAGAGGGGAAAATACTTGCTGATAAGTATTTGTTACCGGGATGTCGACGATCACGCTTATTGTCAATGTTCTGCAAATTGTATGGTCGTTATAATGGTCTCGTTTGCAATTACATTGTTTCATTAAATGAAATGTTCGGTAGCGGTTGTTGAGTTGTCTGTACCAATTGTAACGAGGATTTATTATTTCCTGGTGTGACGCAATGGGATTCTCTCAGATTTATCCCACCTTTGTTTTGTATGTTGTAATATTCCCAGGATTTAATTTGTATATTGTATCTAGGACATCCTGAAGATCAATAATTTGGTTATATGTGATTTTTATATACCATTAAGTTTACTTTGCAAATGTCCATTTGACCCATTAAAGCGGCGCTCTCCATAAACGGGTTTGCAAACGGCCTTTGGTCTGTATGAACTGCAGTCTCTATACTTGTTTGATCTTTATAGTGGAGAGTGTGAAAATGAACTGTTATAAGTATGATGTCATATGGCCTAACGCATATCTATTTTAAACGGCAAACTCTCACTGACAATGCTTAAATCATAACCCTATGTGTGGTTCACGTTTAATGTATGTTTCTCAACACAAACTCCTGGAACAAACGTACGATTAGTAGACATTGGGGCTCTTCAAATACACCACTGCATGACATAGTTTGTTGCTATACGAATTTTGTTTGCAAACATCCAGGGCGTCAACGATCCAGACATGTTTTCGCTAGATTGGACTTTCAGCATTTCGAAACTTGTTGAAACCGGCAACAGGCCTGATGCATCGTGTACATTTTCTGAGTCCGTAGTTTTTACGACGTGACAGTCACTTTGTTTATTTTGATATAAAATTTAAGATGACTGACAGCCGAATAACTTCAAATATCTCTCATCGGAGCATGAAAGAGAACTTCAGTCCACTTTAATCTGATAAAAATACACCCCTATTAAACTACATGTATAAGTTGAAAATTGGTGATCCTTGCTTTATTTACTTGTATTCATACGCTCGGGGGAAAAAGGTAACAGGAGTATGCAATGTTTTCTTTCAGAAATACAAGTATGTTTCCAACTGATTTGAAGTCGACTGGATATGTATACAAGTATTTGTGTAGTATACAAGATCGTTTCACCTATACAAATATTTTTATAGACCGGATTTTTGCAGACATTAATTTCTACAATTATTACGTTTCTATGAATTTACTAATATAATTTCTAATCCTAAATTAATTGAGAAGGAGGTATTTTGTTATATTTCGAAGAAATTCACACAGTATGTATGGTGATAGGAAAAGAAAAATATTTTGTTTAAGCATTCGACTTATTATCTGTTATTGTTCGAATGTCAGAATTCTTAATTTGTTCACTTTGTATATTTGTGATACACATCGTTTATATGTTTTTCAGAGTAGCGTCTATATGATATATTGTTACTTTGAAATAAGAAATCACTTAATTTACAATCAGCGAATCTGTCAAACAGAAGGGTTACTTGTATCTGTGTATATCTGTTTGTATGTATGTATCAGATTTTGTTTGTGTTCCGTGTCGGGCACACCAGAGTCTGATTATGTTTTAATTTCTATATACTACTGTATGTTCCATCTGATATAGCAGGATATTTATACCAGACACACAACCCTTGTCAGAAAATTGTTGTTACAGAGTGTTGCTATCCACAATATATTTATTTTCTTTATGTGTCTGTATATCGGTGTACTAAATTTACAACAGAAAGCTTGCGTCAAGAAATAATACAATCAGACCGCAAATTAACGACCTCCGATTTTCAGGCAAGTCGTGAATTGCTCTTGCTTTTGCTGAGAACAAATAGACATAACGTTATTTACTGTTGAAATAATTGAATTCACAGCTCTCGACACTGATAGAAATCAAAATCGGAATAATCCAGCATCTCAGTCTAAAAATCCTAGGATACAGCGACACAGAATATCCAAATAGATACTATCAGTATGAAAAATTAGAATTTCATTTAATTAACAGACATGATGGCTGCTTAGCTCTTATTCTGTAAAGTTATAACTTATTGCCCGAAACCATAAACAAAGAAAATTCTCAGACAAATTTTATTCTCAAAAGTTAAGAATTTCCTCATCTGAGTAAAAGTGAAATCTCGTGGACCATAAAACGACTTAAGAAAAGATTGTTAAGGGGCAGTGTAAATCTAGTCAAAGACATATGTCCCACTTTATGTTACTACTCACTGAACTTCGATGTTTGAACATTATTCTAACTGTAAACAATGTTAATTACTTAATATCCATCCGCGAGATATAAAACGCTTTCAAAATCAAATAAGCAGCACGTTTTGTAGCATGGAACAGGAAATATATATACGCATTTAAAAAAAAAAGATTAAAAGCGTATTGTGATATGCCTATACATGACCGAAGTCAGTAATTTATACGTATATAATATGTATAATGTATATAATGAACTATATTCAAGATACAAGTAAATCAGTATACGTACGTTATATAAGATCTAGATAACTCGGGACTTACACTGGGGCACATGTATCGGACTAAATTTACACTGTCCCGATTGTTAATGTAGACAAATGTCATATGGTCAAGGCAAGCCAACAGAAAAAAAGAAATGCTGGTCTCCTAAACCTATACCGTTCAAATAACAAGTTGTTTTCGAAAGTCAAAGGATTAAACATGTCCTGAAATACTCTACGGCGACGGATACCCTGACGATAGCGACTATTTATCCTGAGGCGAACAGGAAAAACGGCCAGTTTCGTCGTTAAGAATTACTTTAGTCAACTACAGACAGTACTTTTATCTATCACTTGAGAAAGAAATTTGTTTGAGAATTTCTTTTGGTCCATAACTTAACTCAAGTTGGGATATTTCTCAAGATTTGAGTAAAATCTAGAAGTTGATTAAAAAAGATTCTGAGAATAGTCTTATGGGCCTGGGACAAACGCCAAGGAACTAAGCCGAGGAAATGAAATGTTAACTTAACAGAATTCGAAATCTACTTAACTCTATAGGTTTAATTGTTTCTTTAAAATTCAACACAACAAGAAAATCTCTATGGAACAAAGAAGTGTTCACAGTATTACGTGATAAATATATCATTTTATTACATTTTGGTAGTGAAATATAAGGGTTTATCAATTAAATAAATTTGTTGTCTTTAATTGTTTGTGAAAAAAAACCACTCGATTGTAAATTGTGTTATTTTTCACTTGGTCCATCGGTACACTACAACCCTTTTATGTTAATACGCCAATATGTTTTCTACGTGCATAACAATTAACGTTTAAAGGAATATAAAAAAAAATTCAGATACCAAAGTATAAATCAATAGAATGTCCAGAACATAGATATAAATCGGTAAAAATGGACAAACACAGACCTCTGGAAACTAAGAGGTGGGATCAGGTGCCATGGAGGAGTTAGCATCCCCTGTCGACCGGTCACACCCGCCGTGAGTCCACAGTCAAGTCCAATGAAACACGTGAGGAGTGTATCCTCGTCACAATTGGTTCAGACGTCTCAACAACCGCCAACGAAAAGGCAACTCAACATTTCACTTAATGAAACAGAGTAGTCGCAAACAAGACTATTATACCGACCGTAAAATTTGCGGAACGTTGATATTAAACGCGGTTTTCGATATCCCTGTGTCAATAATTTGTCAGTGAGTAGTTTACCTCTGTATATGAAATATTCATATGTTGTGCACGCCCTGGCATATCGGATCATTTGTGAAATATAAACTCCATATGCGGGTGACTGAGGGATATTACTACTTAAATGTGGAACATTTACGATGGGAAAGCCGAAATCGTCGCGTTTGTCGTATAGCTTAGTTGCTAATTTCCCGTCTGTGTTTATATTAAGTAAAATGTCTAAGTATGAAGCGTGTGTGCTTGATTCTGTTGTATCTTTAATTTCTAGTTCGCTGGGATATATCGCATTGACATATGTATGAAAATTGTCATTATTAATTGACAAAACGTCGTCGATATATCTAAATGTCAAATTAAAGGACACCGCTAACTTTTTCTTCTTTTGATTCAGCAGTTTCTGAATGAAGTCTGCTTCGTATGAATAAAGGAACAGGTCGGCCAATAAAGGACTACAAAAATTGGTTCCCATAGGAATGCGACAGTTTGTTGAAAGACCACGTCTCCGAACATTACAAATATATTGTCTATTAGAAATTCCAGCATGTTTTTTTATATCAACTTCAGTGTATTTATGTGTAGAATCAGAGTGGTGTTTGACGAAATAAGTATCCTGATAGCCAATCACTAGATATTTAAATTTTCGGGTACCACCTTTAGTGAAAAAAACAGTTGTCAATGATGCTGAAAAGTATTTCGTTTAATTTTTTATGTGGAATAGTAGTGTAAAGAGTAGAGAAGTCATAGGTTTTGATACTGTGAATTCGAGAAAAATTGTGTGCCTTTAAATTTTCTAAAAGCTGTTTAGAATTTTTAAGTATGCACATCTGATTTACACCGCTTCTGGAATAAGCAACTGTACAGTATTGTTGAAGTTTCTCCTTAACGGCTGTCAATATCTTGGTAAGGAGTAAAGATAAAGGTTTCGTAGAACATTTGCTGGATCCTGCTATGTATCTTTGCTTATATGGGGTTTTATGAAGTTTAGGTATCCAATATAAATGTGGTAGCTCTAAATCGGTATCCGTTGTAGGTATATCAAATGAGTGTAATACGGACACGTGATTTTGAAGGATCTCATCCTTTGAAAGTGAGCTATGTGTGTATGTAGGATTTCCAGAATTCGTATTAAACCCAAGTTCTTCTAATAAACAATTATAGTAATGTGTCTTACAAATAAAAACTATATTATTTGAGGCTTTGTCTGCTGGTACCAGTACATATTGGTCATGTAATCTATCCAGTTCAGTTACTACTTCTGGATCATTAAATACAGAGGGAAAACGTGTTTTCATAGTCCCTTTAAGTTTTCGAATACGAAATTTTATCAACCATCTTATGGCTTTCAGCCATTCAGACAAAGTGTCTGGTTCTACGTCTTCATGTTTGGCCCATCGTCTGGCATAATCTTCGACAGAATCCATAACTAAACTGAAATTCTGACGCCAATTAAAGAAACGGGCTTCCCGGTATTTAGGGCCCCTTAAAATAAGATTTTTTAGGCTTTCATTTTCAACAATAGAAACGTCGCCGGTAATGACATGCCCGATAGGATTGTATTTGAAAGGAGATGAAGCACATGAACATGTGACAGAGTTGTGTAGAATATGGTTGATGTCTAGGCACTGCAAAACTTGTTTGTAATTGAACAACTTGGATGCGATGCTAGGTGTATAGCTATATGAAATGCAAGGCGTAGTCTTCAGTTAAAAATATGATGGAATACAAGACTGAACTTTTTGTGATTTAGAACATTGCCAATATTTAAAGCGTCTATGCCTTTATTTGTAAATTTAAGTTTAAGGAAAAGACGTTTCTGTTCAGAACAGTCATCGTTTGTAACACGTGCAGGCTTAAACAGTCTGTGATAAGCGACGTCCATTATAATTGAGTTCAGTATGTATTCTGGGGTTGACAAATCCGTGTAGGGGTTCATTCTTGCTTCTTGAAAAAGTTTATTGAGATTTGTAAAAGGAACAGAATAAAGTTTGCTGCGAATATGATGAAGACCCAATTTTTGTTAACGTAAGGTAAAAGAGATAAAAAAAGTGACATCATGTATGTAGGGTCGGTTGTATGAACGATGTCCGTGACTTCGTTTACGTCTTACGTTAGAATTAAAAAGTTGCATCACTTTAACACCATTACAAAGTGGACTTGATAGATTGCCTACACTTTGGATATTATCGTTACATCCATAGGGATATGCAGTGCCAAGCTGTTTAATCCAAAATTCTTCACGTTGTCTACGGAAGGGGGTACTCAAGGTGGGATTGTTGGTCCAGTGGTATATTTTTTCAATTATACGCACTCTCGTACACAAGATGGAATGGTCTGCAGAGTTGAAATGTCGATAGAGTATCTGGTTACCCCCATTATTAATCTCGAATCGATGACCAGATACTCAGGAACATAAAATATGATATGAATTGCTATCAGAAATAGATTTGTATCTATTTTTGTATATTTTGTGATTTTTTTTAACATTGTATATTTCCCACATGAATGCACTATTTTCGTAGTAGCGGAGTGATAGATTTCAGCCAATACGTGAAGTAGCCTGGGATCCTGGCTCAGTGCTGATAACGCTGTCAGTATCGACGAAGTATGAATAGGCCAAGATCCTAGGTTAAACGTGAAGTCGCTTGCTTTAATACATTTCACAAGCAGAGGCATGTGAAACAGACGAAAACATATTTAAATAATATGAACTAAAGCAAGGTAAAACTGTGTTTAATTTAATAGGAAATATATGATTACTTTTTTTACCTTTCATGTATGGATTTTCAGTATGTTACACTTAATATGATCTTCCAATAAAAATGAATAAATGCGTTGAATACGACCTCAAATTATTTTCCAAAAATATTTCTTCGAATGAGCAATAATTTTCATCATTGTTTACAATTATCTGCCATCAAAATACACAAAATGTACAGTTGCAGCATTAATTTTGTGTAGTTTTGCCTAAAGATCCTAAAGTTATTTGAGCTTGTGTACCAAGTAAGGTTGTTGACTTCGGTCCCTGAACATAGACCTCAATAAAACATCGAAATACAACATAATCACAGTATTTAAATTTCACTCTCTATCTTATATGTATTTTTTCATTATTATTATCATTATAAATATTATAAATATAAAACTAAAGCTATCAAGCTCAAGGCGATCGTTTCTGTCAATTAGACTTCATCAGTTGAGCTCCAATTTATAAAAGATGCATATTTTATAAAGAGAAAGTTTTATTATATAAGGCCAAAAAATAAATCTAAATATATAGCCAAATCCGTCAATACTGTAAAAGATGAGTGTCTTAGTTTTTAAAGAATTTAGAATTTAATTGATATTTCAAATAAATTTAGGTTTAACCAAATGACAATGAAAAACATTTTTGAAAAGTATATCTATCTAAACCAAAATCAAGGAAATAAAGATATGTTTTAATAATCAAAACTGTTGTAAGTTTGATTATCGTTGAACAAACTCTCTAATATAATTATATGGAAATAAGAACTGAAATGAATATTCAATGAAAATGTTATTACAGACATCTGACTTCAATGATATCGACTCCGTCTATATCTGATTTTGTTTTTGTAGATATTCACAATACAAATATAAAAGATACAAGAAATTTGGAATAGCACATGTGTTTATACAACCTTGTGACAAATAGAATTAACATGTGTTTATACAACCTTGCGACACATGGAAATAACATGTGTTTATACAACCTTACGACACATGGAATTAACATGTGTTTATACAACCTTGCGACACATGGAAATAACATGTGTTTATACAACCTTGCGACACATAGAATTAACATGTGTTTATACAACCTTGCGACACATGGAAATAACATGTGTTTATACAACCTTGCGACACATGGAAATAACATGTGTTTATACAACCTTGCGACGCATAGAATTAACATGTGTTTATACAACCTTGCGACACATGGAAATAACATGTGTTTATACAACCTTGCGACACATGGAAATAACATGTGTTTATACAACCTTACGACACATGGAATTAACATGACTAACACTAAACTAAGAAATTACAATAACAGTCTACTCAGATAATTATATATAACTACAGCGTGGTCCATGTATTTTTAATAATTCATTACAATATTGGTTGAAATAGTATTTATAAATAATAAAGAACATTTCAAATTTTGATTTCAGGACCTGAGAAAAGTTTTGCTCAATAAGAAGTTATTCAAGTAAAAATAGTAATATACAATTGCAAAACGACCTATCGCGCCATATATCATATGACTTGGAGTGGAGCTTTTCAAATAAAAATATATTTCAAAAATTTTAGATGTATTTTTCAATATCAACCAAGGTGTCATAACCTCAAACCTCACTTCCATAAATTAAAACTGGAGTTACAACTTTGTCAAACAGATCGAGCTGACAATCAGTTGGTAGTTTGTGAAGTAGATTTTTTTAATAATACCGTACATGACTTTCTGAGCTTGTTCACATAAATGTTTTTTGTTTTTGTTTTGCAAAATGAACCTGTTATTGAGAATATAACTCCCAAATATTTAAAGTCCTTTACATTTTCAATGATTATTTCATTGTAGTAAAATTTTCGTTTGGTCATACGACCTTTGGAAAAAAACTAAAATTTTTGTGTTATCAATATTTACCATCAATTTCCATTTTGTACAATAAATGTAGAATTTATCTAGGGCATATTGTAAGTGTCGTCAGAAGATTCTGCAAGAATGACCGTTTCATCAGCATAGAACAAAACTATAAGTTTTGAATACAAAAATAACTCAGTCTCAATTGATGAGCTGACACTTTGTAACCACACTACATTGTCTGCTACAAGAAAAATTCTTCCAAACCATTAATATACATAGAAAACAAAAAAGGTGATAAATCCCCCCTTGTCTAAGCCTGATTGCACAACTGAAGAAATCTGATGACATATTATTTAATTTCGCATGAGATTGAATTCCTTTATACATATTTTTAATGTAATTAAAACATTTACCTTGAATACCATTAGATAATATTTCCCCCCAAAGACCGTCCCGCCATACAGTATCAAACGTTTGTAAAGCTTGAATCCGGTTACAATGTACCCGGGGAGAGGCCACCGCGGTTCACCAATAGATCGTGTACGTTACAAGGAACAAATAGTAGTCAATAATTGCATGGATTCAAATATAAATCTATTTACGATTCAGGAAGTTCCTACTTTCTCTACTAAACATAGTTTTAAATTATTAACACCACACATCAAAATGTACAATTTCTATTTCTATTTTTTATTTTTCGTTATCTATTTCATAGAGTTCTATTACTCAAGCATGTTGACATGACCAGGTAACTGACAATTTGTAATTCCTTCGGCTATATTTATTCCAGGTGGACTGGCTCAATAACAAAATAAATGTAGCCGAAAGAATTACATATTCTTTACCTCGACATGTCAACATACTTGAATGATTGAACTCTATGAAACAGATAATAAATGACTACCAAAACGAAACTATAAATTGTGCATTTTGTACGGTGTTAGTATAATGAAGAAATTCCATTGAATATTACATAAAAAACGGAATGCAAAGGAATTACAATATTTACATGGCATATTTTATTTTCTATGTACTTTTCATTATCATTATTATATAATATTTTTAATAATTTTTGTTTCAGCAGGAAGAAATTGAAATAATAATGTTGAAAAGTATTCTAAATTTCCATGGACATATTCAACGTTTATTTGTTTTCCATATCGAAATCATTGTTTTGTCTTTAAACGTTACTCTGATTTTCATTGATATATGTTATATAATATAATGTGATAATTAGGTTTGAAATGAATCATCATTAGAAACGTTATGTATTGTAAGGTTGTATAAAAAGTCTAGAATGCCATATTTTTATGTTAAACTTCCGACATTTTGACTAAAATTCGGTAATTTATTTTGCGAGTAAACAATCAATCTGTAATATAAGAACGATATAGTAGATAACTCATATTCAATGTTAAACCGAAACATGATCCAAGGCATGTTGTATTGTTTACTTCCGTGACGTGTAAAAACAACGTATACATAGTACATACCAAATGTTACGCGATTATTTTAAGGGAAGATAACTCTGCAACAGTAAAAATGACAATTAATTGAAAGCTGTTTTTATTTAATAAAAAATCGGCATATTTTATTTAAATATGCCACTTGTAATTAAGCAATAATTATTTCAGTAACAAAATAAAACATAATACGCAAATTTGAAGATAAGTTTTCTTTATATATAATATTTAATATTAATTCAAAAGAATTTTAAGACTGCCACCTTTATGTACTTTAATAAAATTCAATATATATTTTACACAACAATTTAATGTAGTATCGCTTCTCGGCCTTTTGGCTAAGATCAAAGTGTAGTATCTGTTCTTATCAGCTTAATATCTGATACGTCCCCCATTGGGGGACTACGATATTAAACTGATTTTTGAACCTAGGTGATATGTCAGGGGCTTGCTCCGCTCTCGCCACGGGTTGGCCTGGTATTGCAGTACCTCCAGGATCGGCCCACTCCCCTCTGGGGGAGAAGTAATCAAGTAAATAGTAGTTCCCACATCAATAGTTCCGGTACAGAGATTTGAAATTTTCTGATTTCAATCTGGAAATACACGCACTTGGTGAATTAGAATGGAATTATTTTCTTCTGTTAATTCGGATACTGTAGGAGTCGGTTTCTTGATGACTTATGGTTGAGTGTAATAGGTAAGAAGCGAGTTTTCGGTCATTCGACATGTTAGCGCTCAAAAGTCTGCACGTGCGCTTTTGAGGGGGGGGGGGGCATCGACGCCATCTTGAAAATGAACTGTAATATTGAGAACTCCTTTGATGTTGTTATGTTTGTCATTCATCAAATTAAAATTGTTTATCACTTAACTTTAGTTTACTTCATAAGTTTATTTACCAAACGACCCGTAAGACATTTTGTAACTAGCTTTCTGATTAGGTGTATTTCGTCAAATGAAGGCAGAGCTCGCAGATGTCAATGGTTTGTAAAGGTTACTTTTGTGAAAAAAAGGAACTTGATTTTTGGAAAAAAACTTTTGGATTTTACTGCTCTTTGTATCTTACATTGTTTATATTTTTACTTTCTGTATAAATTCACAATAATTGGGACACCAATTCAAAAATAAACTGTTAAATTTATTTGGATTTTGCTCTTCGTAATTCGCAATTTCTTTTTACTTTTGGCTCATACGAAAACTGTGTAACTCTAATTATTACAAAATGATTTTAATTACGTAATAAATTAGATATTATTATCATTTTACGGGTGCATAGCACAGCTTAAATTGAGTTACAGTTTTATATGAAAACTAATAAACTATGTCCGTGTGTTATCCAGCTACTCGTATTAGAATTCCGAATGTCGACTACGTGGTTGTATTTAAAGCGAAGTGAGCTGTCGTAGATAAAAAATACATACCCATTTTATGTAATATTTTATCTCGTATATATCCCAAAGAGACCATCTGGTAGTTAGAATAAAAAGCATGTGTATAATTGCCCCAAACTTGCCAAACAAAACCCGTAATATTAGTTTGATATCATTCTGGCCATTACACATTAACTTTCGGTAATTCTTACGAAGATTAACGACGTGCTATTTGAAGTTAATATATATTCTATTCTTATTACCCTTTTCGTTTTTTCTCGTACATCATAATTTCATACCTAAATCAGGCAAAGTTGGTCTTTCCGGCGTTTCAAAACACTCGTTTCTGAAATTGTACACGTGCCAGGTTTATCGGGTGATCTCGACCCATTTTAACTCGTCCCATTGCATTCACAAAACGGTAAATCAAAATGGTTTTTACAGTTATATTGTTTAGATTTTGGCAATGTCAGCATTGGTAACATACAAGACTGGGGAATGGAACGGTTACTTAATGAAGCATTGTGACTTTATTTTTTTAAATTCACAAAATGTTCTCTTCTAGAACATGTAGACTGGATATTGAGGAATTTAATTGATATTTTTGGATTTTTAGAATTGTCTGTAAATTACAACGAAAGTGGGCGCCGTGGAAAGATATTAAAATTTTAATATAAGTAATCGCCTTTTTTATAAATCATTTTCACATAAATTTGTTCATCTTTTTTAGTGCTCACAATGGTGTGTGTGTTTTGAAAGACATGTGACATATATAATAAACACAGTTCTAAAATTATTATGCACAAGAGGATCGTTTCTGTCAATTAGACTTCATCTGTTGAGCTCCAATTTAAAATTGATGTTTATTTTCTAAAGAGAATGCATATACAAGGTCAAAATAATAAATCTAAATATATAGCCAAAATCCATCTAAGAGTAACCACTTTAAATTTTTTTTAGAATTTAAATGATTTTATCACTGCGAAATATTACTTTATAATAAAATTATCAGCTGTTACTGAAATAAATGGTACACCCTCGGGGACTCAAATGGAACACCAGCAGTGGCAACGACCTAGTGGTTACAAATATTATAAACATAATACCAAAGTTATAATGCTCAGGACGATCATGTAATGTTTATGTTGTGATATTTACAATCATTTAATAAATGAGCGCTGACTGCGTCTACCACTTTATATAGTGTTATTTGCATACAGTATCTTAGGTGTATCAGAAAAAAAATTATATACGTCGCGTAAACTGACAAAGTAATTCATAAACAAAACCTTAAGTTTTGATAACAATATACTCAGCCATAGTCATACGCGCCGTAATAATTTCGGAAATCAATTGATAATTAGATATTTGTACGAGATAAAGTCAGAATGACAGATCACCGACTATCTGATCACGTGACGACATCTGATCATGTAAGTCTGCAAATCGAGGTTAGAAATTGATTGTTTTTGATTTGTTTAGAATAGAGTTCATATGATGGTGCGTTGTTTTTTTTTTTTGTATGAGTAATTGTTCAAAAGGAGTAATGCCACACACGACGCGTGCATGTGTTTGCTATTGTGTAAAACATGGTTACCTATGCCTCTGTCCAGATGATACGCTATACCTTTCACCCCTGAATATCTGAGTGGTATGCTCTTTTCTTTTAGTGTTACAGTGTTCCTTGGTTATATAGTCAACTAACCCAACGCCGTACGGTAGGTTCAATATGGTTTTGTTATTGGCATTATTCTAAGCAATGGTTTACATCATTTAAATGTTTTCAAACCCTTCAAAACGAAACAGTATGTATAATAACATACCAGTAAAACAGATATATGTTGGCATTGAGTGATAATGTATATTGTGGGAATTTGGGGCATTGGCTTAATGTTATTGATTTTAGCATACATCTGATTTCAATAGGATTTACTTTTCCTGACCCTTGAATACACAAAATCTTAACTTTATTAGAAGCTGGGGTGATGTTTTGTTTACGGAAATGACGTAATTCAATTGTAGAGCGCACAATTACAACATGTGCACAATTACAACAAGCGGCTGTACATCTATAATACATTGAATAATCAAAGCTGTATCAAAGGCCTATCGGGGGACTATGTGGTCGAATGGATAGAACATCGCACTTTGGATCATGATGTCTCTCACTTCTGGTCGTACAAGTTTCATCTCCGCAGTCACCTAGGCTGATTTCTTTGAGTGAGGAAGTTTGCTTATTTACTTGTGGAAGATGGGTGGTCTCTTCCCGGGTACATTGTAACCGGGTACATTGTAACCGGGTTCTCTCCTCCACCATTAGAAACTTACCGCTACTGTATAGGCCTAACTGAAATATTCTTGAGTGATGCGTAAAACAAAATAATAAAAAAAACACCATATGAATTGATAGATTTCTAGTAATAGAACCGGAGACGGATTGATATCTAAGATATTATAGGGGGAAAGCGTGCTGTTATTTTAAGGGAAATTCTATACCGGGGCATTTTTTCCGATAGGGAAAACAGACCCGGGTTGATTCTTCATTGTGGGTAATTCTATGCTAGGCCCATTTTCCGGGGGATCTATTCTAACCCGAGCCAGTTCTTCAGGAGGAGGGAGGCTATATGCGATGGGAGTCTATGCTACAGCAACGGAACTAGAATTCAGTTTGACGGCAATTTTATAGGATGTGGGTTGGTCATTTTGCTAATACGATTCGTTGTGTAATCAAGCTACTAAAAAGCATTTTTTCTGTTTTGGTTAACGCCACACAACAATTTTTCAGGTAGGCCTTTGCAGTGGCGGCAAGTTTTTAATGGTCGAGGAGAGAACCCGGTTCTATTACAAGAAATCTATCAATCCATATGGTTTAATTAATATATTAAGTTGAGAATGAGTAAATGTTTTGTAAAAGATCGCTTCCCTTGACCAGTACATAAACGAAATTTCATTACAGTCATTAGTGCTGTTCTATTTATGTACATAGTAGTATTTTTAAATTATTCTATTTATTATAAAATTTGGAGCTGATAACGTTACACCCTTTTTTTTAAAGTCGACCTAACAAAATGTGTTCATATTAATTGGTATACATATCATTAACCAAATTTAAAGTATGTTGGCGCAGCGTGGATACACCAAAGATTAAAAATAAAACCTACCATGATATTTCCATATCCAGACTGCTTTATGTCAATATCTTTTATAATCCGGAAACAAGAGGGAAAATTTTATCTCAGGGCGTTTTCCCCCTGGGGGGAAATCTCTGTACTGACTTTGAGTATGGGAGAAATATTATGGTTAGGTCGCTTTTTTTCTCTATGGGAGAAAGTTTAACACGAGGCCCGTTTTTCTGGGATGGGGAGGGGGTAAACTGTGCGGGGGTGGAGTGGGGAGGATATCTATGCTACAATACCGGTACGAAATTTCCTGACCACTTCAGGTAAGAAAGAACTCACGTGATATAGATCTATATGAAAATGTACTGAGTTGTCTAACAATTTATAAAATATTTACAATGAAACAGTAAGAGAATATACCCCTACCTTGAGATTCCTATGTCTTAACCTCAAGGTAGGGGTTGACTATTTTTCTCCCATGTTTTAAATACATGTATGTACATCTAGGCAAATAAAATCTGACATTATGCAATGCATTCTAGGCGCCACAGACACTCTGCATTCACATGAATTGTATTGTGACGTCATAGCGCGTGTAGCTTGTCAATACCCTAGGGGTTGACAAGGAATTCTCCCATATTCACGGAGTTATCCTTATTAGGTATTTTTGTTAGTCAGAGTTATCTCCCATATCAGCAGGTATCGATTGTGATGTCATTAGTTTGTGCGTAAAATGAGAAAAGTTGTCAATTCTGACGTCATATGTTTGTGTGAAAACGACGTTTTATTCTCACGTAAAGATACGACGTCACAATCGATACCTGCTGACATGGGAGTTAACTCTGACAAACGAAAAGACAATAACTAGTGCAAAATAGTCCACAGGGGATGGATGAGAAGCTACACGCGTTATGACGTCACAATACAATTTGTGACGTATAACTTCTGTGACTTCCAGAATGCAGTACATATTTATGTCAGAGTTGACTCTGATATGCGTAGATCTGTATAGACCTGTAGATCATGCGTGAATCTACATAGACTTATATTTAATAAATGGGAGCAAAATAATCAACCCCTACCTTGAGGGTATGGCAAAGGAATCTCAATCCTCGGGATAAGATTCTTGAATGACATTGAATAATCTTACCATTGGATTGAGATTCCTTTGTCATACCCTCAATATAAAGATAGATTATATTAATCAATTCCCATTTAAATGAAGGAAAAAACTGTTAATAATGGGAGAAACTTATATCTATGCGTCCATTTACTTGTATGTACTCATTTTTATTTCACTTGCATAATGTACGCCGTGTGCGGCGACGCTTCTTTGCAATTGACCTATCGCCAATTGCCCGACAAGGCACCTTTTGACAAACTTTTTCATTATGACGTCACAATCAAATGACCAGTCAAGCATATGTGTGATTATGACGTCACAATCGAATGACGTCTAACATGGAGAGCCACGTGTCAGACATTTGGCGATAGGTCAATTACTATGTTGTCCGATTCACATAAGTTGGCGGGGACGGCGTAACCTTTTGATGGTTCTTCTCACTTTCCGGTTATGAAAATCTGCACACAAAAATAAAATAATAATAATATAAAATAAATAAAAATAAGTAATAAAAAAAGAACAAAAAACAAACAATAAAAAATAAAAATAATAAAAATAAAAAATGGCATTTTATTCCTCAGTGGATACTCAAGCTCTCTTATGTATGGATACAAGTAGCAACGATTACTCTAGTCAGTATAATTTTAATGTTATACTTTATTACCTAAAATTTGAACTTGTCCAGGTCAGGAAAGGGTTTACAAGACCCCTCCCGCCAGATTATATGGATTTTACTATATTTCTCAAACGTTTTGACTTGAGTTTGACTGTGGACTCACAAAGGATGTGGCCAACCAACGGAGAATGCTTACTCCTTCAGGGCACCTGATCTCACATCTGTTTAATCAGGAACTCCGTCTTTGTCCATTGTTCACCATATTTTTTTATACTCCCTTTTGGGCCACGTGGCGGTTAACACTTTGGTATATGTGCTTTTAATATTGTTCTTGTGTAAACAAATGTCATGATTTTTCAAATGAATTATCAATCTTGCCACAATCATAACCGAATGTTCAAAGACGTTAAATCAGTCAATATTTGGTTTCAATTTTTGTTTGAAATGGTATTTTCGCACTCAGTTACTAAACATAAATCATACCGACTTTATATTAACAGGAGCTTCAATGAAGACGTCTTAAATCAGTCTGTATAATGTTCATTTAAGTCCTCATCAAAGGTTTCACACTTTTTTTTGGCAAAACACAACAATTTGAAAGCTCTTTACTAACTGATGCCTTTATATTGTGTGTTTGTTTGAATGGAGTATTTCGTCACTTCATCTTGATAGTATGCACGGTGGAAGGAAGTTTTATGACCTGAATGGTACATGCAGCGGAGAGAACAAAATGCCTTGTCATTGCAATACACTCGGAAACATTATCGAGACCACGACGAGCATCACGAGTCCGCAAGTAAAAATTCTCGAAAAATGGCAAAAAAAAAACAAAAAATAAAATAAAAAAAAAGTTATTAGCTTTCTCTTTTACAAAATGAGCTAAATAGTTTGAGGTCCAACAGGAGCTCAAACTACCCGCTATGAAAAATCTAAAAAGGTCTATTGAATATGAGAGATCTGCATTTCAATGGCTTTTTGGATGTTAATGCTTATATATATATATATATATATATATTATATATATATATATATATATATAATGAAAAAAAAAAAATAAATAAAGAAAAAAAAATCTTTACAAAATCGAACATTACCACTATGTATCACTATGTAGCTACCCAGTGACTGTTCTTTAACGTCTCATCAAAGATCCATGCAATTCACTTTTTTTTGGCAAAACAACAATCAACAATAATCGAAAGCTCTTACTAACTGATGCCTTCAATGACAGACATATATACATGTACTATATACAATGGTAAAAACAAAAAAAATAACGTAGGCATAATAATTCAATATAAACTTTTCTTTTTTTTTCAGTTGCAACTGTGAAAAAAAATAACTCACCGAGTATGTGTTCCGTATCCGTCACAGTTCATCTATGAAATAGATATGCCTGTGTATAGCACCAATATAGATTTTTTATGCCTGTGTAAAATATACGGCCTGTGTATACCTTTAGCCCACCCCCCCGCCTCCTTACTTCTTGTCAAATGCATTTTATTTGGTACCCCCCTCTTCCCCCAACACAGTATGACCTGGCAATATAACAAAGTAGTGACATGCCTAAAGCGCTAGACGCCATAGTTGAACACAGCAGCCTCGATAATAAGACAAAATGTCTATCGTGGTAAAACCATGGTCCGGAATCGCTGTCATTCCTTGGTCAAGCGAGCAAAACCATCTCTCGTAAAAGAAATAACATCTATATAATCTTTATTCCTCACAGATGAACTGAAACATTATCGCTGAATGTTGCCATTGTAAATATTACGAAACCGGAAACGACTGTTCACATAGAGTTATCGGTCATTGCACGAGTCTCGATCAAATTTGTCAACGTTTCTTTTTCCAAAATTCTCGAAAAATATATATAATGTACTCTAGAGTTTTCTCGTTAAAAGGTATTAGCCCTTTTACATAAATCTTAGTAGCTTTTACATAGAATATAATACAATTTGAAGCGAAAATACTTTTTCAAATAGTCTGTTGAGGTCACGTGATCGGAGTACAAACTATTCCGACAAAATTGAACGGAATGAAAAATCTTGAAAAAGGTCTATTGAATATGAATATAAGAAAATAAGCAAAAACAATATCGAACGATCTGCATTTCTAATGTTTATTCGTAAATGATTTTCCCATTTTTGAGTTAATTGATATATATATATATATATATATATATATATATATATATATATATATATATATATATAATGAAAATTCTTTACAAAATAATGTTCAACATTACCTCAAAAACAAAAATATTGTATCAATATGCATGCTATTAATCTAAAAAAATGCATCATGCTAGTAAGATCTTAAACGCTCATCTGTCAAAACTTCGCCGATGCTAACATACAAGGAATAACTCCGTCCAAGTTGCCATATTCAGTGGCTTTGAAGTGATTTGATGCCTATTTCTGCGGTTAAAGTTATAATTTATATTTCTTAATTAGGTTTCATAATGATACCTGCAAGAAAACATAATCGAAATATGATATTTTCAAAGGGAAGTAACTGTAACACACTGAGATATTTCTATCCGGCTTCATTTCTGTGATGACAGACATTTGATAGCTTGTATAATTAAAATTAAACAATTTAAAGGGACATTAGCTGTGATTTCCCCATTTTCCCTTTATACTACTTATATTGGTACACAATAACGACAGAGATATCCACAGGCATAATAATTCTTACATTCCTATATATTTTGTGAAACTTTCTCGAGAAACCCAGGTAAATTGGCATTTTTTCAGTTGCAACTGATTAACTCACCGATAGCAATATGTGTGCAGGGGCGACAATATATGCCGCAACAGACCTGACTTTATTTTCACAAAATATATAGAAATATAAGATTTGTTATGCCTGTGTATAGCTCTTATACATAGAAATATAAGATTTTTTATGCCTGTGTATAGCTCTTATATATAGAAATATAAGATTTTTTATGCCTGTGTATAGCTCTTATTTGGTATTGTACATCAGGTACAAGTAATTAAAGTAGAAAAAAAAATGAATAGCTTTATTTGGTAAACACAGCTAATGCCCCTTTAAGGCAAAGACCAAATAACAAAGTAGTGACCAAAGGGATCGAGTGACCTAAAGCCGCTATAAATTATCTATCGGTCTGATTGTTATGTATTAAATTACTTATTTCTCCTCAGTCTATGTTAACACATTTCTGCTCAAAGTAGGCCTCGATGAATAAGTATATCACTGGAATATGTCACCGTATCGTGGTAAAACCATGGTCCGGAATCGCTATGCTCTTTCCTACCCGTGGTCTCATGCGAGCAAAATCTCTCGTAAATATTTTTGTTATTCATGAAGCTTCAGCTAATGCGAGTAAATGGTGCTCGCATTCGTCAACCAATCAGATCGAAGCTTTTAAACACTTTCAGTATTGTAGAATTGTATTGAATCAACAGACTATACGATAACTTCCATTGTCTATAACAACTATTGTGATTGGATAAATTGAACAACACCTACTCCTCATTAGCTACGAGAGATTTCGGTCGCATGAGACCACTGGTATTGTCCGATTCACATAAGATGGCGGGGCGGAACAAGCGTAGGAAACTGACAAACCGTAACATCTGTAAAATGATCACACATATTAACTTAGATATCCATTTAAACAAAATATGATATATTTCATGCGCTGTAATTGCTAATGATATTCCTGATGTTGAATTAATATGTCAATTTTGTTCCCAGTAAGTGATAAAAAATATAAGTTTTTTACTACAACATTACGACGAAAGAGAAGTACAATACTGTATAAATTCATATAGATATGATTTAAAGACTTTTCAAATGCTCTTCAAGATCTTAACCTGTGTAGAAGCTTATTTCATTTTTCATTACACGATGATCCTTACAGAGATCCTTGTTTTTGACCAATATTCACCATATACTTAACATATGTCTCTAAAACACATATAAACACATGCAACAAAATGATGAAATATATAAAAAAGATTTATAAATGAACAATATGGTAAACAAACCGTAACAACCCTCATACACGCACAAACACCCACCCACACGCACATACACCACAGAAACCCACTAACACCCACAGAAATCCACTAACACCCACAATATTCAACGGTACCTATAAGACAGGGAACTATATATATATATATATATATATATATATATATATAACGGAAACGTAAGGTCATTTTATATATATATATATATATATATATATATATATATATATATATATATATATATATATATATATATATAAGGTTATTTTACAGTTATGATTTTAAAAAGGAAACGCAGATTTTGTATCCCTAAAATATTTTCACTCTCTCTCCCTTTCTCTCTTACACATTAAGTATCATGATATTTGCAAACAAATATTATTTTTTTTGGATTCCTTTAACTCCATCTTTGTTGGAACGTAATCTCTTCTGGAATAGGAATTGCGGTTTCGTGTCTCAGAATCCATGTAGGCATGTATAGTCCCTTCTGACGATCGTGCGACGGCATGTTTTCCTTTTGAACATACTTTTCCACTAAACGCCAAATAAATCCAGGGGTTAACGCAACTATTCAAGTTTGCCAGGAGTAATATAATCACAAATAAAGTAGCTGGAAAACAGAAAAAAGGAATTAAATATATATAGCATGACTGTGGCGTTATCAAGTTGAAACAAAAATCTGGACTACCCGATTTACAAGAGGTCATATCTTAAGTCATGCTACAAATATGTGATATTCATATACAAAAAGTAAGGTTGAGTTCAACAATTGAAAAAATGCCAACACTTGGTTTCTCAAGCAATTTTCACAAAATATAAAGGAGTTTAAGTATGTTTATGCCTGTGTATATCTCATTTTTGTTAATGTATATCAATCTAAGGAGTAAAAAGGAAAATGACATTTTTGAAAAAGAAAAAAAAAAAAAAAAAAAAAAAAAAAAAAAAAACAGAGCTAATGCCTCTTTAAAGTATACCATTAATGGAGTTAGCCAGAATCGTGCTAATTCTCTCAAACGGATTAATTAATTCATTTTCTAATCGGACAAATAATGATTGTCGTACGATTAACCTATATCGGCGGCATTGATTGTATGACACAGAACGTTCTGCTAACAAGTCATTAGCGCATCCCTTTATAGAGAAATCGACAATTTTTATTAATTTTATGAATTTGTCTTAATGATTAACTTTTATCGAAAGACACATCAGTAAGGTTATGTACGTATTATCGGAAGGTACTTTTCTCGCGGTCGGATACTTTCTCGTTGCACGTGAACGAACGAGATATTTCGAGATTTTATGAATACAGTGTATGCTTTTAAACAATGAATAAAATATGCTGAAAAATTACGATTGATAATTCCAGTACAGACGTGTAATAAAAACATTCTACTGTTATTGTCGTCTGGTGTCCGATGATCACAATAACCAAATGAATTCCATCGACCGGTCAATTATTTTAGTCTGGTGTCCGATGATCACAATAACCAAATGAATTTCATCGACCAGTCAATTATTGTAGTCTGGTGTCCGATGATCACAATAACCAAATGAATTCCATCGATCGGTCAATTATTTTATTTTCAAACTGGAATACAACGTGACAGTTGGCTACCCCAACCGGAGATCACTAGAATTCAAAGAACATCACGAACAGATACGGTTTAGAATATCCGGAAAACTGGAACCCACTAAAATATGAAATACGTAACGAGCAAATACGGATTCAAATATTCAGAGACTAAGCAAGGAGGAGGGGGTCTGCAGTCACGATTACGGCATTCAGGGTGGGTTTTTAGAATGGGGTAATACTTAGCAGATTATATTGCATCTAAAGGTAACCTATTATGATACAGATTGTCAAAGTAATTCGATTATTTGAACTTAAGATATTCGGTAAAAACAACCGTCTACGTCTGATAGTAGGTCTACCTTACTAATGTCCTTTTGTCAAGATGTTAAATTAATCAGTTTCCGATAACTGTATAATAAGAAATGTATTGGCATTGACCTTATTTAGGCTACTGTAATCATCAATTTCTTCTAATGACAACATCCGGTTTCTGATTGGCAACAACAACTACACAGAACAATAAAATGGTTAATCAATCTCGAGAGAATTTGAGTTTGGTAGCCCAAATGTATAGGATCAACTAATTGTCAGTTTGTCTGCTGCTTTTGATCAATGGCACAATACTCTTACATGGTAACCAATATACATTGGAATTTTCTAACGCATCATTTAGGTCGCCAAGTCGGACACGTGGGTTTTATCCAGGTACTCCGGTTTCCTTCCATAGCAAGGTTCCCCGCATGCTAACACCAGGGCCAACGAGAGTCATTATTATATGTTGACATAACATACTTGTCTATCGGTGTAAGATAAATAAAGTATAAACTTTTTTTTCTATTTCATTTTTATTTATGTATTTTTGAAATTGTTTGTACACATAATATTGAAATGCAAATCACTGTTCATCACCGTTTTCTGCAAGATTCTAATTGATAGTATGTTGTGCGTCACCTAAAGATTAACAGAATGTAGCTCCACTTAGGTTGAGACGCTTTGTTCCTCGTACCCCGACTGACATTTTGCTATGTTTCTTTACAAATGTGTGGCTTGATTTTTCTTTACTTAAAGCTTAAAACCCGTTTTCATTTCATTTTGATTTGATTGTGGAATCATGGCGGGTTTGACCGGTCGACAGGGGATGATTACTCTTCCATGGCACCTGATCCCACGTCTTGATATCAATAGGTCCGTGTTTGTCTATTTTTTTTTTTAACAGATTTGTATCTATACTTTGGACATCCTAATGATTTATACTTTGGTATCTGAGATTTTTTAAATTCCACGTATAAATCATCAAGATTTCTCTGCCAAAAAAAAATTAAAACTCGTAATATTCAGATATGCACATGTATTTATTTCATTTCAAACAAATTTGATAAGGTTTATATGTAACTGACAACGAACTCCAACCATCCCTAGGTTCACAACTTCGCCCACGTGTCTTTGATCCCCAAGTTTTGCAATCTATGCAGACTATGCACAGATCATAGGTTCCAGATAGAAATTTCCGGTACAGTTAAAATTGGTTCAGTTTATTTGAGGTGCGAGAAAAGTCAACACATCATCCATATTAGCGTCAATATTTATAACAGGGAACAACTATTGTCAATGTGCTGCATTGATTAACACGAGGATAAGACAAATGGTAATGTTGCAGTTATAACTCTTGTAAATAAATAACTTGATACACATGATAGTTTTCTCGCTGCGTGATATATACAATCTTTTTCACTTTGTAAAACAGCCGCTCATTTTAATCTCTGTGAAAGTATCTATTTGCAGACAGTTAGAAATTTATTTTCCATTTTCCATTTAGCCCTATGTGAAAGAACATGTGTTAAAAAAGAGAACTTTGCTTTCTAAAATATTACGAAATGTTCACGTAGTTATGTGATAAAAAGTTGTCAAACTTATCGTACCAAAGAGCAATGCTTGCACAAAAATAACATCATAGTGTGTGTTCGTGCAGTCGGGTGATTTGTTTCATTGCAAATTTTATTGTGTAATATGCCAGGATGTAAATAAATGGTTTCAAAGTCACCAAATTTACACAGTATTGAAGCTCAATTGAAATTTAAGGATTGGTTTTTATTTTTTGCAAACATTGGTGTAAATGAATTTACTCATGGCAAAAATTCTGTACCGTACGATATCTGGTGCATTCGGAGATCATATCAGATGAATTTTCATAGATTAGTGTTCATTCCTTAAAGACTGGTCTCAACAATTAATCGAATATCGAAAACCGCGCTTGTTGTCAACGTTCCGAAAATTTTACGGTCGGTATAATAGTCTTGTTTGCGACTACTCTGTTGCACTAAGTCAAATGTTGAGTTGCCTTTTCTTTGGCGGTTGTTGAGACGTCTGTACCAATAGTGACGACAATAGTGACAATAGTTCCTCACGTATTTCATTTGGACTTGACTGTGGACTCACGGCGGGCGTGAGCGGTCGACAGGGGATGCTTACTCCTCCATGGAACCTGATCCCACATCTTTGTTTCCAGAGATTCGTGTTTGTCCATTTTTACCGGGTTTGTATTTATATCCTGGACATTATAAAGATTTATACGTTGGTATCTGAGATTTTTTATATGTTAAGACCCAGACAATAAAACCAAAGCAACGAATATATATATATATATATATATATATATATATATATATATATATATATATATATATATATATATATATATATATATATATATATTTCTTTAAATGAAAAATCATCAGTTTCATAAAACCACATTAGTTGAGACATCTATCCGTGTTATCAGTTTATATTTATAAACATTCTTATTTTTTCCATTCATGAAACAACTTCCACTTAGCGATATTTGGGCGACTCATATACTAGGTCTTAATTTCGACAATTTCGTCGTTTAATGTTGTGCACACAACATAGCCCAAACAAAACACATGACTTCAATTGCATACTTTCCATGCTGGTCAGACGATAAAGGTCATATTTCATACAGCTATACATCCAGCATCGCATCCAAGCTATACAATTACAAACGGGTTTTGCAGTGCCAAGACATCAACATCTTCTACACAACACCGTCACATGTTCATGTGCATCATCTCCCTTCAAATATAATCTTATCGGGCATGTCATCACCGGCAACGTTTCTATTGTTGGAAATGAAAATCTTATTTTAAAAGGTCCAAAATACCGCGAAGCCCGTTCCATTAATTGGCGACATAATTTCAGTTTAGTTATGAATTCTGTCGAAGATTATGCCATACGATGGGCCAAACATGAAGATTTGGAACCGGACACTTTGTCTGAATGGATAAAAGCTATACGATGGTTAATAAAATCTCGTGTTCGGAAACAAAGGAACTATGAAAACACGTTATCCCTCTGTATACAGTGATCCAGAAGTGATAACCGAGCTGGATAGATTACATGACCAATATGTACTGGTTCCAGCAGACAAAGTCTCAAATAATATAGTTTTTATTTGTAAGGCACATTACTATAATTGTTTATTAGAAGGACTAGGGTTTAAAACGAATTCTGCTAATCCTACATACACACGTATCCCACTTTCAAAGGACGAGATCCTTCAAAATCACGTGTCCGTATTACGTTCTTTTGATGTACCTACAATCGATATTGATTTTGAGCTACCATATTTATAGTAGATACCTAAACTTCACAAAGCCCCATATAGGCAGAGGTACATAGTAGGATCTAACAAATCCTTGCCATTGTCATTGAGGGATATGGTGCAAAATTATCTTTCGAAAGTAAATTCAATACCAAGCGAGTAAAAGCTAATGGACTACGCTGACACGGATAAACTTTTTTCCCCATTTCCATAAACAGCATGATGACGAATGTACTTTATCGAAGACTTAATCATCATAATAATTTTATTGTTTTATCAGTGAGATGTACCCCAGTTATTACTTTGACATTTAAAACCACCAGAATGATAATGTAGTGGTATTCGTTATATTTTTTGTCTTGATAAGCTATGTGCAAGGTTATTTCGACTGTCTGCAATAAATACAAGCGTTAACTTGATATGTCGATAGACAAATTGGATATTTTCAGCATTTGCTATTATCATATTATTTCCATTATAAACAATTTGATAAAAGAATCTTATGTGTAATGACTATCACTTACAACGATGAGCGAAATATATGAGTGTATAAAGCTTCGCATCTTATACTATGTATTCTCTCATCTTTGGTCAGTGCGGGTTCCCGTCCTGTTGGTACCTAAGCTGATTTCGTGAGTACGTTTGCCCCTACGCGTGAGGGTATTTTATGCGACATCGCAACTTTCTGTGAGAGTTTTCTATTATATGATAATTCTTAACATAACTGTGGAACTTGTACGCGGGGCGGGTGAGGGTGTGGGGTAATTTACAGGAAATACATTTCATAGCGTATTTAGTGTAAATTACCCCCACATGTCAATTTTCACTTTTACAGTAGGGTGGGTGTAAAATGCATAATTGGCACTTAGGCCACACCAGTTTTATTAGTAGTTCATTGGAAATCCCGCCCCTATTTTTCAGAAAATCAAATAATAATAATTTTATTTTTTTACCGCACTTGTTTTGAGAGTGTGCACCAGAGATTCGGGTCTGGTATTGCCGTTTTTTTTTAATGATTTTAATCTTCAGCCATGTGTTTACGTTTTCGCCTTCCGTTTTTACGATGATGTTTACATCGTTTCCATGCAGGGAAACATCAAAATAATCACACCATCATGAGACGTAAGCATACAAAAAATAATAGAAATGATATTGATAATATCAAAATGCTTATCTCTTGATGAAGATCATGGATTATGATACTGAAACTGATTAAATTGCATAGATCTATTTCACTGTTCAGTTGTTTATCAATCGCTGGTCAGCGTCCCATTTCTGTGAAAACGCTGGGAAAATCGGAGAATTTTATATAAACATTCAAAGATTTTACTCGGCGTTTCCATAGAAATTTGTCAGCGTCCAGTTTTCGCCAATTGCTTAAAACATACAGATAAGTGCATTATTTCACAAATTTTGATGTTTTATTCTGATTGCCAATAAGTAACTCTCTACGACTGACAAGTATAGTAAATTTTAAATTTATTTCTCAGTGCTATTGGCTTACTGTCTAACTATTTCCATGTACTCGCGAAATTTAAAAAAATTGTTAATACTGTCAGTGCTTCAGATATCTGATATGATTTAGATATGGAGTACGAATGAAACTGTCTTTTTTTGTTTCATATTTTAGCCTATCCTTTAACTGTACAAATTGAAGTACAGTACAGAAATTGTGCATCACTGAAGAATTTTCTTTTTGGCGAATTTCACTTATTTCAGATATTTTTTTCCAGTGTTTTCGAGTTCGGATGTATTATATAACATTTCGTAGCCAACATAATTTTTTACAAAATATTTTATAATTTGTATGTAGTCAGTTGGCAGAATTTGCTATCCACAGAGCCAGGCCTGGCCACATTCCATTTGACAATCAATAAATATCATTTTACTTTTGTTTTACAAATTAAAAAAAAGTCCATGTTTTGTATTTTAATATTTTGTACTTTTGAATTACAATTCTACAACAAGTCCATATTTCATTTTTCTTACATGTATACCTACCCATTATTTGCCACAAATAATTATCATAATTCATAAATCATTCAGTTATTAAACCCAAACATATTAGAGGATCTTTTATGGGAACATTAGTCCACGCAAGACAACAACTTTGTGTACTACGTCATCACTTTCAGAGAGTACTGATATGGATTCAGAATATCACCGAGAGATGACCCAGAACGTCGGATCACACTCTGTAAAATCAACTGTATCAAAACTCGGAATTTTGAATACAGTAAATTCTCGAATAACCGCCACTCGATTCTGAGACATTCTCGCAATAACACATTTTTTTCAGGAACGTATTTCCTGCTATATATAAAATCTACCAAATATACCAAAGTATAAATCATTTGGATGTCCAGGATGTGGGTACAAATCTGGTAAAAAATGGACAAACACGGAACTCTTGAAATCAAAAGGTGGGATCAGGTGCCATGGAGGAGTGAGCATCCTCTGTCGACCGGTCACACTCTCCGTGAGTCCACAGTCAAATTAAAATGAAATACGTCATAATTGGTACAGACGACAACCGCCACCGTACAGGAAAATATAGAATCATTTTTATAATGCAAAATTCACAGTGGCCATCCGCCATTTTATTTGTAAAACAAACATCCATCTCAAAGTGTCAGTTATTTCTGCGTACCACAACAGCTGATCATGGTCAATGGAGCAGCTAAAGATCACCGATTTAAGAGATCACCGATGTAAAACTAGGCAGCAGTACTTAGACCACATAATTTAGGAATTAAAAGTACATAAGATAATGACTTAATATGAATTGTTGTCCTGTTTTATATTTATGAAATATATGTTTTTGATACCCCCCCCCAAAAAAAAAAAAAAAAAAAAAAAAAAAAAAAACGGTAACCCTATTTTTAACAGGATGCAGGAATTCAATTCCTCTCCAAACTCAATATTGCGAAATATTTTCGAAAAAAAGCAACAAAAGGTGGGAACGGTTATCGAGAATTGTCTGTATAATCAAGTGTATTTTTGCAAGTTAAATTCTCCTTTAAAAATGTGATAATAAATACATATACGCATCACAAAACTATTGTTCAAATACATCGTAGTTAAAAAAATCAATTTCCATTTTCCATGTTTGACTAATTCGTTTCAATCGAGATTTTAGATTTTATAGATATTTCAAATTACCTTTTGTCCTTTACATTTATCATTCATGGGAATACAATATGCAATTGACACAGCATTTTACATTTTGACGTAAACACATTGATTTGATATACACATATATAACAAATATCATATTGAAAAGACGCAAATGTAGGCTGTTAAACCAAACTGTTAAACTGTAAAATAAAAAAACAATTGATAGAGAAACTGACAAATATAATAATGGCTTTTTCTCTATATCATACGGCTCAGATGTTCTACACATAATTACATGCACATTATAATTTGCAAAACAAAAACAAAAAATATAAAAACCTCAGATACCAAAGCATAAATCAATAGAATGTCCAGGACATAGATACAAATCCGGTAAAAATTGACAAACACGGACCTCTGGAAACCAAGAGGTGGGATCAGGTGCCATCCCCTGTCGACCCCCGCCGTGAGTCCACAGTCAAGTCCAATGAAACACGTGAGGAGTGTATCCTCGTCAGAATTGGTACAGACGTCTCAACAACCGCCAACGAAAAGGCAACTCAACATTTCACTTAGTGAAACAGAGTAGTCGCAAACAAGACTATCATACCGACCGTAAAACTTGCGGAACGTTGACATTAAACGCGGTTTTCGATATCCCTGTGTCAATAATTTGTCAGTGAGTAGTTTATCTCTGTATACGAAATCTTCATATGTTGTGCACGCCCTGGCATATCGGATCATTTGTGAAATATAAACTCCATATGCGGGTGACTGAGGGATATTACTACTTAAATGTGGGAAATTTACGATGGGAAAGCCGAAATCGTCGCGTTTATCGTATAGCTTCGTTGCTAATTTCCCGTCTGTGTTTATATTAAGTAAAATGTCTAAGTATGAAGCGTGTGTGCTTGATTCTGTTGTATCTTTAATTTCTAGTTCGCTGGGATATATCGCATTGACATATGTATGAAAATTGTCATTATTAATTGACAAAACATCGTCGATATATCTAAATGTCAAATTAAAGGACACCGCTAACTTTTTCTTCTTTTGATTCAGCAGTTTCTGAATGAAGTCTGCTTCGTATGAATAAAGGAACAGGTCGAGCACAATTGGTTCCCATAGGAATGCCGACAGTTTGTTGAAAGACCACGTCTCCGAACATTACAAATATATTGTCTATTAGAAATTCCAGCATGTTTTTAATATCAACTTCAGTATATTTATGTGTAGAATCAGAGTGGTGTTTGACGAAATAAGTATCCTGATAGCCAATCACTAGATATTTAAATTTTCGGGTACCACCACAAAAACAAAAACAAAAACAAAACAAAACAAAAAACAAAACAAAACAAAACAGAAAAAAAACCAAAAACAAAAACAAACAAAACAACGGGACAAGAACAAATTCTCTAAACGATCGTTTCTGACAATAAGCCGTCATCAGCTGACATGAAATTTGAAATAGATGTAGAATAGCGATACCGAATTGGTATCAGACAGACCAAATAATAAACTTGAATGCACTGACATAACTGTCTAAGTTTAACCACTGTAAAATAAAGGCTTTTTGTTTATTATTCTTTCTTTCTTTCGTTGTTTGACGTCTCACAACAAGGGCTAATTCATTAATATCAACTCGCGGCCAGTACCACAAAGCTGTGCTATGGTCCCATTACAATGCAGTTACAGTTATTTAGTTTGTCCCTTTGTCTCGACCTCTTAATTTTCAGTTATTCAATGGGACATCAAAACATTTATTTATTTTTTTTTTCTACTTTTACTACATAAACTTGATGCACAACAACACATAAATGCTATATATAGGCATAAAAGATCTTATATTCCTAGATACTTTGTGAAAATAAGGTCTGGTCCAGTGTGGATTCATACACAAATAGTAATGTTGAATTAGACAATATTGGGCACTGATAGCACCAATTAAAATTCTAAACTCTTCTAAAACTAAAGATAGCCATCTTTTTACAGTGGTTACTCTTAGACGGATTTTGACTGTACGTTTAGATTTATTATTTGGCCTTGTCTAATACCACTTTCATTCTAGAAAATCTATTTAAAATTGGAGCTTAACTGATGAAGTCTAATTGACAGAAACGATCGTCTTGAGTATTATCACTTTGGTATTATAATATTTTGCAAATGAATAATTGCCAAACTGGGGTTTTCAAGCAATTTTCTGGAATTTAAGAATTTTTTATGCCCGTGTATATCTCCTTTTTTATTACATATAAAGATGATGATGATGATGATGCTCTTAATGACATAGAGCATAAACATGAAGAAGTTAAGATAAGTAGAAAGAGTAAATGATGATCGTTACTAATATATCATTCAATGCCAAAACATCACTGAAATATAAAAAAAGCCAAATTGAAATTTACAAATGGCATATATACCATATATCATCTATTTGCTTAGAATGTTATTGTTTTTTTCAGTTATATGACAGAGTCCAGTTTTTTATGATAGAGGAGAGTGCCCGATTGCAATCATCCTAGGTTCCAGTGGGACTAAAACCTGCGCTGACCAGAAGTTGACGACTTCATGGTTCAATGCGCGATGCTCTAGCCACTAGGCCACGGAAACCCCCACGTTGTCGATGTAGAGAATGAATGTTAACATTTTGTCGAGTTGCGAAAATAGAGGAATATTCTTTATTTATGTATGGAAGATTAATGTAGCCAGAATTAGATATAATTAAAGAAACCGAATGTTCGACAAAATAATATGGAAAAATATCGATTGAAATTAATTTTGGCCTGAAATTTGTATTATAAGAACATCACGTGATCAATAAAGAGTGTTTGATATGATAAATAGCGTGTATTACGCAAAGCTATTAAACTGGATGGGCTGACATTGCAGAATATTTCTCTCTAGATTAAAGCAAACCCACACAAACTAGCAATATGTTAGGAATTTCAATATCAATCACACAAAAATAGATGTAAGAATTTTGTAGATGTACGTACTTGTGAATGGAGCTGAGTAGTCGTATGCTGCCCATGTCTGTGCAATATAAAATGGCGCCCAGCATATTAAATAGCACAATACCACAGCGAGTGTCAGCTTAATGGTTTTTATTTTTGATTTTGACGCACTTTTGGTATGGGCTCTTGGATTTTTTAGAAACTGTGTTTCACTTTTCTGTTTGTCATTTGAAAGACAATCCTTTCTAAATGATACTCGTATTGATTTAGAAGATTTGGTTCGCCTGTCTGTCTGTTCCTTGGTGTCCACGAAAATCCAGACGACATAACATATTCTACAGTAAGCGAATGTGAGGATAAAAAACGGAATGACGTAAACGGAAATAAAATTCCATGTGATGTAAACTTTAAGTTCCGTAGTTGTCATCGATTCCCAGCAGTCATATACCCCGCTACCCGGTATAGTTTCTACATACGAAAACAAAAATAGCTGTGGAGATGCAAATAAAAATGCTAGCAGCCATGCCATCATGACCATGATATGAACTCTCCTCATTGTCCACGTGTGACTGGTCAGTGGGTAGCAGATACTTATGTACCTGTCCAATGCTGTGACCACTAAAACATATGAAGAGGAATACATAGCCATAACTTGTAAATATTTTATCAATTTGCAGAGAAAATTGTTCCCTTGAAACTTATACGTAATGTCCCAAACGAGCTGCGGTAAAATATTGAAGAATGCTACAGATAAATCTGCTAGACACAAATGAACTATAAACCATTGCATTCTGGTTAATTTAGTTCTTCTACATCTTAAAACTAATAGGACAACCGAGTTTCCAAAAATCGCCAAGTACAACAATATCCCAAGTATTGTAACTTCTATCCTAGCAAGCATTACATCGTGTGTAGAAGTGGATGCACCGTCACCCGTGGTCGAGTTACCCGTCACGTTTGAAAAATTCTTCGCATATCTTAGGTCAATTAACGTTGCAAATGTTGTGTGTTCCATAATATTTGTAAGTTCCTCGGCGGACATACTGGGCAGAACAGTTGTTTTTCTTCTCCGAATATAGAGCACCCTCAATCAAAATTGCACACAGGTAATACCTCGATCAATTTCAATATTTCTCGATATGGAACTATATGTTAGACGTAATTGTTTTACCTTTCAAATATGTATTGAACAGTCGTACTTGCCACTTTTCCCCAGAATCCTTAAAAACTTAAGTTTCTTGTTATCTAGAAAGTCTGAAATATAGAAAACAGAAAATATAAATTCTGAAGAAATATTTGATAGTAGAGAAACAAATTTAAAAAGAATTGAAATATCAAGAATATTTACATGAAGTAAAACTCACGAGTAAGAATTTCATTAACGTTTATGTCGAAACAACTAAGATTGATTGATACTGTATAATCCCTTCAATCTATTTATTATACAAGATAACAAAATATAAAATCTAATTTGCGGTATCTCACGGCTATGCATGAACCGTATGAAAAATTCAGATAGGCTTTAATGCATCAGCAGGTTAAGATATCCTAAAACAAATCTAAAATATTTGCAAGTATAAGGAGAAGTTTTGAGCATCACTAATTTTCTATATGAATGAAAGTGTAAATTATTGAATTTAAGAAAATGAATATCCTTACCCAGCAGTGATTCGTTTAGCGCATCACACTTTTGTTAACCTGATTTATCTGCTTAATACCAGTATGCGAGTAACTTAGTGCTATATTCCTGTGTCGGAGCCCGTTAGAGAATGCATGCATTTATAGGAATACCTTACGAGATCGATATACACAGCCAGTGTCTATATAGCATTTTGTTTCTTTAAAAGCTGTCACCAATCAAATCATCTTGTATCTTTTCGTAGTGTTGTAGATAATTATCGAATATAAGATAATTATCTAATATATAGCTTTTGAAACACACAAACACACAGTCAGACAAACGGATGCACACACACAAAGACACATACACATAGACACTCGTTCACACACTCATAATGACAGTCAGACAGACAGAGAGACACACACACGCAGACAGACAGACAGACACACACACACAAAGACAAACACACACACTTCCTCAAGTCTAAAACAATAATATATTTCTGATTTTTCAGTCAATTTGCAGTACCTCTTTAATCTTCATCAACATATCATCTGCTGTCTTAAGTGGGCCAGGTCAGTTGAAGTTTATTTTAGGGACATGAATATAAGATGATTCTGTGCAGATATTATAATAATAGGTCCCGTTTAATTAACTTATTTTAGAACTTTTATCAAATCCATTTTTAATTTGCTATTTCATGCTGAATGTGTATCTGCATATTAACAAAATCAATCTGGTTTGGTATCAGAATATGGAGCAGATGTTATATAGTGTGTTCGTATTATATATAGGTGAAGAATGTATTATATAAGGGTGATTGAAGTTGAACCAATTATCCCGGCTCTTATACGTGATTATAAACAAACGCCCAACAAAATGAATAAATAACGATTCTTGTATATATTTACCAGATAATAATGGAGAACATATAAATGAAGACGAACACGGAGATTAAAAGTTTTCCAGATGAATCGCTTAATTTCATCAGGGTCTTGAGTTATCGAGGTAAAAACACGAGTTGCATCAACTTATATTTTTTTAACAGCATGCACAAGACATCTTATCACAGAGAAATAGGAAGTCAAATAGTATGTCTAGAATTTGTACTTGTTGAACTGTCCAGTCGCAGATCTATGTTATTTTTGTGATCCAGCGAAAAGCAATAGTCAATTGGGAACGCGTTAATGTATAATAAAGGCGATATAATTGTAAATATATTTCCATTTCATCCCATTACATACGAAGTTTCACCGTCATTGATGCATAAAATGGAAGATCACACACGTTTCATTTGTATAATTAAGATGCATGAAACTTGCTGTAAGGAAGTAAATAACATTCACTGCCATACAATATATATATATATATATATATATATATATATATATATATATATATATATATATATATATATATATATATATATATATATTATATATATACAGTCAAACTCTAATAAAGTGATTTCCTGTGGACCTTCTATAATAATTCGTTATAAGCGCAATTCGTTATACAAATATAGTGATTTCGTAACTGTGGCTTAACCACTTAACCACTTAACTCTACTAATACATGTATAACTTCGCTCGCATTATCTTAAAGAATAATGACAGATATTTCAGAGAAAAAAAATGTTTTATTCAATTAATTTTCATATATTTATTTACAATAATTTATTTATCGTAATAATGAGAGAATGTAAATAATTATTAAATGCAGTTGCATACCAACGTATCTATATCTATATGTAAAGTTATATACAGCCTGTTGTCAAGAGATTTCTCAAGTGTTCGAACGAACACTATCTATATCCTTTTAAAATATATGTAAGACCTCAGCGATATCATTATTCTCTCTAAAATTATAATGTAACACGTATGCATACGATAAAATAAATGTAAATAGCATTGTAATTGTTAGTTATTTTGGATCACCTAACTCAACGACAAAAAATAACGACAAAAAAAAATCAGAAATTTTGTATTTGATGTAGCCTTTTAGGTTGTATGAGAGGGTAGATTGATTAGGTCTTTGAAAAAAGTTGATTCTCCATTATATTTCAAGTCAAGGGGAACAGGGATTACTTCGTTATAAACGTAAATTCGTTATAAACGTGTTCGCTCAAGACGCAGAACTTTTGTACAGAGTATTAAGGACTTCGCCGGGAAACCAATTTCAATTCCCTATAGCCGTAAATTCGCTAAACGCGTGTTCGCTATATTCGAGTTTTTACTGTATATATATATATATATATATATATATATATATATATATATATATATATATATATATATATATATATATATATATATATATCGCATATAATATACGATTATACATATATCGCATGTATAATCCCGTGGTTATAACATGAGGGCTTCATCTTACCAGGTTAAATCATTAACCACTGAAGACCCGGCTATTTAAAAGAATGGTTAAGTCCACTGTCAGAATTCATGGCTGTATGATATAGAATCAAAACTTTATATATAATAATTTTACATGCAATGTGAACTTGTTCACTCGTGAATTATGACAGTAGACCAGACTATTTATTGAGTCTAAATTTGACTACAGGGTTTGATGAGTTAAGGACACAGCACTGGTTCACCTGATGTTTAAGATTCGTTACGGTCAATAACACCTGTGAGTTACGGAAGCCTATAAGGATCAATTGAAAAAAAATATTATGTCGTAATAATGACATACTGTCATAAGTGATGTCGCAATTTCTACATAGTTATGTCGTAATTTCGACTTTGGTATGTCGTAATTACGAGAGAGTATGTCATAATTACGACTTAGGTATGTCGTAATTACGAGATAGTATGTCATAATTACGACTTAGGTATGTCGTAATTACGAGATAGTATGTCATAATTACGACTTAGGTATGTCGTAATTACGAGATAGTATGTCGTAATTTCGACTTAATATTTTTTTCAAGTGACCGGTAGTGAGTTCAAATGCCAATGGGAATTTTTTTCATTTTGATTTTGATTGTTGTTTTACATCACACCAAATGTTTCCACTTATTGTTGATGGCACCAGCTTTAACTCACACCATCTTTAATTTTTTTGTCTGTACCATGTACTGGTGCCAGTACAGTGAAGGTGTTTTACATCTCAAGCCTTCCGTGGCACGAGACCTTTTTTAAGTCTCATCCAAAACGACCCGTGAATTTCACTTCATATGTCGAGCGCTTGGCCATTTTTAAAGTTTTTGGTATGACCCGATACCACTAAAATAATCCGGGACCTTCCAATTCCGATTCAGATATTCTACCACTAGAACGTCGCAAGACTACGCCAAGGGAAAAATCAAGCTCCGTTCATGAAATGGTCCCGTTCAGTATTACATAGGTCAATGCTAAATGATTGCGTCAATTTGATAGCAAGTCTGCGGTAACCGGCGATGTCTATATATGAATGACGAAAGACTTAGTATAAAACGAAACGTCTATATTGTCTTATGCTCTGCTGTTTAATAACTGATATAGCATGAAAAAATTTTCCTCACTTCAAAACGCTTTAAAAATTTCTCTCAAAATATTTTAAAATTTGAAGCAGATATCAAATCCAGTTAATATCCTGTTGTATGTGTGGGATGTGTTGGCTTATATCTTTGTTACATCATCTTAATCAATTTCATAGATAGTTTGAGATTGCATTGTTTACATTCCCATGGGGATAACATTCAGATATCACCAGAACACACTAACAAATATTTTATATGTCACGGCAAGCGATTTCTATGCTTTGCTTGTTACATATTTGTAAAACATATGTTCTGTGTGTTGTGGAGTGTACATGAAGCAAAAACCATTTCCTATCCTCTGTTTTACAGAAAAACACACACGAACACTCACAGAGTCAACTACTTTATTCAAACGGAATGCATTATATATGCATAACGTCTTAGATAAAACACCCAAAACTATGTTTTTATGTAGTAATGGATTCCAACAGGAATGTTTAAACGAATGCTGGTTAAAATTTGTAAATTCTAACACGAGTGAACAAATCAAACTACCGGAAATATTTTGTTTAAGGGGTATTAGCTGTTTTTTTTTTTAATTGTATCCCCTTTTTTTACTACTTAGATTGAAGATAAACACAGGTACAAAATTCTTACATTCCCACATATGTTGTGAAAATTGCTTGAGAAACCAAGGTTTGGCACATTTTCAGTTTCAGTTTCAGTGATTAATTCAACTTTACAATTTGTATATGAATACCTCACTGGACTTGACCTTATTTTTCGCAAAATATATAGAAATATAAATATATTTTTATACCTGTGTATAGCTCTTATTTGTTACTGTACATAAAGCAAAAGTAGAAAAAAATTGAAATATTTTGGGTAAACACAGGTAATGCCCGTTTAACATCACCATTTATTGTATGCAGATGTGTGTTAAGCTATGCTTCTTTTTCCCCAATAGACAATTATTATGCATGTAGTTTATTATCGGTCAATGGTTCAGCATTCAGAACTCGTGTTTATTCATAAGCAGCATAATTATTCAAAGAGATCAAGATCTCAGCTGATCGTACATATTTCACGTTATGTACAGGGTATACCAAAAAATCGAACCAGAAGTATGCGATAAATGTAAAGCAGTATATGTCTTTAAATCTGGCATTTCTTTTTCGATTTCAATTAAATAGATTTGTTATTTTTAATTGTTATTAACAGAATGAAAAATAACATTCCATGCAAAATCAATGTAAACTGTGTTATTTTCACTCAGTCAATCAAAATATACATCACCTTCAGGACACCACAAAGGTAACGTCACACTACAGCTCAGACAGACAAGCATGATGCAGGATACTCGAGTTTTGTTACCACTTTAATCGCCGATTATGAATAAATCGTATAAAAGAATTAGACTAATATCCGATTCTTCTGATAGTGAATAAATGGTCACTTTATCTTAGGCCTACAATGTAGTTAAGTGGCTTTGTTTCATGTCACCTCACGTTTTCTTATTACACTCGGTCAGTTTTGTGTAAATGTGCCAGTATTTTTATAGATGTATAAAAATAATGTTTGAAAGAATATAAAATTCAACATGAATTACTATCTAAAATGACTGTTTCTGTTATGTTGATATTTTTGTGGTTTTATTATTATATATGATTCCATATGAATGCACTATTTCTTAGTAGCGGAGTCACCTATTTGAACCAAAACGTGAAGTGGATTGCTTACATTTCACAAGCCAAAGACTTGAACAAATCATCAGTTAACGAAACTTAAATAGAAAAATCTAATAGATAGAATGTGAGTCAGTTTTGATGAAAAAGATTTTTATTTCATTTTTGACACATATTTAACACTAGTGGTACGCAATTACGTTCTTCCTCTGTCGCCTCACAAGATTAAATAAAAATATATATTTTATGGATAAGAACACAGAAATAACTGTATCAACTCAATTCAGTGTCACAAAGTGCATCGTATGTTTAAACCTAGATCGTATAAAAAAGTTATATAATAATACTTCGATTTAGTATTGGTTTTATACCGAACGATTATTTCTGATTACAAGTTTCTCCTGTTTAATGCAATTGTATATTTTATTGGTTGGGTTTTATCTTTGTTTTTCAAAATTTTAGGTGTTTGAAAAAAAAGTATTTCACTTTTTCAAATATCCGGCTAAGGCTTTGATAGCTTCTGTAGCTCGGAACTGTATCCGAGAAGCATTATTGTTATGTGAATGAATACCGGTGTCATTATCCATTTCTAAGTCCGATACAACAGAAAAACAACCATTGATTATGTAGGTTATTTACCTATTCTCCGCGTTCTTTCCAACTCATTACACTGCTAATAAAGCGAAAGCAAACTTACAATAAAATACGCTTATTTCAATACACCTTTGTACAACAATAGACATGCTCTTTGCTCTATGACAAAACGGAACAGAAAACTCTACAGTCAATTAGCACAAACAAAGATTTTGTCGGACACACAATAGATGTTAAAACATTTTATAGATATTTTATGCCTTTATGCAACCCATTATATTCTAGGTATCTGGTATCAGTCTGTAATTAAAAGCATATTGTGTTCTCCGCAGGTAACAATAGCACCAAGTAAAATCGTAGAATGTTGTGTAAACAAACCGGGTGTATAAAATTCGTTACCTGCCTGTTTGTTCATCTAATTTCTCCTGAGGCAACTTAACACTAGCAATCATTAATGCACTGGGGTCAGTTTAACTTTGCCCATAAACGTAGACGGTTAGACGTAACACGAGTAACGATTTCACTTACATGTGCGGAGTTAGAGATTAACGTGAACGATTCATTACACATTATCCTACACGTGTAGCTTACAGGTTAACGGACACGCGTGACGTAGGTAGTAATTTGGATCAGACGTAGACGCAGACGTAACATTTTACGTAGGAAGAAAGATACGACCTTTAGTAACACTCATTTTAGACATAAATTACGAATACGTCTACATTTACGTCTACAGATGAAATTACTGCCTTTAAAGTTTAGTTGGCAACCATTTCTTTTATACACATACAAAACACGTGTTACACGCGTATGTACAACGTTCGTTTTAAGTTATGTCTATAGATGAATCTAGCTTCCTTCTTCATTTATATTTTCAACCCAAGAAAACTTTTTATCTCATGTTAAAAAAATTATAAACATAATACCAAAATTATACTGCTCAAGATGATCGTTTCTGTCAATAAGACTTCATCAGTTACGCTCCAATTTTAAATAGATTTTTTTAAAGGAAAGTGGTATAATACAAGGCCAAATACTAAGTCTAAATACCCAGAGTTAGTCTGCATTATAACAACAAAATAGTGTATTTAGGATATTATTAACAATACCAAAGTTATAGTTTTACAAAATAAGCCAAAACAAATGCTGTGTATTTCGGATTTTATTATTAACAATACCATCATTTACGCCAAAAGTTAAATATCTGGAGCTTTTCGAAGTCTATCACATCATACGTCAACTTTTGCGCCCGACATTGAACATAAATACATTATTTCTGGGTGGAAAAAATAATATATATTACAAGGCAAAAATAGATACCAAAGTCTAAATATAGAATGTCCAAATCACAGATACGAAATCCGGTAGTACAAACATGGACTTTAAACCAAATTTGGGATCAGCTGCCATGGAGGAGAAGCATCCCCTGTCGACCGGTACCAAAACTTTGACCACAGTCAATTCCAACGAATAATAGATATGTATTATTTCACATTTGGTACAGACGTCTAACAATATATAACGAAAAGGCGATATTACATTTTTAGGAATGTAATCACGATTACTTTGCCAATTGCATTAAATAAAAAGTGCAAGCCATGTGTCTTTCAAGACTCACTGTCAGAAGTTCAACATTTTGAACATATGTTACATACATATTTGATTATGAAACTAAACAAATTGTGTATTACAAGTAAATATGATACACATTTTAGAAATATTTAAATTCACCAAAATTCAATGAATTCCACATTATTGTGACTTTGATTAAACATTATTTAAAATGGTTAAAGTGAAATAAAAAAGGTTTATGCGTCTTTGTAGTAAGTACATAGTGGTGTCGAGACCACCTAACTATTGGTGTTGAGACCACCTAACTGACCTGCTGAAAGCGGTCTGTCTGTTAAGCTAGGTATTCATTTAAAGAGGTATTAGCTGTGTTTACCAAAACATATTCAGATTTTTCCTACATTTACTACTTCTGCTTGATGCACAATAACAAATAAGAGCTATACACAGGCATAAAAAATCTTGTATTCTTATATATCTTGTGGAAATAAGACCAGGTTCAGTGTGATATGCATATACAAATAGTAAGGTCGAATTAATCAATTGAAAGTGAATAATTGCCAAACTGGATTTCTTAAGCAATTTCCACAAAATATATAGGATTTAAGAATTGTTATGGCTGTGTATATCTCTGTATTGTTATAGTATATTAATCTAAGTAATAAAAAATAACATAGCTAATACCCCTTTGTGTGAGTGCCAGGTCATATCTACTGTAAAATGTACAATCTTAAATGGAGGGTAGTTTTCTAAGTAAGGGCGCCGTATTTGGAATGGAACGTTTTGAAAATCAATGATTTTGATTTAATACAACGTGTATTTCAAAATCAGATATCTTTTGTTAAAGCCATGTGTATTTAACGTCAAAATCCATTGTTTTGTCCTATTATATTGCATGAACTGACATTAAAAAATTTATACTATTTAAATAATGTATTTACACAAAGCCCTTGAAAAGCGATCACTGTAACCATTGTCTAAGCATAAAGATTCAGTGTCCATCTCTGCGTCTTTTGAATTAACCATTGCTTCGAAGTTGTAAATGTAAATCATTGTTCTTATACAAGTGAGAGGTAGAAAATGTAATAAATAGGAACGGAAATAACTCCCAGGAGACCTTATCAATTGCGAAAATGACAAATTTATTTGCACACATAATTTCATTCTTGAATGACGCTGAACCAGTATTGAAGCAAACACTTGAATTGAAAGATACGTTTCTGTTAAGAGGGGAGACGGTGTTAATATCGCGGAATCTATTTCTGGATCAATAAGCGGAGTATATGGTCCAGTCTGTTTACTCGATATTTGACAATTAAATATGTATTGTGATTTTAATCTAAAGTTGTGGTAGGGAGGGAGCTGACTCTTTCCGGACGCCTGGTCCCATCTTTATTAAGGTTCGCAATTGCGCTTCGTGTTGAGACTGTTGTTATAGCTGCATTTATACCAAGCTTGTCCTATCGTCGAACTTTACCTTTTCACCGTACGAGAGAGAGAGAGAGGAGAGAGAGAGAGAGAGAGAGAGAGAGAGAGAGAGAGAGTGAGAGAGAGAGAGAGAGAGAGAGAGAGAGAGAGAGAGAGAGAGAGAGAGAGAGAGAGAGAGAGAGATTTCCATAGAAGTTTTGCGTCGGGTCTGGCATGCTAACAGGGGAGGCGGACTCCGTCCTGACATCTGGTCCAATCCCGTTTGAGATTCGTAATTGTTCTTCATGTTGAGACCTTTGTATATCCAATTTGTAGTGTTATAATGGACATGGAGTTTCGATTACTCATTGGTTCTACTTCATATTTACTTTATGTAGCAAAGTGAAAGTCGTTGACTCAGAGTATTGCTCTTTATTCTATTTTTACTGATGACATATACACACACGGTTAATCTTAAGCAGTAGTAACAAGGAAAAGTAACTCTTTCTGCCAAACATGTCACCGATATAAATTGTATTTAATCAAACAAGGTATTTATTCACAAAATATAAAGGAGGGAATTGATATGAGTTGTTAATATCATTTAGATATAAACCAATAAGAAAGCTAATATAAAAGAACCAGTAAATTTACAGAGAAAGTACTCAGCAACTCATTCCATTTGCGCAGTAGAACTAGAAATTGCTCTAGAGCATTGGGATGTCCTTCGACCAAGATAATTGATCGAATGATTTAATCCTATACAATCAATAATCAGATAAAGATTCACTTCCCCGCATTTTTAAACAGCGGTACCAATAAAGTGCACGGAGAGAGTCGCTATTTGATATCGACACGTACATGTATATAGAATTGTATATATTTCTTTCAAATTCCTTTTAGGTTTACTATGATAGTAAAAGAATGAATGAACATAATACCAAGAAGAGGGCATTGTTATGGTTAAAAGGTAAAAAGGAAGCAGCTTTAATGCTTCCAACATGGACTGAAGTATCCAAAGTGGTGCAGAGAGGCAAATGGACCTGGTGATCTGATTGGTCATTAAGTGAAAAAAAAAACCAATAATTTAGGGAATAAGAAACATATATGGATATTTATATTGCTTTAAAAAGTATAGGTTTGGCGGATGAAATTTCAAAGAAAGGGAGTCGGTAGCGCGCTCGACTCTTGATCGTGAGGTCGTGAGTACGAGTCCAGCCGGCGGCAGGTTGGTTTCCTGTCCTTCGTATGAGACAGTAAAAACCGAGGTCCAGTATCACAGTAGGTGTCGGTACGAAAGAACCCTCAGTGCTCAATGGCCGTAAGTGCCGAGCATCGGCCAAAATTTTAAGCTCTTCACCGGCATTTGGTGACATCTCCATATGAGTGTACTATTCTTGAGTGGGAAGTTAAACAACAATAAACAAACAAACAAACATCAAAGAAAGGGAGTTAGAGATTTTAGAGATATTCTTTTGTGCAGAATTATGATAGTTGTACACAAGTGACCTTTTGAAGTAGAAATGCGACGGCAAGCTATATTACGTATTCTGTAGTTCAAGATATTGATCTCTCAGTACCGGACACTAATCTGAAGCCAAACGTAACAAACATGAGTGCTAAATGGACTTGAAAGTGGTTGGATTAGCACTGAGATCTATGGACTAATAACTGTTATTTTTTTCCTCGTCTGCGAGATTTAGTTCTCTTTAAAATATATATATAACCAACAAGTACACATAATAACTGAAATGTCTGTTGTCAGACAATTTACAGTCCACATGCACGGCTTGTATCAGACAAATATTGACAGTGGGGAAAACAATAGGTTATAATTCCATGCATGCAGAACGGAAATAAAATGAAATATTAAGAGGCAGACTTTTACGTTTTTGTAATTTCATTTTGTACAATTCTTTAGGGGAGCGAGTAATCGGAAACAGTATAACCAGGCATATATAAAGACATTATCTAGGAATTGAATAGTATTGAAAAAAAAAACATATGGAGTTTACAATTAATGATTAATGGTAATACAGCGTACAAGACTGGTGTAAACAGTATTGTATAATATTCCTAGATGTCCGGGTAGCACAATGGTATGCTCACTCGCTTCACATCAATGCGAGACGGGTTCGATCCTTGGATTAGTGAGAGTGGGAGTATGTGAGATGGCATGGTGGTCGCCAAGTCGGACAAGAGGTTTTTTTTTCGGATACTCCGGTTTCCTCCCACGGCAAGGACCCGCGCACACCAAATCAGGACCAACGTGAGACTTTAATATATGTAGACATAACTTGTTTGTCAATCGTTGTAAAAAAAATAAACTTTTTTCATATTTCTGAGATCGTGGTAAGGAAACTGACACCCTGTTGACAATAATTTATAAGGATTTAAAACAACCCTAATACCAAAGTTTAAATATATTGGATGTCCAGGATATAGGTACAAATCTGGTGAAAAAATGGACAAACACGGGCCGGTCACACCCGCAGAGAATCCACAGTCATTAAAAAATAAAATACGTGAGAAATGAATCCTCGTTACAATTGGTAAAGCCGTCTCAACAACAGCCGTTGAACAGGTGACTCAACATTTCACTTGCAAAGAAGACTATTATACCGACCATGAAATTTGCGGAACTCTGCCATCAAACGTGGTTTTCGATATTCCTGTGTCAATAATTTGTCAGTGAGTAGTTTACATCTGTATATGAAATGTCCATATGTTGAACACGCCCTGGTATATTGGATCGTTTTTGGAATATAAACTCAATATGTGGGTGATTGTGGGATATTACTTTTTAAATGTGGAAAATTTACGATGGGAAAGCCAAAATCGTCGAGTTTATCGTAAAGCTTAGTTGGTAAGGAGTGACTTTTCCATAACCTCCATTCCCGCTCAGAATTTATTATATCATATCGATTCATTAGGTATTAGACCTGTTATCGAGAAGACAGTTTTATATGATGAATAAATTATTATAGATATAACAATACCTGCGTCGATATATTTTTAATTTGATTACGCACATTTCAGTCAGCATTCAAACTTTCATACCATGCTAGGAAATGCCTCCATTGAGATATCGAATCAGTAGGAAATATTTAATGGCACTTGGCCAAACGAATCTCGTGGAATTATAAAGAGGTATGCAGTCCTTTAATTCATCGGCAAAGGTTTTCAAGAAGTACTCATACCACGTGTTAAACGCCATACCTCTATTCCAATGTCATTTCTAAAAGTAAGTTATAAATGGATTTTTTGTTTTATGTTATAAAAATATACAATACTAATGAATGAAAATATGATACTTAGATACAAAACTATAAATCGTTAGGATATTCAGGAGACAATACACACTAAACTGCTGAGCACTAAACAAAAACTGACTTGGTACACGTGGTCCAATTGTAACGAACATTTGAATATAGGTTTGGAATTTTTATGTGTTGTCTTGTAATTAATATAAAAGTCCAAAAAAGGCAAGCTGAACTTGCCTCCGGTGATATAGTTTTATGTATATCGTTTACGATAATTCCAAAAGAAACTTTAAAAAATGGCCTACACAATTTGACATGGATAAAATAACATTTCACAAATAATATCATTTAAGCGAAATTAACATGATATTACATTTTAAATCTGTTCATGAGTTATTCAGTTGCATATTAAAATATTTTGATGTTTGAAACTAGTACAGTATTTCAAACATTTTACTTATAAAGCAGAGTCCTTGTGAAAACTAAGAATATTGTTTACATGCGGTGTTTGGTTTTATGTGGCTTAATGTGTATGTAGAGAAATAAACTGCATCCCTGAGCATTTTAGGAACTGCATGGTGATGAAATACACTTGTGTATGGTGATGAATGTTAGAGTTCATCTGACGAAGATTTCAGAAATACTAAAATATTTCATCTGGATATGACTGTGGACTCGCAGTGGGTGTGACTTGTCATTAAAGGATGCTTACTTCTCCATGGCACCTGATCCAACTTATGAATTCCAAGCGATCAGTGTTTGTCCAATATTCACCGAATTTGTATTTTTTATCCTAGAGATCCTGGAGATTTATACTTTGATATGTGATTTTTATATCTTTATAGAGAAATCATACATTTAACCCAATATGTTTATGTGAATGGTGAACAAACAATAATGTGATCTCTTTCAGTAAAATACAGAAGTTTATAGCAACAAAATTAAAAAAAAATTAGCTTGAATATTGAGTTTTGATGACGGTAGGCACATATATCAAACAATTTATACAGAGGTTTAACATTCATTGTATCAAAGAACAATCATTGTATCAAAAACACAGATACCAAAGTATAAGTGTTCAGGACTTATTGACAAACAATGACCTTTGGAAATCAACAGGTGGGATCAGGTGCCATGGTTGAGTAAGTATCACCCACCGTGAGTACACAGTCAACTTCAAATGAAATGTGAGAGGAAAAAAAGTGTACGTGTATTACAGTAAATACTATTGAAAGCTCTTTGGTGCTAAACTAATGAATATCACCAAGATGCATGATATATATTCAGATATGTCTCAAATACATATATCATCAACATAATAACAGAGATATATTGTTAAAAACAAACGGATCAAAAGAGAAAGTAATATCATACAAAAACAAATGAAAAATTAAAAATGCATAGCCAAATCTGTCAAATACTAATCGCTGAAAAATACAGCTATCTTAACTTTTGAAGAATTAAGAATTTAAATGGTGCTATCAGTGCGAAATATTACTGTAGTATAATATTATGAGCTGATATCGAGATACCAGGTACTAGGTGGTAAACACAATTAATTGTACATTCCACATGGATGATTGATACAACGGAAGTAATGTCAATTTCAAATCGTATCAGATGATTTAATTGCGACTTTGATCAGTTTTACCGTATGGTTGATTAAATTATTTATATCATATTTCACGATCATTTGTAAATCTCCATCACTATATCTAATTCTTCTTTTCGTTTAGTAATCGTTCTTTCTGGTCATACAATTCAAAGTCCGATTTCAGAAGAACACCTGCAAACAATGCAAATCTATCCATCTCTCTTAATTCAACCAACTCTTGTATACACACATGTTCATGCTTTTGAGAATGACCTTTGATTTTGTAATATAAACACTTTTAAAACGTGCACTAGGTACTGATATCTTAAGTTTGATAAGGTATCCCCTATGATTGTACACACACACCACACCCACACACCACACACCACACACACACACACACACACACACACAAACACACACACACACACACACACACACACATATATATATATATATATATATATATATATATATATATATATATATATATATATATATATATATATATATATATATACATAAGGGTTATCAAATCAGTCCATTTCCATTAAATGGTTAACCGAATGCTTTTACGATCGATTATTCGGTTACTCGGTCACTTTTGTAAGATTGCAGTTGTAGTCCAAGATATTATTCAAAGTGGGAGGAGGAAGGAGATTATTTGATATTTATTTGGCAGAGGAGGTATATTATTATATCCGGAAAAACATTTAACCTGACAAAGCTTTGAGGGTCATCATTAAGTATACCAAAGTTATAGTTTTACAAATGACGCCAAAACAAATGCTCAATACGATCGTTTCTGTCAATAAGACTTCATCATTTGAGCTCGAATTTGATATAAATGTATATTTCTGAAATAAAAAAGGTAGCAAACAAGGTAAAACAATTAATCGAAACGTGCTGCTTAATCCGTCTAAGAGTACCAATTGAAAAAATGAATTAGCTTTTGCAAACTTTGGAGTTTGAATGATGGTGTCCGAACGATATTTAACTGACATCGAGATACCAGGTACTTGCTTTATGTATATACCGTTTCTTAACATGTTTTACTTTAACTAACCCTACAATTATGCAGTTATTCACCTGTGTGATTTTGGTTTTGATATCGACACTACTATACCTATGTAGCGTGTAACATCTCATTTATTTTGGTCGTGTGTGGGTATGTTTTTGTATGATTGTGTATGTGTGTTGCATCTTCCGAATTCAGGGACAGGTCGTCCCGAAAACCTGAAATTATAGTTGTCCGTGTACGTCATTAGTCCTGTTAGTGCTCTCTCTGTCTCTTTCTGTCTCTCTATCTCTTTCTTTCTCTCTCTCTCTCTCTCTCTCTCTCTCTCTCTCTCTCTCTCTCTCTGTAGGAGATATATATATATATTTGCATGTGTGTATAGGAGAGAGAGAGTTTATAGTCTCATCTGTTTTTCGAATTAAAAAAGTCGATCCCTATGTTTATTTGTTTAAACAAACACGTTGCTGTTGACCAAAACTTTAAACAATGTGGAAACTATGTATTTGAAAATGATGATGTTTACATTGATGAGTTTCAGGCCAGACAAGTTTGATTTTTTCTATGGCATTTTAATGTTTTATCGCTGTGTCAATACCGCATTTTCCTTCCATTGGTCTTTTGAAATTCATGTTCGATTTAGTTTGATTAATTACATAGATAGTATCGTGCATCCTTTCTCCTGGAAATTTATGTGGGGGGTATCATTTATTAATCAACAGTTGTTGAGACATTTATCTCATCTATTAACTTTTCAATTTTAATCTCGTTTGTAATTAATTTCTTTGTATTGCAAATTCAAATTATAAACGAGAATGAAAACCAAATTATAACATTAAAGCAGGTTCCTGATTTATCGGTTTGAAACATCAATTAAAACTGTTAATTATGTAAGTGTATTAAATCAAATATTAAATTCAGAAATGAAGACACGTTTTATAAATTTGTGAAGTAATATTTTTTTTTATGAAAACATGCTAATGCCATATACACAATGCATTTTTATATACATATGTTTTAAGGAAATGATTAATTAAGATGTCATGGTTACGGTAACATGTTCCATAAATCTGAAATTACTTCCTGAAGATGACATGTGTCATCACATTGCTGTAGGATTTTTTTTTCCAAATCACAGCATTATGTCCATTTTGATTATTTACAGGTCTTTTTGATGATTTACAGGTCTTCCAAGGTAAATTGGCTCATGTTTACAAACACAACGAGTCTAAATCAAATCCTAACAGGTGTGACAAGCTACTTGTCATCACAAAAGTAATAGAGATTCAGTAATGCACAGAGTCCGTGCAGCAAAATATGTTTTACCTGGACAACCTTTGTTTGGAAAGTTGACCCTTTGTTTTAGTTTCTGACTGTGCCACTTTACCTTGGTAGACCTATACAATTGAATATCAGTCAATCTTATGTCTCAAAAATACGTTCTTTAAAATGATATACCATTTTTCGATTTGTTCTGTTTTAGTCAGTTTCAAAGCAAAACGTTGGACAACGTCACTTCCGGTTAAGCATTTTATCGTATATATGACCCGGGAAATGGACATAATGCTGTGATTTGGAAAAAAAAATCCTACAACAATATGATGCCACATGTCATATCTACAAGAGAGATAATTTATCTAAACTTAATTCCTTACAGATAAACCGAAACAGGATATCATGACCGGAAAGGACCTTGCCCGACTTCCAGTTGCACAGAACTACTCCGACAAAACTGAACGGAATCGAACAACTCGAAAATGTCTATTGCAATGCAATATGAAATATGATTGATGATACATGATTCAAAACAAACAAACAAACAAACAAACATACATACATACATACATACATACATACATACATACATACATACATACATACATACACATACATATTACATACACACATATTAAACTTTTCTTTTACAACTCGTGTATTAAATTATTCTATTATCTGTCGTATGAACATGAATTCATGTTCATTTTCTGCAATTAATTGAACATTGACTTATGATCGATCCAAACGAGTATCTAGTCAAAATTAAGTTTGCAATTTCAATATCAAGGTTAGTTTTTCAGTTGATTCAATTACATTTTGCCTATAAATTGTAAAGCATAGCACACAGTGCTCTGATATCTTTATAGAAAATCGTATTAGCTTGTTTTTGATAAATGGTGTTTAAAAGTAATAAATTAGATAATATTCTTTAAATTGCCTGTTCTATTTTGATAAGCCCCGAACAGCTGATTGAAATAATGTCGATATCATGTTTTATTTCATTCTGATGGTAACTGTACTTGATCATCCATTCTAATTGTAAAGATAATTTTTTGAAGCTGAGATTAGAAAGATACATGCTCAAGACGATTGTTTCTGTCAATAAGACTTCACCAGTTGAGCGCGAATTTAAAGTCCAAAAGAGAAAAAAGGTATCATTCCAGGCAAATTCTAAACTTGAATGTATAACCATATTCTTTTAAGAGTAACGGCTGTAAAAGATGATTATCTTAGGAATTTAGAATTTAAAGAGATATGCAAGGAACATACTTAAAAAAACAATTACATACGGGTTATCAATTTAACGTTGTTAATTAAATATTTTTTTTAATTACTTTGTGTTATTTCTATATGATGCTAAAATAACAGGTATTGCGTTTTATGAAATATTCTTTAAACAGAAATCTTAAAAGGAAATACAATGGATAAGCGATCTTTATTTAGCCCATCGACCCCTCGCATTTAAACTCAGCCATTTGAATGAATGGAAATGTTCACTGGCAGAATTCAGGAGTTTTTGATTTAGCATCTAAATTTTGCAATAATTTCATATGCATTATGAACGTGCTCATATCTGATTTATGACCATAATTTTTATTGATTTGGGAGAGTCTATTTTGTAACCATAGGGGTAGATGATCTTAGCGGAATGCAAATGCTGGATGCATTGTTGGATTCTAGGATGTCTGTAGTTTCTATGTGGGTCAGTATAGATGAAGGACATAATTTACCAGATATTGGATGCGAACATCGATTTTCGGTTAATCTCAAAAGTATTTTAAAAATATATATTACACACTCAGTTCGTTTCTTGTAATGTATGAGTCGACCTTATCTTATGATGATCTTATTGTGTGTGGATTTTGATAAAATAAGAAAAAACATCGATACACCTTATTTTTATATCTTAATATATTGATAACGAACATTTCCAAGACGGACAGATGCATGTATCATGGTAAAATGGACATGTTGCCATTAGAGTACTACTGTAGTAGCAAAGTCTAATGAAAGAGTTTACTCGGCTACAAAAAATACAGTTTACAATTACCAACAAAATAAAATCTAAGATACCAAACTTTAAATCTTCAGGATGTCCATGATACATTATAAAAATATGGTGATATTGAACAAACACAGACCTCTGGAAATTGATGGGTGGGATCAGGTACCGTGGAGGAGTAAGCATCTCCTGTTTACCGGTTTACTGCAGTAGAATTGTCAAATTAAAATTTTTGTCTTATATCTTCAAAACAATATTTAATTCCAATCATAAGAAACTAAATATTTAATAGTCAGGGCAATGATTTTTAAGAAATTTTCGGGATACATAGATCTTGTATTAGTGATCATATTTGCAATTTATACTTTTAATTTATATAGCTAGCTATTATAGTTTTGAAGATAACAACCAAAATCTATGAAAATTTTATAGCTCAAAGTCAGTATATTACATTCTTCCGAAATTTTTAACACAAATAGATCTTGTCCTGCTGATCTTCTTTTGGCCAGTTAGTTTTGACGCATTTTATTTCAATCTAGAAAAATAGCGAGAAATATCCGAAAATCATTAAGAATCAACATTTCAGTGGCAATAACTCAAAATCAGGTCATCAGACTCATTCGGAATTTTACGTGTAGATAAATTTTATCCTGTGAATATTTCTGGCTAATTAGATTTGACGCGCTTTGTTTCGTTTTTTAGCTATTTGCCAAAAACTGCAGTTTTCCCTATGTTCTATATATAACTATTGCGACCATGTTGGATGGTCGACAAGCTTACCGGATACAATTTTGTTTCTAGATACCCAAAGGATGTATGTGGTCAAGTTTGTTTCCATATGGCCTGGTGGTTTCAGAGGAGAATATTTTTTATAAAACGTTAACGCGGGACGAACAACGGACGCCAAGTGATTGCAATAGCTCACCTGATCCTTGGCACTCCTCTCATAACTTCTTGATATGTACAGTCCTAATTATGACAAAGACATTGCGATGTCAATTTAGCACGGGGAATTGCCTACCAAAAATTAGTATTGATTGCTTGGTATTAAAATATAAAACATCTCAGATACCAAAGTATAAATTTTTAGGACGTCCAGGATATAGATACAAATCTGAAACACGGACTTCTGGAAACCAAGAGGCTGAATCAGGTGCCATAGAGGAGTAAGCATTCCCTGTCGACCGGTCACATCCGCCGTGAGTCCACAGTCAAGTCCAAATGAAATCGAGTTTTGAGTGCTATATTTAATTATTAATAAACTTTCTTAACTTAGAAGAAGTCTAGATGATATAATGAAAGAAATGATGACGATTTTCCTATTTCCGAAGTGGGACGCGCATAGAGTTATTATTAGTTAACACGACCGCGTATTATCTTAAACGATTTCAAAGCAGCTAAATACATCTTATAGAACATCTATGATTCTCGGTTACCATCCATTAGCTGAAGTTCCGTTGTTTCGAACTATCACATTAATAATTTGTTTTTAGAGTTAATTCCTATACATTGTACACGCAATGTTAAGCATTAAATTGCGTCGTGTTAAACCCACACTTTGTCCTCTTTCTCGGAATGACTGAAATAAAGTTTGACGTGAAGTAATCAAATGAAGCTCTATAAGAAACTAAATCATACAATA
>BROG01000991.1:122500-150000 GCA_030159075.1 Atrina japonica
GCGTTTGATGTCAACGTTCCGCAAATTTTACGGTCGGTATAATAGTCTTGTTTGCGATTACTCTGTTTCATTAGATGAAATGTCGAGTTGCCTTTTCGTTGGCGGTTGATGAGACGTCTATGCCAATTGTGACGAGGATTCGTTCCCCACGTATTTCATTTGGACTTGACTGTGGACTCATCCCGGATGTGACCGGTCGACAGGGGATGGGTAGTCCTCCATGGCACCTGATCCCACTTCTTGATTTCAAGAGGTCCGTGATTGTCCATTTTTACCAGATTTGTACCTATATCATGGACATTCTACAGATTGATACGTTGGTAACTGAAATGTTTTATATTGTATCTCCATGTGTATTTTATCGACCAATAGAATGAAATCAACGACATTGATGATGTCCACTTTACAAATGTTGTTGATATTTGTGTATTCATCTTTTATTTAAAACCTGGTGTAGATTGCCCCTTTTTCCAAAACTATATCTTTTTTACTTCTATATCGAATTATTCGTAAGGATTTTCAATTATTACATAGAAGGGTCCCAAAATGTTTTCGTTATAATGAAATTCGTCTTATAAAAATTATATATGGAAAGTGGATATACACAGCGTATTGTTTCCAGTAGAAAGACAAGCGGGACTGCAAAATAAGTCATACTATTTCTACTTTTGATGAATCATAAACATAGTTGAATTAATTCTATAACTTAGTGTGCCCGGCTCCATAAAACATCAAGTCTGATAATATTCTCAAATTGGCCTGCTAAGCAAATCAGATTTCACGATTTTCCAAACTTTTTAGTGAGTGATTTTTAGACTTAAGTAATTCTTGATTTTGTTTAACCGGGTCCTGGACTCGTGGTGATATAGATCAGTATAGTATATCTATTCTGCTTCAACGTCATTTTACCTTCGTTTTCACAAAAAAGCAGATTATAAGATTTTACCAATAACAACAGTTAATTGAAATCAAATACATGCTAATTTATGTGTGTGTGTGTGTGTGTGTGTGTGTGTGTGTGTGTGTGTGTGTGTGTGTGTGATAAAATATCAAATAAATAATATTTTATAAAACACGATCTCCCCAAAGCATCTAGTCAGTTACAGACATGCGAATCATTTTTCTTGTGACATCTGATATTTGATTGGATATATATCTTATATTAAACATAATGTGCTTCATTGCATGGTTATTCTACCACGGATTTACTCACTACCAGTGACAAACAACAGCATACATAAACATATGTCATCTCTTGAACTGTAAAATTGCTATCATTACATGATTCGTGATTCCTAATTGAAACGAAGCCAGTCTTCATTGTGACGCTAGATATGGTATCATCATATATCACATAAATATGTATAATACGTAGCTGTATAAGACGTTATAAAAGTTCATCCATCACAGCAGTTGTTTACTTACAAGAGCATTTGCAGTGTCCATAAAAACATTTCGAATTTGATCTACTTTGACTTCTTGTATTTGATGTAAAATAACAAATAAGAGCTTAACACAGGCATGACAAATCAGTCTTATATTTCTATATAGTTTGTGAAAATAAGGTTTGGTCCAGTTGGTATGCATATACAAATAACAACTACAAGTGAATGATTGCAAAACTTAGTTTCTCAAGCAATTTTAACAAAATACATTAAAATCTAAAATTTATATACCTGTGTATATATCTTATTCATTAATGTGCATAATGATAAAAAAATGGCTAATGTCCCTTTAATTTAAAAGTCAAGGTTTTGGACAATGAATAGAAATTGAATTTCATAATCAATACATTTCTTGAAATGCATATCATTTCTGCGAGTGTCAAGTTTTTCCTTCCAAATCAAGACCATGTCAAGAACTAAGATCCCTGTCCGGCATTTATCTAAAGGGTAAAGTACTTCAATACCGAACAAATAAAATGTCAAAAGGGCACCATAGTAATTATAACAAGAACCAGATCCATACTCGTGGTAAGAGTTTAGTTACATCTGTTTCAGCGCTCTAAGCCATGTACAGTGACGAGCCAAAATTGATGCAACTTTGATATCTTTCTCTATATATTTCATATAAATTTACAAATTTCCAAAACAATTATCGATAGTCAGTTTCTAAAATAATTTTGAAAAAAACAACATAAAAGTTAAAACTCAAAATATATGTTTTATTGCGTATTTGTTCAAAATTAATTCCGCAAGTTTCACACAAAATTAAATTCTTTACCCCACCATTCCCTATAACGCACACAGCGAAAAGAGACATAAATAGTTTGTATTCTACATAATGTATCAACACCATGAAATAAATCAGTGAAAATTAATAATAATAACAATAATAATAAACGAAAACATTTAACGGTTAAATGGGGAAATTGTATTTAAACTGAATAGGTAATGATTTTGTAATAACTTTTTTTCAAAACTGGTTGTATATGAAATATATAGAGAAAAACAAATAGTTGCATCAATTTTGGCACTCCACTACTAGTACTATAAAAAATAATAATAAAGCCTTCAAACTAATCATCGTCTAACTAACGTTATTCAGAGATGGCTTAATGCTAAAGAATGTACATTTTACATTGTAAATGGTTTCTAGAGTTCTGGAAGGGCACCAATGCATATTAATAGTATTCCATATTTTGGTATGTAGAATACTCTGTGATTCCCCCATAAATTTTTATAGTTACCTCATTAATGAACCCCTATTTTAGTTACATCTTCGCTAACACAAATATAAGCAGACATTTATTTACCTAACTATAAAACATCTGAGATACCAAAGTAAAAATCTTTAGGACGTCCAGGATAAATCTGGTAAAAATGGACAAACACGGACCTCTGGAAACCAAGAGGTGGGATCAGGTGCCATGGAGGAGTAAGAATCCTTGTCGACCGGTCACACCCGGGGTGAGTCCACAGTCAAATCCAAATGAAATACATGAGGAACGAATCCTCGTCACAGTTGGTGCAGACGTCTCAACAACCGCCAACGAAAACATTTCACCTTGTGAAACAGATTAATCGCAAACAAGACTATTATACCGACCGTAAAGTTTGCGGAACGTTAACATCAAACGCGGTTTTCTCGATATCCCTGTGTCAATAATTTGTCAGTGAGTAGTTTACATATGTATATGGAATGTTCATATGTTTAACATGCCCTGACATATCGGATCATTTTGGAAATATAAACTCCATATGCGGGTGATGTCAAACTAACTCATACTTTAATTTTTTTAACCATTCACAAACGATTATTATGCAATGTAAATAAGAAACAAGTTAAAGTCGTGTCATATCGACGAAAATGTATCTAAATTAATCATCATACACTGTTTCTTTTTTCAGATCTATTTTATTTGTATAATTTTCTCGTAAAGATATGACGTACTATTTAAAAATGGGTTCATGAAACTACTGTGGTACCTCGTCTAACGAAAACTTCACTGAGGATATCACTTTTAATCACTGAGGTATGTGGTCTTAAAAGCGAGGATCCACTCTGGTTCGTTATTCATAATGCAGTTTCGTTATCCACAATGTAGTATCCATGTTCAACTCGGTTTGTAACATACAACACGGGACGCCGACTCCTTCCGGACACATGGGATTCGCAATTGTTTTTCATGTTGAGACAATTTTTATATCTAATTTGTCGTATTCTAATGTAAATTGATTTCCAATTATACATTCATTCATATTTGGTTAAATAACATTGTATTTTTGTAGTGACTCAATATACGTATGCAGATATTGCTTAGCAGGTTGATGAACTATATGTCACGTGCGCAGAAATGAATGCGCATTTGGTTCATTATCCTTAAGCTGATAAGGTCACACGAATGTTTGAATGCTCACCTTTTTGTATATGATTCAACTTGCTTTATGTCGAAGCAGATATCATATAGATACAATGTATTATAATTGCTTATCAGTTAAAGACTGCCATCATGGTTGTTTGTTTGTTTGTTGTTTTACATCCTGTGAGGGATTTGCACCTGCATGGACAAGCCACCAGTTTAAGGTGAAGTGCAATACATTTTGACCACCGATGCACTGAAAGTTCTTATACATATCACGCCTGCTGTTAACTCAATTTTCAGTTCCATCTCAAAGACCCGTGACTTTCACTAACGCATTCTGAAGTAATTGTCGCTACCATTTTTAAAAGGTATTCCGTATTATTCACTGTCTCGTTTATATTAAAACTTTTTCTATCTGAACCATATACATATATTTACCTTTCTTCAAAATGAAATACTTTTGTTCGGCTACCAGAGCTGTAACTTCACAAATAGGTTCAGCATTTCTGCGGTCACTGTAAACAATTAACGGGAATCTGACACGTGTCATAGCATGTGCTTATATTTACAACACTTCCATGAATTGATTACAGAACACATAATAACAAGCTTAAGGTCAAATATGTATAAAGTGTAATGGTCAATTTCCTTGGATGTTTGCAATTAAAAATGAAAATCCTTCACAAGCAATAAGTGAGCTAAATAATGTGATCCAAATATCTTGAAGAATATAGTAAAAGCAATAACGACAAAAACAACAACAGCAATAATAATAATAATAATAATAATAATAATAATAATAATAATAATAATTAATTGATAATGGTGCATGCACAATTACAGTTTTTCAAATTTGAATGATGAAGTGACCGTTGGACGGCATGTCAAGCTAACTTGCAAGTAATGAGGAAACAAAAGAAAATGTTTAAAGAAAAGCAATTTTCCAGACTTTGCGTTGTTACAGACAACAGAACATTAAGGTTGTGACGACTTGATGAACAAATGAATATATTAAATGATACTTTATTTTAGTGGTCAAATATCAAACTTTTAAGTACACATTTTATCATTTTTAAGAAATAAATATATACATTGTTCATTGCCTATATGGATATGAATATAAATTGAATCTATTAAATTCTATCCGGGTATGTAAATTATCTATTTCAATTATTCTGCTGGTCAGATCAGGTTTGAGCCCAGCTGGAACATAAGCTGATTTTTAGCACGTTTGCCAATACTTTCGGAAGGCCGGTTGTCCCTTTTCGGGTACATTGTAACCGGGTTTTATCGTCCCCCATAAAAATATGCCGCCACTGAAAAATTGATACGTGCGGTGCAAAACAAAAATCAAACTCAAGCATTCAAATGCGACGACTAAATCACATTAGTAAGGCAAACCAGGTTTATCTAAATATATACCTGGTTTATATATTGTCCATAAACCTTCTGATCTTTAATACTTTGGTTATCTATGGTTTGTATACATACACATTAAAAAAACTTTGTTTAACTTTATCATAATTACCCCAATACTCTTTTATTTTGTGATTTTGGCACATTGTTTTTTCGTAGTTAATCCATACTTATCTACAGTTTATACGATTTGATAAAACATATTTTCTATTTTAGTGTGGTTTAAGCTTTCACTTTTACCTTCATTTAAATATTGTTTATACTTTTGATCCACTATATTTTCTAACTCTTGGGCAATATCTCTTAACCTAATTTCATTTTTATTACCTGTCATTGTAATTTATCGGAAACACTTTGTTAAACTGAGAAAAAAGTACGTTTAATTCATTACTAAAAGCCTTACTAAAGTTGAACATATAAACTTTAATGAATGAAAGCCAATCTTATCCAAGAATAAGCCTCTATATAATTGCCACAATTCAACCTTTGATACTTTTTAACAAGAGGCCCATGGACCTTAACGGTCACCTTAGTATGCACATGTTTTGGTCTTTAGAAATCATTGTGTCAACTATGTGCTCTTTATACTTAAGTATAAAAAATGGATATATTGATTTAACTATCAAACAACGTCTTGTACAACGATTAATAATCAAGATTACAAAAGTAATATACATTTCCCTCGTTCGCTCTGATGCTGGCTTCGGGGTTGCTTGCTGTGGGATAAAAACCACACGTATCCGAGCCGCCATGTCATCCGCCATTTTCCAGAACTCCGTGTTTATCCACTTTTGCCGGATTCGCCGGACATCCGAATTATTTATACTTTGGTATATAAAAAATCTCAGATACCAAAGTATAAATCAATAGAATGTACAGGACATACATACAAATCCGGTACGAATGGACAAACATGGGCCTCTGGAAACTAAGAGGTGGGATCAGGTGCCATGGAGGAGTAAGCATCCCCTGTCGACCGGTCACACCCGCCGTGAGTCCACAGTCAAGTCCAATGAAACACATGAGGAGTGAATCCTCGTCACAATTGGTACAGACGTCTCAACTACCGCCAACGAAAAGGCAACCCAACATTTCACCCAGCGAAACAAAGTAATCGCAAACAAGACTATTATACCGACTGTGGTTTATATATATATATAATATAATATATATATATATATATATATAATATATATATATATATATATATATATATATATATATATATATATATATATATATATATATATATATATAATGTAGTTATATAGAGGTGACCAGTTTTAACGGTAGACGAGAAAGCCCAGTTACAGTATGTGTCATGGGTCTTCCGCCGGCATTGCATTTGAAAAAAATGCATTAACGACGAATTATTTTCGCATGCAAGTTTTATTTCATAAGTATCACGCATGCACGTCATGTATATTTATACATATATCGAACTATATCGAAAAATGCTAACAATCTCTGATCAAATGTGTTACTCAAAATAGTATCAAAAGCGAATCGTTTTTATTATATGATATGTAGATCATATCTAAATCTTTTGATTAATAGACTCTTGCTAATGTTATTTATACATAAGGACGAGCTGCTTAGATGTTAGTGATAAAAATCGTCTAATAAACATTCACATAAAATAGTCAACTAGATATATTTCTAAGCCATGAGTTTTAAGATCAATAAAACTCCCATACTAAGACGCCTCCATTGCCGGGGCCTACTCGTACAGAGGTCTTTATGTATAACACGTGTTTGATTTGGTTAATTACATCAGGTATACAAAAAGGCATGAAAATCTGTGTATTTATCAGGTATACAAAAAGGCATGAAAATCTGTGTATTTACTTAAATAATAAAAATATTCTGAAGGAAGACATCTGAAGAATTCAAGGTCTTCAGGGAAAATCTATACTTTCTGCTTATGTGCATCATATAGCTATACGATCAAAAAGGAGATAGCAGAGCAGTAAAAATCAGCGTAACTATGACTTTTGTCAATCTGTTTGAAATTGAAGATGTACATTGGTTCTACTTACGCGTTCCGTGTCTGTTTACATCTGTATAAATACTCCAAGACTTCTAAATAACACGTGGCTGTGTTTTCATCATATGTTAACTATCACGGTTTGCAGGTTACTTGTCAGAGGAGCGTTTCAAGTTTGTGAAAGAAGGACGGGTACGTGATTTGAAAGTAAATATTGATCATGTTGACTGGAAGTCAGAAGCACATAAAAATCGTTAAAATATACTAACTACTGAGGCTTATTCCAAATCAATAAACATATAAAAAGTTTAAAAATAGTTGAATTTCTGCATCATACCATATCAGTGGTATATTAATAAGGAAAAGTTAAAATGTAAACTGAAAAGGAGCAATGGATATTGTATACAGGGATCTCCCCCCTTTTTTGCACCCATTGCAACATCGTCATAGGTAGGCCAATTTAAAGCAGGGCGAATTAAGGATGATTATACTATTTTCATAACTGCAGAGTGTATCTAAGATTTTAAACATGCACAAATACTAATTGCGTACTAAAACGACTTAATAAAATAAAATCATATTGTAAATTGGAATTGTAACGACATTTTCTACCCGTTCTATTTTCACCTCTTTTGCCATCTTTTTGCTTTTCACAAAAAAACAGTTTTTCAGTAGTTCGAATTCAGTGAAATGTGTGTGCATTTTTATTACGAAGTTTAATCGTGTGATTCTATTTAGGGTACAAATACACAGGTGTGAAAACTAAGCAACCTTTTTGTTATCGTTTGCAATGTCGCACTGTATGTTATAGAACTGTCAATCATTAGAAAAACATAAACACTTGCATACAATTTATATCATATTCATTCAAATATAGGAATCTTTGATTTTAGGAATTATCATATAATACCTCTTGGTTTGTAGATATCGTTCTTTAAATCAATCAGAATGATTCAAGCTCCATCCGTATCCGATTCTCTCAATCGTTCCTGAAGTGATCTTCGTAAGCTGAACATAACAACTGAATTATTCGGGTTATCATTTAATTCGGAGACACTCGTAATGACTTAGATGACGTTATCAGTTTACCGGAACCTTAGTGAATCATAATCAGATTGAATTCTTAAATGCGAAACGTTATGAAAATTAGCAATTCATGAGGATATATGTGGAGATGACTGGTATATTCAAATAGCAGGCATTGCTAGAAATTGGTTTAAATATATGTCATAGGGTGTTTTAATTCATTCTGACGTTCGTACCTGTTTAATATGTGTTGTTTACATTCGAACACGTGTTTGTTATTGTTGTCATCACCACATGTTTGTGTTTATCATCAACTCATGAATATTCATTTATTTCATTTTTGACTGGTCACTGACTGTTGTTTCCTATACTACACGGACGACGTACATATACTCGTTTCACACTATTTGTACATGCACTTTACTTTTCTAATTGTCTACACCCGTAATAAAAACCACGGCTATCTCTATTCTTTTCACATACACTACTTCGGAGCAGGACAGCGGGAACTACCTGTCCAGGTAAATACATTTTTCTTAACTTACTTACTTAATCTAATAATTAACTTTCTTGAATATTGACTGTATATATAATATTTTATATCATATTGATACTTAAATATAAAGTGAAATGTTTATCAATTATTTTATAAGTGTTTATATATCAATACTGAAATGTTAATATACATGTTTATGTCGTTTCAGATATATTATTAGAGTCCTATTCTCGACACATGTGTGTATGAACTGAACATCTTCTCGGGAAGAAAGTACAAATAAACCCTGACAAAAACAGCAATTATATCGAAATTTTCAATGTCAAAATTTACGTGTGAAAACTTAGTACAGAATATTTACAATATGCTTAAGTATGGAAATGAATATTATGATGCTCCATCAAATGATACTAAGTATAGATTTTGATAATCAATTATGAAATTGCATATTCATTAATTTATACGCCAGCATAATGAACAGGTTTGTTATCAAATATAATTATGAGTTTGCATATTCATTAATTCATACGCCAGCATAATGAACAGGTTTGTTTTCAAATACAATTTTCTATTTTCATTCTGACATCACACCAGTAATAATTTCATATAATGAGGTGCTTTAATCTTAGGTTCCGTGTCACATTTCATGTTTTCATACACGTGTCTGTATTTTAGTAGACAATGACGCCAATCGGATTTTGATATTACACAAGTCATTACTTGCACGAGAAGTGTGTACATTTTACCTGAGAATTAAATCTTAAATAACGATAAGCATGAACGTGAAGCTAAGTAAAAATGAGGAGGTGCCAGTGAATAATGGAAACTCCCAAGTCCATTAGAATACCACAAATTAATTATAAAAAAGTCACAACATGAAGAACAATTGCGAATCTCGAACGGGATTGGACCAGGTGTCCGGAAGGAGTCAGTGTTCTCTGCCATGCCACAACTGTCGCAAATGTTCTATGGAAACATGCCGATTTCGGTGAAAAGGTCAAGTTTGGAGAAAAGGTCAATGTAATAAAAGAACAATTATGAATCCCAAACGGGATGGGATCTGAGCCAAGTCTGACAATATTCCCAAATCTGCCTGACCAGTCAACCAGACCTCAGGACTAGACAAAGCTAAGTAAAACACTTGACTTAAGTAATTCTCAAATTTTATGGTGCTAGATCCAGGTGTCTGGAAGGAGTCAGTTCCCCTGCCAGCACGTCATACCCGCCTCAAATGCCAAACGGAAATCTCGAGTTCCGTGAAAAAGCCAAGTTCGAAGAAAAGCCAAGTTCGATGAAAAGATCAAGCTAGCTGAAAAGGCAGACCATACTTTCTTAAATCAACGAAAAATTTATTCAACTTCAACGAAACTCTTGTCCGATTTACATAAGATGGCAGGGCGGAGTAACCTTTTGATTATCATACGAATGATTCTACCCGCTTTTCGCTTATGACAAACTGCTCGTGAGCACGTTATATTGCTTACTGGATACGATACTCTATTACATGTGGTTTGATGTAGAATCGATAACTCTAGTCAGTGTAAAGCTTTATTACCTAAAATTTAAACTCGCCCAGGTCAAGAAAAGGGTTCATAAGACTGCGCCCCGCAGGTTATATGAATTTCACTATCTAGACACATTTACTTTACCTCGGAAGTGCATTGTTTTAAACATAATACCAAAGTTATAACGCTCAAGACGATCGTTTCGGTCAAATAGACTTTATCTGTTGAGCTCCAATTTAAAATGTATATGTATTTTCTAAAGAAAAAGTGGTATCATACAAGGTCAAAAAAGAGGAAAATAACTCTTATATTCACGGTGTTCATATGTTTTTGATAAATTATATACATATATAATCTATTGCTAACTTTGCTGGACTTGATGCTATTTCATGCTACACCTGGTTCGTGAAATCAACAATACGCGGTCGGGTCTAGGGAGAAAAAAGAACGCGAAAATTACAACCGATGGAGATAATCCCCTTCTTCGCACTGTCATTTCTTTATTACATAACATGGTAACAAAACGTCTGATTGTGTGAGAATGTTTGGCAGTTTACTTCCGACAAGTTCGTTGTCGTTTCCCAGGTACATTGGATGTGGATTACCTCTTCCATTATTTAAAACTTGCCATTCACGTATAACTAGAAAATGGTTGAACATGGAGGCGGACAAATTTAAAAACACATTGGTACTTTTACAACTATCACTTCTCTGTCAGATACCATCATTTAAATTCTTAACCTCTCAAAACTTAGATATTCATTTTACAATGGATAATCTTAGACGGATTTGGCCTTGTATGATACGACTTTTTCTTTCGGAAACATAGTGTTTATAACATTGTATGTTATTAGATTATTAGCTATTTGTATCTTCGTATGTTTGGATTGTTTTGCGGAAGACAGAGAGAATTACCAGTATTACGTAGTATTGCAGGCAGGGAACACTTTCGAAAAACATCTTTGTTGCACATGTGATCAAAATGTTTGAATACAATGTATTATTGTGAACTTTGACATGAACCCAACCTTGTCATTTTAATCTGGTATAACTTGAGTTTATATATGGGGTCGTGTTGAGTTCAGTTGCTTATTTATAGATGATATATTGTTTACTTTGCTGCAAAACATTTCTGAGAAAACCCTCCTATAATGAAGAGATAAAACAAAATTGATTTTTGTGTATTTCATCTTTAAAGTCCAATTGAAACAAAGGTTTGAAGAGATCGAAAAGTTAATTTGATCATTTCACTCATTCAGTCTTGATAAGTACGTGTGTATAAACTAATGATTGGTGAATAAAATACCACTGGCCTTGTTCATTGGATCGCAGTGGTTGTTTGATTGAGCATTTCAAAAGTATTCAGTGTTTGGAAAATGTCATGAACTTCACAAAAGATATAAAAGAGACTTTTTCAGCTACACATTTTCCTTTTAGCTGGCAAAAGTTCTGTTCAATATCAGTGATATTGTTATATTTGATGTAACAAAATGTTCGTTCTTTTCCAAAACATTCTGCATTAAAAGTATGCAGATAATTCAGAAAAGGACACTTAGATAACACGGCATACATAGTTTAAAATGTGTATATATGTATATGCATATGTAATTTGCAACATTATATAGCTTTATTTTTTAATTATACTTGTAATTACTTGCACTATATTACTGTAACATGCCCAACGAAATGGTTGTGAATGTAATACTTGTATATCATCTATGGGTTAAACAACTGGTTTTTTTTCACTAAAGGTAGTACCCGAAAATTTAAATATCTAGTGATTGGTTACCATGATACTTATTTTGTCCAACACCTCTCTGATTATACACACAAGTATACTGAAGTTGATATAAATATGCTGGAATTTCTAATAGACAATATATTTGTAATGTCATTACGGTTTTACTTAGATTTGTATCTTCATATATATGACTTGTATATCGTTAAACATTGTATGTTGTTAGATTATTAGCTATTTGTAGCTTCGTAAGCGGAAGACAAAGAGACGGAGCAGTATAACGTAGTAGTACAGGGAACACTTTGGAAGAACATATGTGATGCACATATTTTATCAAACCATTTTTACCATTATAACGAGGTTCGTTCTTCGCGTATTTCATTTTAATTTGACTGTGGACTCACGGCGGATGTGACCGGTCAACAGGGGATGCTTACTCCTTCGTGGCACCTGATCCAATCTCTTGATTTCAAGAGGTCCGTGCTTGTCCATTTTTACCAGATTTGTACCTATATCCTGGACATCCTAATGCTTTACACTTTGGTATCTGAGATTTTTTATATATTTCTTTATATTATAGAAATCTAATATAGCGAGGTAATACAATATGTCATATAGCGATAATTTTGCTGAGCCGTAATAGTTTAAATTCACTTGCACGGGCGTGTCATTGAGTTTTGATTATTGATTGGTACTTCTTCAATATTACTTGACAACTTAGATTTATATGAGATCAAAGTACCACCGTACTTTGTTTCCTATGGTATCATGCCATAAGATGTTGAGTTGCCTTTTCGTTGGCGGTTGTTGAGACGTCTGTACCAATTGTGACGAGGATACACTCCTCACTTGTTTCATTGGACTTGACTGTGGACTCACGGCGGGTGTGACCGGTCGACAGGGGATGCTTACTCCTCCATGGCACCTGATCCCACCTCTTGGTTTCCAGGGGTCCGTGTTTGTCCATTTTTACCGGATTTGTATCTATGTCCTGGACATTCTATTGATTTATACTTGGGTATCTGAAATTTTTATATATAACATATGTGAACCAGTATCTATGACAGTATTCTTTTTACAGTGGTTACCTTTAAAGAGATTTGGTTATGCATTTGGATTTTTTATTTGGCCTTATATGATACCACGTTTCCTTGAGAAAACCCATTTTAGATTGGATCTCAACCGACGAAGTCTAATTCACAGAAACGATCGTCTTGAGAATTATAACTTTGGTATTGTGTTTATGATAATTTGTTTTCTTTTTCATTTGATTAACGGAGGGCCAATTCGGCACTTTTAATCAAGGACAGTACAGTTACAATATTTTCTTGTAATCTGAACGAACCACCTAAATGATACAATTTTAGCCGACTAGAGAGTGTCAGTGCTTGTTGGAGTTAAGAAATGTTTGACACGCCTTTCCTTCCATGAATACAACTTGAAATGTCAAATATCATAAAACACAATTTTATAAATGACTGAGTAAAAAAAAATGCATTTGTTTGCTTTCTAGAGATTTACGGCACACTCAACACGTGCTCCGTTTTAAATGGTGGTGAAGAATAGGAACCAGGGGAAAGACCACCGGCCTTCCTAAAACAAACTGGCAGACATTCTCCCAGAATCAGTTTAAGTTCCAGTAGGGCTCGAGGTCGTGAGTTCGAGTCCAGCCGGCGGCAGGTTAGTTTCCTGTCCTTCGGATGAGACAGTAAAAATCGAGGTCCCGTTTCGCAGTTGGTGTCGCCACGTTAAAGAACCCTCACTGCTCAATAACCGTAAGTGCCGATCATAGGCCAAAATTTGAAGCCCTTCACAGGCATTTGGTGACGTCTCCATGTGAGTGAAAGATTCTTGAGTCGGACGTTGAACAACAATAAACAAACAAACAAACAAACAAACAATCGAACCTATTCAAGGTTATGAAGATAATTCTGTACTTACAGATTTTGTGTGCTCAGTGTTGTTTATAATGTTTAAATTGTCTACATTATTTACTATTCGTTCGCTTACAATATTCTGTGTGTCACTTTTTCATTGGTAAAAAGTGACACACCTAAGGTCATCCGCACGTGACACCACAGCGGATTGCGTTGGATCATATACGCGACATATAAGAAAAAAGGAGCGATTAGAGATCGGTTTTGAATTAGATTGGACTTTTAAGGTCCCATTGGATATCGTCAATTGATACTTATAGATCTGGTACTGTCTCATGCTTGTCACATACAATGCATAACGTAGTCATAAGGCCTTATATTTCGGACGGATATCATTAATATCGAATATAAATCAAAATTGTCTATCACTGTTGTGTCATTATTTCAACTTTGATGGTTTCAAGGATATATAGATCGTGTTTGGTCAAATGAAATATAGATGAATGCCATCTCTGAAATTTGTCATCCGACTGTTTTATCTTCGAGGGTAAAATGCGATGCAATATTTCATTTCATCAATCTGGCGTTTATTTATTTAGGCTATAATTGTACTGTGATTCGTCATATTTTTGTAATATGATATACTATATAAATAATATTCCTCCGAAACCTTTAAACTCACGGAAAAAGTGATGGATGCTCTAATGCCTCAGTGTGATAAAATGTTTGAAGAATAAACCTTTTATCATATGTTCTATTAATGTCAGTTTCAATATTTATAGCTTTTTAAACTATATCTATGTTGTGTACTCTTGTTTACATCTGAATGAAACACTTACCTAAAATAATGAGTTGTGTAGCCATAGTGATTCTGTTATCTAAACTGATTAAACTGGATATAACATTTTGAGTTTGTTAAGACTATTCTTAAGAGTATCTCTGAAGTACTTAGCAAACATAATTTGATTTTGAAGACAAACTGTCTTGAATGTACCAAACACATATATGCCACAAACCTATCGCGATAACTCATGTACATTTTGTTAAAATTTCAATTGCGTAAGTCAGACTGGTTTCTGTATATTTTGTGTGAGTGAGCAGAGGAGTAAATTGTGTTTGCGAAATAGCCAATGAAATGGGAGTAAAGGATCCTTATGAAATAAACAATGAAATGGGAGGAAACAAAGAAACCTTTCTGCCGTATACTTAATATTTATCATTATCGATTGGTACTTTTTTCAATATTACTATGTATCAATGCGCCTGAAGCAAAACGCCTGCACTCATTCTCTTGTTAAATTTTTAATCCAAATATGTTACGATGCGGCTAAATAAAAATAACAATTTCCCTAAGGACCCTTTACAACAACAAACATGCCACTATCACAATGATCAAATGCTGACAAAGCGTCCTATCATGGATGTCATAATTTGATTTTGAAGTCAAAATTTGAATATATTAAAAACTTATATGCCGCCAACACACTGCAATAGCACCATGTACCTTTTGTTAAAAGTTGAATTGTTTAAGTCAGATAGTTTTCTATTTACATTATGTATACCGGTAAGCATAACCATACCAATACTCGTATCACAGTGTTGAAATGCTGAAAGATATTTCAAAGAAAATACCAAAGTAATTGTTTTACATAATAGTCCAAAACTAAACCCAAGACGATCGTTTCTGTCAAAAATAGTTAAAGTGTCAAAACATTGTTGAGAAGACGAGGATTCGTTCCTCACGCATTTCATTTGAATTTGACTGCAGACTCACAGCGGGTGTGACAGGCCAACAGGGAATGCTTACTCTTCCATGACATCTGATCCCACCTCTTGACTCAAGAGGTCCATACTTGTTCAATTTTTATCACATTCGTATCTATGTCCTGCACATCTTGAAGATTTATACTTTGGTATTTCTGTATCCTTTTGTCATCTTTTTTTCAACTATTCTACGAAACTGCATATTGATACCAAAAACTTTGTTAGATTATATTTACCAGACAGATTCTCGATTTTAAAAAAAGTCAGATTTCGGTACACGTTCTATGATTGAGCAAATATCCACGTACCAAAAGATGTCGCCAGGAATGTCGTCAAGAATCAAAACAGGAAATATAATACAGAGCCACAATTAATAGGAAATGGCATTGCAATCTATCGTAGTAAAAATGAAGAAGTACCAATGAATAATCGAAAGTCCATAACAATACGACAATTTAGATATGCAAAGGCTCTCAACATAAAAAACAATTGCGAATGCCAAACATGATAGAACCAGATGTCCGTAGCAGATGTCCGTAAGGAGTCAGCGTCACCATTCTATACCATGCTACCCGTTCTATGAAAACCTATTTTTGTTAAATGGTAGATTTAACAACGGTCTATATCGACACGATGAACAATTACAAATAAAAAAGGATGAGCTTATGCGTCTGGAAGTGGTCAGCAGACCACACCTGCCGGAAATGTCCCATGGAAACTTTTCGACTTCGGTGGAAAGGTCATGTTTGATGAATACTCAATTTCAGTGAAAAGTTCGATATTACAACGGTCTTAACAGTATGAAATAATATTTCGATATTTCTAACAGTGTAATGAGGTCATTCTACAGATCGACTTATTTAACAGACGGTGACTTCTGATAATAAACCACTCATTCAGATATAATATTTTGCCAGAAGTACAAAAATGTAGGGTTTGTAAAACCTGAGAGTTTAAAAACAAATAGTGACAATTTTTGTGTTCAAATGTTAGTGTCCGATTCACATAAGATGGAGGGGCGGAGTAACCTATTAATTATCGTACGTCTGATTCTATTCACTTTTCAGTTATGACAAGCTGCACGTGAAAAAAAATTAATTCTTCACTAGATACTCTCTTATGTATGGTGACAAGTAAGAACGATTACTCTAGTTAGTATAATCTTAATGTTAAGCTTTATTACCTAAAATTTAAACTCGTCCAGGTCAAGAAAGGGTTCATAAGACTCCAACCCGCCAGGTTATTTTGATTTTACTATGACTATGTATAGCAAGATTAGAAACAAAAAAGTTAGCAATCTCTGGTTTTAGATGTTGAGTCATGCTAAGTATTCCTCACTCAAGTTGATTCAAACGTATCATCTCATTGTAAGTAAAATGTCTTAATGGGAGAAAACGTACACTGACGCAAATGACGACTAACAGGTGTTTTGTTACAACCTTGATGAAGCTGAAATAACATTACATAAGAAAGGAAATTGAACTGCCAACACATTTCAATTTCAATAAATTTATCACATCTATATTCGGCTGATGTAACTTCCCGGTCTTGCAGATATTTCATGTCACAAAACTCTGTATACAAATATAATTGTTGTAGAATATTGGGTTACATGGAAAGTCAAGCATTATTACTAGAATATAAGTAAATTTGAATATGAATTTTGAATAGTGTTTTACGCCACAGTCAACATTTTTTCAGTTGTACCCGGGACGAGACCACCGGTCCTCCGGAAGTGACCTGTCAAACTTTCTCACAAAAATCAGCTTAGGCTCCAGTGGGACACGAACCTGCGCTGACCAAAAGTGGGATACTTCATAATTCAAAGCGCGATGCTCTAACACCTCGGGCACGGTGGCCACATACTGGAATAGCATGTTGCAGATATGCACCTGGAAATCCTAACTATATTATATATTTTTCATTTCAACTAGACATTGCAGATAATAATGTCCTGAAAATGCTTGTTGGTTTTCATGTCACCTATATAAATATAAAGTGTAGGTACTTGAGGAAAGATCAAAGAGAACCGTAATTATAAAAACTAGCAAATGAAAAAAAAATAATAGCAACAACAGCGCCATTACTATCACCACACTACTACTACTACTACTACTACTACTACTACTACTACTACTACTACTACTACTACTATTACTACTACTACTAATAATAATAATATTAATTATAATAATAATAAAACACGATTAAATAAAATCGTTGCAGGGTTTTGAAGTAGACAGCATACTCAAATATACAAATCAGAGATACCAAAAGTAGCCATCGTCAGTAGGTTGAGAACATATGAACGAACAATTCTTACATTTGAACAATGTAAAAACCTTGGGTCTAAAGGTCATTACACTATGACCTACTTAGTACGTTTGTATTGAATGAAAGTAATGTTTGCTATAGTAATGGTTCTTAGTTTAATATTTCTCTTCTAGTGTCCAGTCATGAATAGGAAGCTATTAGGACGAGAACAATTATGATCGATGGATTAATAACAACGAGTCGACTTATTATCTGCAGTGTGTTCCAGAATTGGCAATTAGTAAGAGTTTTGTATTTCACTACACTCCAGTGTTTAGTGTTTTAGAATAACTGATATTTGAATTGTTTTTGCAATCATGAATATTACAAAAACATTTGCCAAAATAATTCAAATAACGAATTGAAGTGGAATAGAAGTTTATTCTGTGCTTCAACTTGTGGAATTCGGTCAGTAAATAGAATACACAGCCATCAAAGTATGAATCACATGACAAGAACCTGTATATTATGTTACACTACCCAGTCATTAGATTAAAATTGAACTGATGTTTTTGATGGCTATACATTCCATCGACACGCTTTTATCATCTACAATGCTTCTAAATGATTCTATATATGTACTTAATGTGGTTCTTAACCCATGCCCTGTCTCTGCCATTAGTTTCTTTTTATCAAAAGTAATACGTCATTATTGGGCAATTAGAATATCACAGTCTTTATGCGTCGTGATGATTCTAGCAATGATTACAGACCTGTGGACTATTTCTCAGAAAAAGCAAATGATAATTTGCATCCCGTGATTCATATGGGATTATAAGTATGAGTGATATGCTATTTTTGTAATGAACTAATTATGAGATGGTAGTTTAAAATCATTCGGCTAGGGAAACGTCGTTTGCATAATATTTCTCCTCTTCTATCTCACTAAAGTTAATATTTCGCATAGGTTTAAGATTTTTATGTTATGAGCAATTGATAGACCGATATTTTCCAGACAAGACATCGAAATGGATCACTTTTTGCAATCAATTTACAATTTGTTTTGTTATCAGATTTACAGTAACAGTCCCTGCTGGTATCTAAACGTATATACACATCACACAGATCTAATTTAAAGTCAACATATCTTTATTCAGTGAAACATTATATAAAATGACTTTATTTATCATAATATATTTTTATTATATTGAATGTTGAATTCGATATTGGCTTCCGCAAGTTTTAAAAAATAACATCCCAATCGATCAGTCACTATTCCCAATTTATCTCATGTTATTTATAGAAGCTCTGTATGTATCTAAGACTTGAAACAAATTTCAACGATATGGAGCATTGCATTTCAATTCAGCATGTTGATATAGTGACCTTGTATGTCCTCCATGACACCTAATCCCACCTCTTGATTTCAAGAGTATCCGTGTTTGTCTATTTTTACCAGATTTGTACCTATATCCTGGACATCTTAGTGATTTATACCTTGGTATCTGAGACTGTTTATATCATATTACTGTCGGCAATATTGAATTATCCGGAAATGGTTGTTCACAAAATTTTTATATCAACATAATGATCTTGTTTACAAATGTCTTAAATGATGATCTGAGCAGACCTTTTCCGAGTTTTCCAATTTTTCCGCCAGGGTTCGTTATAATATTATGCAGTTTCAAAGAAAAAAGTAGGACTATATAACTTCCGGTTATGCAGTTCATATGACATGACATATGTGGATATCATGCAAACATAGGTTTGAAAGATAGACTACATCTGTTGAGAAGTTATGAATTCAGAACTGTTTATCTAACATTCTTCTTACTTCAATAAAATATTTATGATAAATTCTAAATACTAAAACATAATATCAAATGTATGGCCCTACAAAACCAAAACAAATGCTCAATTAGATCATTTCTGTCAATAAGACTCATCTGTCGAGCTCGAATTTTAAACGCAGAGCTGCGTAACGGGAGGAGAAACAATACAAGACCGAATAATAACCTAGGCTAAGCTGTATATGTCAATGTGATTACGAAGTTTTTATTTGGACATTTCTACTAAGGGTGGGTAACACACGTTATCTTAACGGATTCATGCACGTTGGGAAATGTATAAAAATAATATGTGCACAAAAAGAGAAACCGACAGCCCCCCCCCCCCCCCAAAAAAAAAAATTCGCTTAGTTAATTCACGATTCATTCAGAATCGAGCATTCGTTTTGCTATGTTGCGATAAGTAATGAGTTAAGGGCCGATGCCTTTTTTACTTTTTAGTTGTTGTCCCCAAATCCCCAAAATTGTAAATATAAATCTAAATCAAAACGGAAGCAGCAAAAAATGTATTTAAAAATTTTGTCAGAGTTCTACTGTTCAGGAACTACAAAGATACATTTAGGTAGGTTATCATACTTTAAATCTCAAAATTTTAATATTGATAGAATTATAGATAATTTTATCAGTGATATCAATTTGTAATTCATCACGGCAATTACGCAGATATCAAACATATAAAGGTGAACCCGATTTTTAAAGTGAAATGAATAACATGTAGCCATTGCAGTGACGTATATGTATTTGTTTCAAATTTAGTCTAGAGTAGTACATTTGATGGCGACACTATAACATATCAATACTTTCATAAATACATTTGGAAAAGCAAATCAGATATTGAAATGCTGAAATTCTGTAACACGCTAATAAAAAAAATATATTATTAACTTTAATTCTCCGCGTATTAAGCATGTTTACAAATATCACAAATGTCTTGATAATGATGGAGCAATTCAATGTTGTTGATGAATATCACGAAGCCGACGAGATTGACTTCAAATTGTCCGCAAAATCATGATTTTCTACTTGTGTTTTAAGTAGCAAATAGGTTTGCTAATGGGTAAATATTGTATTTAGTTATTTTCCTATTCATCTGATGCGGTTACTTCAAATCAGATGTAAAGTTTAAAATGGAAACCAGAAAAGAGATACATATTAAATAACAAGCTAGTTAATATCTGCGATATAATGATTCAGGTTGTATAAATTTCTCGGACAACAAATAATTAGTGTTAGCTCTGCTTAACTAATGTTTTAATATATTATGGAATATGTTTTACACATAGGAATTATTTGCAACGGCTCAGAATTGTATTCATACAATACTCTTTAGCAATTTCCGTAATGCGCCATGTAAAACAATTATGTTGTAGTTTGTTGTGATGTCAACGAAATTTAATATACATTGGTCGTATAGTCTACTTAATATGATATTACAATTTTCTTTAAAAAACAAAATATCGGATTATTCAATAAAATGTAAGTCCGATAGAAAATATGAATAAAGTCGACTACAATTCTATACCAGTTTTTTTCCCGTTTCTTTTGCCAAGGAATTCATTTTCTGTTACACATGTAATCATTTGTAATATTTCTTTTTACATGTGTACCAATTGTTAACACTGATACTACATAACCATTATAACATAATGTTCGTCATCTTGTGACTGTCACGGCTGTTCCAGGAATTGTGCATACAAGTACAAGTGTGCATTCTGTATGGAAATATGACTTCTAATAAAAACATAATGTAAGAAAATAAAAGAAATAAGTAAACATAAGAATTGTACAGCTGTCTTTTTTGCATTTATAAATGCCAACAGGACAAAGCAAATTCATCATGAAGTACTAACTAAGAGTCTGTCTGTCTGTCTGTCGTACTACGTGTAAAACGGCCGAGACAATCTGTATTTAAAATATGGCCCATTCCGTATTACAATTTACACGAGTCCCCTACTATTTTTCGTTATATTTGTCATTTATATATTTTAAATATATAGAGTTAGAACCCCAGCCGGAGAATTTTAAGTTTGTATGTGCCTTGTTAGTTCTGTATTTGTGCTTTACTTATGATTTATTTATGCTTATAGTATCACTTCTGATCCAAGGTCCATAGTTAATGTTAAAAGTTGTAGTTATATTTGTGTTTTTCAACTTATTTTTCGTTTCATTACATTCAATATTAAATCTATAATAATCTTTATGTCTATTGCGCCTCCGGATTACGTTGGTGAAATATTTTCTTATTGGTTCTTTAAATGCTTTATTTATTGATATCTAAGATAGAGCAGTATTTCGTTATGACATCGGCGTTATCCATCCAGGCTTCATCTGCTACATCGGCATGTAATTTTTAGATTTAATTATATGTTACATTAACTAAACAGCTTTTGATATTAATCTTAATTTTTATATGTTATACTTTAATGTAGTTTTGCAGATTAAGTCTTAAGGTAATATTTTATGTTTGTAAAGTTCAGAGGTCAATCTATTTGAAAAACATAGTGTTTGTTTTGTCTTTTTTGTTTGTTTTTTTTTTCTTTATCATATATTTTTTGTAATGCATTTTCTACAATGTGAATATTATTTATTGCAGGTTGGTGTTTATTATATTTGAATAAAATCTGAAAAATCACATATGCCTTCACTGCTCGGTTATATAATATATAATATAAAATAGTATATATATATATTAATATGAAATATATATATATATATATATATATATATATATATATATATATATATATAAAATATATATATATATATATATATATATATATATATATATATATATATATATATAGATATATATATAATATATATATATATATAATATATATTTATTATATATATATTATATATATATATATATATATATATATATAAAATATTATATTATAAATATATTTATAATATATATATATATATATATATATATATATATATATATATATAAAAAAATATATATATATAATATATAATAATATATAATATAATATATATATAATATATATACTATATATATATATAATATAATATAATATAAATAATATATATATATATATATATATATATATATATATATATATATAATATATAAAATAATATAAACTCTGGTTCAAAGAAATTAAATCCATCGTTGAAAATTTATTATCAAAATATACATTTTATTTTAGTAAAGCAATATATTAAACAGATATGAATATTATTATAATATTATTCGAAGATATGTAGATAAAGGCAAACAATTTCTCGGCAACGTGCAACCACAACATTTTGTTTTATTTGATCTTAAGTGGCATCTTTCTTATTAGATTCTATTAACTCACTATATCCGTCATATTTTATTCTTATCGTATGGATGTGTTTACTTAACCGGTATGAAGTTTATATTTTATAATCAATACATTGTCATTGTCAAATAAATTTTTGTAATGCAAAACACTTGTTAAAAAGAAAAACGAAGATGCAAAATGGAAACGTTTTGTAATATTCATAAATAAGGGATTTGTATCTGATTAAGTAATATGAAATTTGTATATAGTTTACAAGAATTTTGATCAAGTGATTGTTATCATGTATTTCTTAATATCATTTGAAAATATGATTATATGTAATGTTTAATGATTATAATATTGAATCAGAATAGATATAAAAAACAAAAAAGCTAACACATGTATAAAATGTAAAACAATCCATTAAAATGCATCTTAATTTTAATGTAAACGATTCGTTTGCACATCTATCAAAATTATATGTAACAGGTTTCATGAGGAAACAAATTTGTTTTTAACTAGGATTTTGTTAATTTTTTTTGTTTCAAAACCAAAATCAATTAAAATGTACAAAACCATTGGAAACGCATCGGAGTTGCGAAATAAATATTTACATAATTAAATTATCTTGTGTTTCATCGTGTCATTGTAATTCGTTTAATATATTTGCAAACATCAACAAGATCTAGCATGGTGTTAAAAGTATAAAAAATCTCACTATCAAAGTATAAATCTTTAGAATTGTCTGGAGGTATATACAAAAGGAAAAAACACGGACTTCTGGAAACTAAGAGGTAGGATCGGATGTCAATGAGGAGTAAGCATTGCCTGTTGATACGTCCCCATAAAAGTTGTGGAAATTTGACATCAAACGCGATTTTCAGTACTCTTGAGTCGTGATTTTTATTGACAAATATGAATCATATTTCAAATCAACATTGATACATAGTTCAGCTTGGTAAGGTAAGATTTACACGTACAGGGAGATAACTCGTACTCTAAACACAGGTTGGCTCTTTACCTCCTTTCATGACGTCAATATTATTATCAAAAAATGATGATGTTTTCAAGTTGGTAGTTCCGGTTCATAAATTAGTAGCCACCTGAAACAACGTAACTATAACTTTATCAATGTGGGGGATGCAATCTAATTAAAGACGATCACCTATCGCACCCGTCACATGTCGCGTATAGGATCAAACGCAATCCGATTTGTGATCATGTTCAGATGACCTCTGGGTGTGTCAATTTTGAGCAATGATAACGTGACTTGCATAATTTAATAAGCGATCAAATAGCAAAGAGATTCAAACATTTTAACATTGTAAAAACACGAAGCACACAAATACGGAAGTACAGTATTATATTCCGAACCCTGGTTCGAATCACGAATTATATTCTGATTTTGCGGACTTACGGTTTCCTTTTTTTATAAAATAAATAACATATTTGTGCCATTAATGTTGATAAGTCGCATTTTTATTGGTTGAACATTACACATCTACGAGAGTTGAACCATCCGCGACCCCATAGCAAATTTTTAGACCCTCTACGCGACACATCAGAAAGCGGTGAAAGCGGTGAGAGATCGGTGTTTAGTTAGATTGTTAAAGTTACAGAAACTTATTTTATCCTACCTGGGCCCGAAGTCACCAAATTTACTCAATACTCGAGCTCAACTTTATTTCATTATTTTGACTATAAAACTGTTGATAAAACTTTTGGATTTTAGTGATTCGGAAACGTATTATGATTTTTAATAATTTACATATAAATTTTTGCGACATTAATTATGATTTTTCTGTAAAAAACGAATAAATATGTTGAGTACGGTACTCAAGACTTGACAATGTACTCAAACAATTTTTTTAATATTTCAGAAGTTTTCTTTTAAATAAGCAATAATTTTTATCATTATTTACAATTGTATGCCATCAATATACAAACATGTCCAGTTACAGAATGAAGTTTGCATGTTTTTACCTTAAATCGTGAAAAGTTAGTTGAGCTTGAGTACTGAGTAAATTTGGTGACTTCGGGCCCTGATATTTTCAACCCTTGGCTTTCATTATATTTATAATTTTAGGGAGACCCAATTAATATAAGTCCTCAATATATTGTGGAGTAATGACATTTGAGATTTCATTTGGCTGTAATGTACATTACGACAACAACAAAATCTTTGAAATATGGACTGTAGACTTAAATTATTGCATTGCTTGATTTGAATAACTCACTAAGAAAATATTTGTTCTATAATATTGACGCTTGTAGATATGGCAGCCCATAGTAGAGTCTGAGTGTATAGCGACACATGCACAGGATAGTTAACATATATCATATCTAAAATCCAGGGGCGATTTATGAAATATTTCGCCGCATTGCTCCTTACCAAGATATTAACAACCGTGAAGGAGAAACTTCAAGAATAATGTGCAGTTGCTTATTCCAGAAGCGGTCTAAATCAGATGTGGATACTTAAAAATTCTAAACAGCTTTTAGAAAATTTGAAGGCACACAATTTTTCTCGAATTCACAGTATCAAAACTTATGATTTCTCTACTCTTTAAACTACTATTCCACATAAAATATTAAAAGAACGACTTTTCAGCATCATAGACAACTGCTTTTTCAGTAAAGGTGGTATCTGAAAATTTAAATATTTAGTGATTGGCAATCAGGTTACTTATTTCGTCAAACAACACTCTGATTCTACACATAAATATACTGAAGTTGATGCTGGAATTTCTTATAGACAATATATATGTAATGTGCAGAGACGATGATGATTGGAGTTGATTTAACGTGCGGCGTGACTACTTAAAGCCCTTGCCACACGCCGGTGCTACCCCTGTAGCTCCGGAGAGGCTCCTTGTGTTTAACGTGCAACCGTGATGGAATTTGTTACACGTGCTCGCCCCTACGGAGTAGGCTTGAGCTGGGGATCTGTTTGTGGCATTGGCCGGTTTAGGGTCCTCTTCTCCCTGGGTTGATCGGCCCTCGGCTCCCGGATGGGAGGGGCCTTCTGGTAGATCATCTACTGGCTCCTCTGTGTCTTGTGGCTCTGGTACGATGCCTGTGGAGACCCCGGGTCCGTGGTGGAGAGTGAGGTAGAGCTGCTTAGTCACAACGGCAATAGAATTTTGAATTTAGAAGAATTACGGCCACCTATTTTTTTTTTGGACAATCTAAACAAGATATTTATTTATAGAGAAATACCAATATGATAGAAGAAGTGCATTAACCGAATGACATAGCCAAAGTGTTTAACCTGGAGTGGTCTATGCTCGCACGTCTGAGTACCTATAAGAGGTAAACAGAATTATGTGCATTTGCCCAACATTAAGGTTGGTTAAATGCTATTACATACGTTTATTCAGGTGTTAATGTATTTTGTGTTACTTTGAGAGGTATTTTTGGGGAGCTTAAAGCTTATTTTGAGGGAGCGGTGCTAATCCGCTGAATGTAGGGTAATGTTAAGAGTATTGTGTGTGGTGCAGGCTAGGTGTGGTACTGGTGTTATGTACATTGACCAAGGGGAGAAACTTTAATTACAGCAGACCAAGGGGATGTGGGAACTGGTGTTTGATGAGTAGGAATCAAATTCCTATTCTTGAATTTTTTTTTTTATTATAAGATAAAATACCATACCCAATACATATATAATCCTATTCTGGCCTATATATCAATAGATGTCGGGTTATCCCGTGAGCCCAGACATCTCCATAAGGGGGATGCCTGAACAGAAAAGTCCATGGTGGGATCCCTTCATCTATGATATCTAACTACCTTATTCTAATACCTAACTTGACTTATTCTGACCTGACTAGAGAACGATCCATTAACTCAATTATGTACAATTATCCCTATTGTTAACCCTATTCTGGCCTATATATCAACTGGAAGAGGAGAATCCCGGGTGTCAAGTCTTCTCTATAGGGGGGAAGTTTGACCAAAACGTCCATGTGGGATTTCCTCCGCCGCTGATTCCTAAAGTACTTATTCTAGAAATATAATCTATTGTGATGTGAGTAACATTATATACAGGCAATACTAAACCTAACTAAACTGCTGGATATCCGTCGTCCGGTGATTGGGACATTCCCTACACACATGGACTTCCGAAATCCGAACAGTGCCTACTTGATTTATAAAATTATTTACACTTTTATTTACAGTTAAAGATTGAATGAGAGATGCGATGAGGTGCGATGAATGCGGTGTCTAGACTATGCATTTATTGTGTGGATGTTTTTAATTAGGGTCCTGCCTGCGCCACCCACCACTATTTGGACAAGCCAGCTGCTAACCGTGAGGTCGTACCGCTTTTCAAATGGTTATAGGCAGGGTTGGAGTACCACCAACACTTTGAGTGACGTATTGGAAAAGTGTATCATTTAATTCATATGGTTGTTTGTGATTTTATGGCGTATTAAAAGAATATGATATAAATAAAATGTAAAATAATATAAGATCTCCGAGACATGTCACCAACTAGAAGAGGGGTTCTG
>BROG01000991.1:155000-184091 GCA_030159075.1 Atrina japonica
GTTTATGTCTAAATCAAAGATAATCAAACTTCGTAAGCAAATGCAATACCGAGGTCTATTCTCGGAATACCGTTAATCGTGTCATAATATATAATTGAAAATCAATTCCGAATGAATAACAAACAAAGCAAGCAAAATGTTACAAAGAATAAATACATTAGAAACTTTTTTGAAGCAGGTGATAAATTATGTTTTACAATTTGGTATTCTTATCTCAGTCGTTTGTCACTGTTATACATCGTTAAGTCTCATTTCTCTGCTGTATTTCCTTATATATTTCGTCATTACTTGAAATATAAAAAAACATCAGATATCAAACTTTAAATTAACAGAATGTTCAGGATAAAGATATAAATCCGGTAAAAATGAACATACACGTACCTCTGGAAACCAAGAGTTGGGATCAGGTGCCATGTGAATGTAAGCATCTCCTGTCGACCGGCACACTCGCCGTTAGTCCACACTCAAGTCCAATTAAATACGTGAGGAATATATCCTTGTCACAATTGGTACAGACGTCTCAACAACCGCCAATTTAACATTTCACTTAATGAAACATATCGCAAACAAGACTGTTATAACGACCGTAAAATTTGCGGAATGTTAATATTAAACGCGGTATTCGATATCCCTGTGTCAATAATTTGTCAGTGAGCAGTTTACCTCTGTAGGTGAAATCTTCATATGTTGTACACGCAAAGCAATATCGGATAACGGATAAATAAGTTACGATGGGAACGCCGAAATCGTATAGCTTATTACATACGTAATTTCCCGTCTGTGTTTATATTAAGTAAAATGTCTAAGTATGAAGCGTGTGTGCTTGATTCTGTTGTATCTTGAATTTCTTGTTATAATGAAATATGGAATATATCGCATTGACATATGTATGAAAATTGTCATTATTAATTGACAAAACGTCGTCGATATATTTAAATGTTTTGATTCAGCAGTTCTTGAATGAAGCCTGCTTCGTATGAATAAAGGAACAGGTCGGCCAATAAAGGGGCACAATTGGTTTTCATAGGAATGCTGACAGTTTGTTGAACGACGTCTCCGAACATTACAAATATTAGAAATTCCAGCATGTTTTTATATCAACTTCAGTGCATTTATGTGTAGAGTCAGACTGTTGTTTGACGAAATAAGTATCCTGATAGCCAATCACTAGATATTTAAATTTTCGCGTACCACTTTTAGTGAAAAAACAGTTATCTATGATGTTGAAAAGTCTTTCTTTTAATATTGTATGTGGAATAGAAGTGTAAAGAGTAGAGAAATCATATGTTTTGATACTGTGAATTCGAAAAAAATTGTGTGCCTCCAAATTTTCTAAAAGCTGTTTAGAATTTTAAGTACCCACACCTGATTTACACCGCTTCTGGAATAAGCAACTGTGCAGTATTGTTGAAGTTTCTCTTTAACGGCTGTCAATATCTTGGTAAGGAGTAAAGATAAAGGTGCTGGATCATGCTATGTATCTTTGCTGATATGGGGTTTTATGAAGTTTAGGTATCCAATATAAATGTGGTAGCTCGAAATCGGTCTCTTTGTAGGTATATCAAATGAGCGTAATACGGAAACGTGATTTGAAGGATCTCGAAGCAAATGAATGAGTGACAATGTTGTGTAGAAGATGGTTTTTGTTAATGTTTGTAATTGAATAAATTGGATGCTAGCTATGTATAGCTATAGGAAATGCAAGGCGTGGTCTTAAGTTTAAAATATGGAGGATTATAGGACTGACCTTTTTGTGATTTAGAACATTGCAAGTTCAGTATGTATTTTAGGGTTGAAGAATCCGTGTAGGGGTTGCTTTTTGAAAAGTTTATCAAGGTTTGTAAAAAGAACAGAATAAAGTTTGCTGCGAATGTGATGAAGATGTATTTTTTCGAAACGTAATGAAAAAGTGACATCTTGTATGTAGGGACGGTTGTATGAACGACGTCTGTGACTTCGTTTACGTCTTATATTAGAGAGTTCCATCACATTAACACCATTACACAGTGGGCTTGATAGATCGCCTACACTTTGGATATTATCGTTACATCAATAGGGATATACAGTGCCAAGCTGTTTAATCCAAAATTCTTTAAGTTATCCGTGCTCCCGATAGACTTTACCGATGGATAACTTTTTATATTGGGCACCGTAAAATACAGTATGAAATTTGTTGTACTTGTTGATGCATTACATGTATATGTATCGAGTGACAAGTATACTCGGGAATAATATTGAAAGAAGGAAACGTTTTACAGGTTAGGGCAGAAAGATAAGCGACAAGTCAATGGTAAAAGATAAGACAAAAAGATTCAAGTCACGTGTTGTAAAAATTGTCATATATATATATATATATATATATATATATATATATATATATATATATATATATATATATATATATATATATATATATATATATATATATATATATCGTTGCAAATACCAAAATACCAAAAAAACTTTCAGTATGTTTGCATATCGATTGATTTATTTTCAAAATTCAAAATTTAAGAGCTGATGTGGCTTGGTTATTACATTATATCAGTGTGATTTTTGCTGCGACATCAGTGTTGGCTGCTATAAAGCCTGCATAGCTTGAAAGCCTAGTGTACACGGACGGCGATGAAACTGGACAATTCTGTAAGCCCCATGACGTCACACCAGCCATCTGCCAAACACCATTCACGTCACATACCAATGGTCCTCCAGAATCACCCTAGATTAATATATGTTAGTGATTCAAGTCAACCAAACAATTAAAGTAAATGATTTCATAACTCTATAAAAGCCAAAAATGAAATTCACTGCAGCTACACAAATACAAGACATGAACGATATGGCGTCATCACAAGCTGATAAATAACGCTAAACATTGATTTATTTTTGGTTTACAAATGCCAGATATAACTGTTTGGACTTCATCTAAAAATCATTAAATAACGCTCACAATTGATATATATGAAATGTATATATGTTGTTATTACGCAAATTTATACTTACATTACAAGCGCCACTTTCGTTATCGTATACACATATATGTGCCGCTTCGTTCAAGTAAAGTAAGCCAGTAAACCCTAGTGCAGATCGACAACTGCTGTAACCTATAACTGTTGTCTCGGCTTCCTGTAGTATGCTAGGCAACGATCCACCTCCTATTTGGGTAATTAAGAAAAATGAAGGAATCCAAAATTAAATACAATCAATTGTAATGAATTAAAGTATTTTTTTACAATAGGCACAATAAAATCGTCTAGATAGCAAAATGTTATATGATATCGATAATCTACCTGACAAACGTCCCCATCCTGTGATAAAACACAGCCGGCCATTAAAGTAACTCGTTAAATCGCTGTCTGGAAGAGTAGCGGGCTTAACAGCGTCAGTGAAATTCAATGGGGTATCAAGTTTCAGAACTGCAATATCATGCGGGAATCCTCCATTACCTGAACTATACTCCGGGTGCTTTTGTAAAAGAAAAATGAAGTTTCATCATCATCATCGTCATCATCATCATCATTATTATTATTATTATTATTATTATTATTATTATTATTATTACAACCATTAATTCAAATATGTTTTGTTTTCAAAAGTTCATGATTATTGTTCATGGTGATATCTTAACCATATAATATAAGTCCATCTTCTTCTAATAATTATTATCATGAAAACTCTCTGCATACTTGAAATTTCCAGTCATACTGGAATCTCCAGTGCTATTTTTATCACAACGGTGATTGTGAAATACAAAAAAATGATATGTTATATTTATAAAATATAGAGAAAGATTTAATGATTGTCAATTTTGTAGAGATAAAATCCAAATGAATGATTTTCAAATGATTATGTTTAAACTATTGGTCAAGGACCAGTGGTCGGCTAAGACCAGTGGTCGGCTAAGTCGTTGTTTTCTGTTTAGTATCTAGTATCACAACAATATTTATTTCTTCTGTTTGAAAAAAATGCACTACAGCTGATGAATGATGTAAAGACATTCAGAAAACGTGTAGTATATAGCCGACATAATGTAAACATCGGTGGTATTAGCAGATTACTGGTCTTTGACTAGTACTTGTTATATGCGTCTAACTATAACGATTAATTAGTTTATGTTAATAATCCTAATGACAACCATAAAAACAAATCAAAGAAAAAGATTAACAGAGGGACAACCCGTAATTGTTTCAAATGAATAACACATGTTAGTAACTATCTGGTTTCAGGGCATAATAATACTCAAACACAAATATTGTAAACGTTAACATTTTCGCGTGTAGTTAATTAAGCAGAGGTATATTTTCCGCGAAGTCCAACATTACGGAGACTTATAATGTACCAAACGATAATAATTAGAGGAAATGTGGGGCTGGTATGCGGGGATAATGTACAGGATGAAATCTCCATGACGTATGTAGTGTAAATATTCACACACGTAAATTTCTGCACTTACAGTACATGTAGTTAGATATTGTTGCGTCATCGTTACTAATATATCTGCTTAAATTATAAAATCTCGTTGCTATGGTAAATCTCTTACTTAAAGTTGTCATATGCTAAAATGGCACTGCGTATGACTTCTTAATAGTACAGTATTAATATAAATATAAATAACAAGACACTGAAATCTTTTGCATCCCTGATGTCTATTCTCGGAACCAACCTGACTCAGTCGGTAGCGAGCTCGTCTCTTGATCGTGAGATCGTGAGTTCGAGTTCAGCAGGCGACAGGTTGGTTTCCGTCCTTCGGATGAGACAGTAAAAACCGAGGTCCTGTGTCACAATAGGTGTCGGCACGTTAAAGAACTGTTACTGCTCAAGGGTCGCAAGTGTGGAGCATAAGCCAAAATTTGAAGCTCTTCACCGGCATAGGGTGACATCTCCATATGAATGAAATATTCTTGAGTGGAGCGTTAAACAACAATAAACAAACAAACAAACGTCTTTCTCAAAACATGCATTGATTCTACCATAATTATCCAAAATAAACGCAGATTGAAAAGCAAACATCAAAATTATTACCATTGTAATTGTATTCACTCCAACATCTTGCCGACTTGATTCAGCGATTTCAAAGTTATTAGCACCCGCTAAGATCCTGTACTTTGAAACGGTTAAACTGAAAAAATTGAATCATGTATTTTAAATGTCAATCAGTGTGTGTGTGTGTGTGTGTGTGTGTGTGTGTGTGTGTGTGTGTGTGTGTGTGTGTGTGTGTGGTTTCTATGATAAGTCGATTTACAAAATTGTTGTTTGAATAGAATGATAAATAATTACGTTATATCATAAAATGTATCTGAGTTCTAATTTAAAACATTTCATTTAAATATGATGGACGTAAGATAATGTACGGATGTGTCTATCATTTTTTAAAGAAAAATATTCAACTTACTCGTGGTCAACACAATGCGCAGCTGTTACAGCATAATTATTAGATAAAACAGCTGCACCACAAATATGGCTATAAGACTCAGAAGATCCCAAGAACTGTAAAGACAACTGCCACGGCCAACTATTTACGGCCGCATCATTTCCATTAACTATCCGTCCATGAGGACTAGCCATAGAAGCTGAAAAAAGAAAAACTATATTTCAAGAAACCCACCAATTAAAAATAGAAATATTTATATCCTTTTAGATCGATAAGCAGTTATTCGTAGAACATCAATAGTTCTTTTTTTTTTTGAAATAATAACACTTGGTATTTACTGCTTTATATTTTAATATTCATACATATGTTAATACTATGTTAACATTGCATATAATAAATTTATAATTTGTTTCGTATCACTGTAGATATTCTTGTTTTATCGACTCAATATTCTGAGAACACATAAAGACATTTGCCATTAATTTAAATTGAACATAGATGAAACAAGTGTAGCAAAAAAAAGGGTTGTTAATATATTTTAAAAACTAATTTTGTTTTTTGTCTGATTGCTGAAATGCCTATAGTCAAAAGTCAAAAGTAAGGTAGTAATAATAGCTATACAATCAAGCAAAGCATTTCTACCCGGAATTTATCTGAAAAGTATAATGATATAAAAACACCATAAGCATATGTTCGTATTATCGTGATTGTAGGTATTCAAACAAAATGAAGAAATGAATATATATGACTTTAAACACCTATGGTCGTTTATATTGACCAACATGAAACATCATAATATGTTCTCTGAAACACACACATTATACGAATCAAAGACAAGCTATGCAAAACTAGTGCATACACGCACTACGGTAAGTCAGAAAATGATAAAGAAAATATTGAAATTTAATAGATTGCCTTAACCAAATATAGAGTAGAATGATCCGTACAATAGTCAAAAGTTAATCCGCCCCGACAAGTTTTTTTGATTCGGACAATATATCTGTCAGCCAAGTAATTCTGAAACAAATTTATTTCGACAAATAGTTTTATGTCAATTCAATACTAAACGGCATCATGGTGATTACTTAGTTGCTAAGTACTTGTATATCTTGAAAAATAAGTATACAAATTAACAACAACGGGTACGAATCAGGTAAAATATGAATACGAGTCAGCCAAATTCACTTACGTACGAGTTGTGACGGATACGAGATGACCATAACACATATGTTTATATTTTCATCTGATGTTGCCTAGAATATTACACGAGTAAAAAACGCAATTTTGATCTTCAAACTGAGATAACTAGGATACAGAAAAAAAACTAGAATCATATACCTTATATAAACATTTTCTGAGGCACACTTTCATTTAAAACAAAATTAGCATACTAGTTCAGCGTAGTTCAAGGAACATGAAGTCTTAAAAACTTTAAAATATATTTACCTCCTATGAAACAAACGAAGACAACAAGACTTCTCATGATATCTTCACGGAGTCAGAAAAACGACTGTACAGTGTACCTTGCTCTGGTGGTTTAAATACTATTGGCCTATTTGGACATCTGTAAATTTCTCTCAATTGGTCACGATTATGAAGGTCCTAATGTTATTTCACGCGCTTACACTCAAAATGAATTATTTATGTATTGTGAAAACAACGGGTGTTTTAATTTCAATTGCCACGAATATAGTAAAAAGCTAATAACTACTATTCGATATTAATTCCACTATGTAGATTTTTCTAGGGCAAGTGTTTTACAATTATCTTAAATTAAGCTTGCATTTGTATTAATTTTTGGGGATGGGTTAGTTGGAATAGGTATAGTTTGTTGTATGTTCTTCCAACTCTGTATTTTTTTTGTTTTAATTATTTTTATAATCAGTACAATATATCCGTTATATATTGCATATTTCTGGTGTTTGGGAAAAGTTTTCGTATGATTCCTGTAATTTCATAAGGAACACAAAAGGTATACAAGTGTAACGTTTCACCCTAGCGTGAACTACACACGTAAACACGGGTGAGTTCCAAATATAAACAAACACGGGTTATACTAGGCCTTTCGGTTGCAGATTACTATAACCGCCGACCGGCTAAGGCTAACTCATTCAAAAAATAAAACGACAATCAAATTAACTTTAGACACTAGAACATTTATTACAAAATAAATAAGAACCAAAATACGAAGACTACACAAAATACTTAAGTAGAAGTGGCGTCAGGTCTAACACCGTATCTCGTGCACCGTGTTAAGCCAAAAATACGGCATTTCAACAAAAGCATAACTTTATAAAGTTATACTTAAATTAATAAAAACATTATGGCATACTCAAAATACACGAAGATACACATAACTAGTGTCCAAAAAACCAATTTATTACGATGCAAGGAATGGTGGCAACAGAATGAATAAGAACAAAAATGGAAAATGAAAAATCAAAAGATCACCTCATGTTCATTTATCTATAAGAGACAATGAAATAGAGAGCGTAACATTGTGTCACACGTATTTTATTATTGTAACACTTTTCGGAGGTACCCGAATAACTTAAGGGGGCTCCGTGGTCGAGTGGTTAGAGCATTGCGCTTTAAATCACAAGGCCTCTCACCTCTGGTTCGAATCCTGCTAGGTTCATTACGAATCCAGTCGGAAAGTTTGCCAGTTTTCTTGCGGAAGGTGGTCTTTACCCGGGTAACCGGCTTTTCTCTTCCACGAATAAAAGTTGGACGCCATCATAAGACTGAAAGATTGTTGAGTATGGCGTAAAAAATCAAAATCAAATTAAAAAAACGAACAATAAGCCAATAAAGTTCATAGAAATGTGATTTATGAAGACATAATGTAATCAAGCGGAACCTGTCGAAGCTTGCTATATTATAACTGTTAAACGAGGTTAGTACTGTTTAAGTTAGGTAATTAGAAAATTAATGTGAAAGAAATAAAATTACAATAAACTTAATGATAGATCAAAGAAAATATCAGCAAGAATATAATATAAAATTTCTGATAGCAAAGAAATAATATCTTAAATATATATATTGTAAAATCCTCAACAAAATTCAAAACTGAACTGAACATATGTCGCCAATTAGAAGAACAGGCTTCGCGGCATTTTGGACCTCTTAAAATATGATGTTTTAGGTTTTTATTTTCAGTAACAGAAACGTCACCGGTATTGGCCGATAGGATATATATGAAGATAAGTGATACAAATACAAAAAAAAAAAACAGACTGATATCTAGGCACTGCAAAACCCGTTTGCAATTGAAAAGCGTGAATGCAATACTAGGTATATAACTATATGATATGCAAGGCGTGGTCTTCATTTTAAAATATGGCAGGGACAGGGGATTGATATTTTTTCCAATTAAGAACATTGGTTATGTTTAAAGAGCTATGCCTTTATTCTAAAATTATTCTAAATAATTCTAAATACGTTTATGTCGATATATTTGACTGTGGAGTTGTAAATTCACGGCGTGTGTGGCCTCCATGACACCTGATCCCGCCTCTAGATTTCCAGATGCTCTTGTTTGTCAAATATCAACAGATTTTTGCATCTGAGATATTAATATAGAAAAAATAACCCATCCCACCCTTTAATTGGCGACATAATTTCAATTCAGTTATAAATTTTGTCTAAGATCATACCAGACGATGGAACCAAACAATATATATATATATATATATATATATATATATATATATATATATATATATATGTGTGTGTGTGTGTGTGTGTGTGTGTGTGTGTGTGTGTGTGTGTGTGTGTGTGTGTGTGTGTGTGTGTGTGTAAGTGTGTGTCATGAATATTAATTCTTTAGTAGCTGAGATATTTGTACTTGTATACATATTTTGTTCCTTATGAAATCACAGGAATTATACAAAAACTGATCATTGTCGTTTTTGATAAATTCGTTAACTTTTCCCCATTACCACAGATGTGCGATATTCAACGGATATACTGTAATCAGTATGAAAATAATTCTGTGAAGAAAACAAACAGTTAGAAAAGAAAAAAAACAATCTATACCTATTTCAATATACCCATCCACAAAAATTAATATTAATGCAAGCATGATTTAAAATAAGTGTAAAACACTTGCCCTAGAGAAGATCTATGCTAGTTGTTATCAGCTTTTTAATTTATTTGGGGTAATTGAGAACTCCCGTTGTTTTCACATGACATAAATAATTCATTTTGAGTGTATCGTGCGACCAAATTGAGAGAAATTTACAGATGTCCAAACCGGCCAATAGTATATAAATCGCCAGAGAAAGGTACACTGTACAGTCGATTTTCTAATTCCGTGAAGATATCACGAGGAGTCATGTTGACTTCGTTTGTTTCATAGCAGGTAAACATGTAAATGTTAATATGTTGAATGTTAATAAAAACATGCTCTAATAGACAATATATTTGTAATGTTCGGAGACATGGTCTTTCAACAAACTATCGGCATTCCTATGGGAACCGATTGTGCTCCTTTATTGGCCGAACTGTTCCTGTGAAGCAGACTTCATTCGGAAACTGCTGAATCAAAAGAAGAAAAAGTTAGCAGTGTTTTTTAATTTGACATTTAGATATATCGACGACCTTTTGTCAATTAATAATGACATTTTTCATACATATGTCAATGCGATATGTCCCAGCGAACTAGAAATCGAAGATTCAACATAATCAAAAACACACGCTTCATATTTAGATATTTTACTTAATATAGACACAGACGGGAAATTAGCAACTAAGGTATACGACAAACGCAACGATTTCGGCTTTACCATCGTAAATTTTCCACATTTAAGTAGTAATATCCCTCAGTCACGCGCATATGGAGTTTATATTTTAATGATCCGATATGCCAGGGCGTGTTTAATTCATGAACATTTCATATACAGATGTTAACTACTCACTGAGAAATTATTGACACAGGGATATCTAAAACCGCGTTTAATGTCAACGTTCAGCAAATTTTACGGTCGGTATAATAGTCTTGTTTGCGACTACTCTGTTTCACTATGTGAAATGTTGAGTTCCCTTTTCGTTGGCGGTTGTTGAGTCGTCTGTACCAATTGTGACGAGGATACACTCCTCACGTGTCTCATTGGACTTGACTGTGGACTCCCGGCGGGTGTGACCGGTCGACAGGGGATGCTTACTCCTCCATGGCACCTGATCCCACCTCTTGGTTTCCAGAGACCCGTGTTCGTCCATTTTACCGGATTTGTTTCTATGCCCTGGAATTTATACTTTGGTATCAGATATTCTTTATATTTGAAGACGTGAAGTTCCTTGACCGGCGGTTTACGCTCACCTAGGTTGTAAATTTTGTTTTAAATGATGATGTGCCTTGCGAAATGTTAATATAAAGTTATTATCTTCCAATTAATCGTAACGACAGTAAATATGACCATGCTGTGTTATATTCTAGGCAACAGATGAATAAGTTCAACATATGGGTTATAGTCATCTCGTATCCATCACAGCTAGTTCCTATGTGAATTGGCTATTTCGAACCCATGTTCCAGCTGACTTGTGCTTATCGCCTGTTTACTTGCATAATTATTTATCAAGATGTACATGTACTACCAACTACGTAATCACCATGATGGCGTTTTGGTATTAAAATGACATACAACTATCTGTAAAAATGAATTGGTTTCAGAAGACAGAGATATTGTCCGAATCACAAAACTTGTGGGAGCGGATTAACCTTTAGATATCTTACGAATTTTTGGTTATCTTTTTTCTTTATCTTTTTTGGTAATCTTGTAAATTTTAATATATTTTTTTTCATTTTCTGACTAACCGTATAACGATGCACTGGCTTTGTTTAGTTTGTCTTTAATTCGTATGATGTGTGTGATTCAGAGAATAGTTTACGATGTTTCATGTTGGTCAATTTAAACAAAGATGGGCCTTTGAAATAATAAATTCATTTCTTCATTTTTTAATAACTACCATCATAATAATACGAACATATGGTTATGGTGTTTTTGATATTATTATACATTACATTTAATTTCTGGGTAGTAATGCCTTGTTTGTTGGTTTGTTTGTTTGTACCTTACTTTTGTCTCTCTACTTAGAATTATAGCAATGCCATTTCAGCAACCGGAGAGGCACATTCATAATGAATAACTATTTTTTAGAATACATTAATAAACCTTATTTGCCATACCTGTATCATCTATGTTCAATTTAAAATCACGTCAAATGTTTTAATGTGTTCTCGGAATATAGATTCGATAAAATAAGAATATGTACAGTGATAGGAAACAAGTTATACATCCAATGATAACATAATATTAAGATATGTAAAAAATATTAAAATATAAAAACCTCAGATACCAAAGTATAAATATAAAGCAGTAGATACCCAATGTTATTAATTCGGAAGAATAACTAGTGATGCTATATATATATATATATATATATATATATATATATGTTATATATATATATATATATATATATATATATATATATATATATATATATAGAGAGATATATGAGAGAGAGAGAGAGAGAGAGAGATAGGGGGAGAGAAATTGTTAATATAATATTAAGATATGTAATAAATATTCAAATATAAAAACCTCAGATACCAAAGTATAAATATAAAGCAGTAGATACCCAATGTTATTAATTCGGAAGAATAACTAGTGATGCTATATATATATATATATATATATATATATATATATATATATATATATATATATATATATATATATATATATATATATATATATATATATATATATATATATATAGAGATGAGAGAGAGAGAGAGAGAGAGAGAGAGAGAGAGAGAGAGAGAGAGAGAGAGAGAGAGAGAGAGAGAGAGAGATAGGGGGGCGAAATTTTTTCAGTACATGGGTCGACCTTTTATTGAATATATGCCCCCCAGATCCAGGCCTTCAAACACATTTAGATCATGGCTGATATTAAAGTTGGAATGCAATCCAAACACGAGTTAACCCGAACAGTATTTTGTAACGGACAGACCGACGGGCACACAGAGAGACAGAAAGACCGACAATATCAAGCCAGCCCCTATGGCTGAGATATAATTCGAGATTTTTGGGTTTTTTTTTGTTTAGAAAGAAATCTTTGCCTAATGGGCTCTACAATTGTTGTATACCACCTGTAATTATTATAGTAAAATCCATATAACCTGGTGAGATGGAGTCTCGTGAAGTCTCTCTTGACCTGAGCGAATTCATTTTGAGGATATAAAGTATAATATTGATTTTATACTGGCGAGAATAATCGTTCCAATCTGTCACTATACATAGGATAGAATCCAGTAAGAAGTAAAACGTTTTCTAGTGCAACCGTCAAGCACTAAAAGCGAGTAGAACCATATTCATGATAAACAAACGTTACTATTTTTTGAGAATTCAGGTCAAATCACTGTTGCTATGGAAACTATAAAATATAAAGGATATACATGTTTTTCAAAATCATCAAAATACTCCACATAGAAGATAATGCATGGCAGCTGTATTAACGATCAACCTTAAACGTTCGGACATAACTTCCAGGACCCATGTTTCGGTTTTATGCTATTCAATGTTTAACTTCAATTATTAATGGCTTTGCTTTAAATACATTTCATGATTAACAACAGCTTTTGAAAGTGTCCCAGTGTAATAATCACATATATCAAAGTATTGACCGTCCGGTAGTTCAGTAGCAAATATACAAATCAGGTAAACACTGGACGAAGACGGATCTCTAAAAATCTGTAGATGGGATTATGTGTCATGGAGGAGTAAGAATCCCCTGTCGACCGGCCACACCCGCGGCGAATTGATTTATATGATTCTTCAAAATCGTATAAATCGAAAACTAAAATAAGAAAGGCAAGCCATTAAACATTTGAATTAAGTTCCCCAGTAACTATAGTAATCAAACAAGTCTTTTTGCTGAAAACATACTTCAATTCAATCAATGATATAAAGTGTCAAATTGACATTTACAATCGTCAAGGTTAGGCCCTATGTATTAATAGACAAAAGGCTAAATTTTGTATAACACGTATGTCACTTACCCGAAAAATGTATCAATTTTGACAACATGAATTAACATATGCAATACAAACTCTTATCATTGTTGATAATACAGCTGACCAACAGCTGTTGATTTTTCTCGGTTATAAAATTTCATATGTACCTGTATTAATTTCATAACTCATAAAGCAAGCACAATTGGAATTCGGGAAAGTTGCAGATGTCAAAATTATAGATATTCATACATAAAGCATCTACCCATGTCCGTGCCGTGTTATACAGAACATATTAATTCAATACCACCACATTAGTTAGTGAAACATCACGTAAATACCATCTCGCTTAGGAAACCACCTCACAATAAGAATTTACAGTTACCTCACCTAAGAGACCACCTCACTAATCAAACCACTTTGAAACAGTCAATTAGGTGGGTGGACTTAATAGCAAAATTCCTTTGTATTTGTAAATCACTGCCATACAGTAATCTTTTATTTTGTCTTTCTGTTCTTTGTTAATTTGATTATCAGCATAAAGAGTATAACCCGTTTCATTTTGGATGCATAAATTGCATTTGTTTTTTATTCAGTCATATGGAATTGAGTTATTAATTGCTTAAAACGCAATGTATAACGTTATTGATTTTTTGGGTTTTTTTTTTTTGGGGGGGGGGGGAGTGGGGGTTTGTGTGTAATGTGTTATTCATATTCATGTTTCGGTTTCGCTGAAAATGATTATTAGGATTTTGTTATCAGTCATTGAGTCGTATTTTCTGTTCGTCATCAGGATATATTCCTCACGTATTTAACTTTACTTTGACTATGGCTTTTATCGGTCAACAGGAATTTCGATACTTACTCCCCAATGGCACAGGACCCACCTCTGGATTTTCCGAGTTCCGTGTTTGTCCAATATTCACCAGATCTGTATATTGTATCCTGAAGACATCCTGAAGATTGATACTTGGAAATCTGAGGTGGTTTTATATTTAAAGCTTGGCTCAAAAGTAATTCAATATTTGTAATTCTCTTTCTTATGTCCGGATTGTTGAAGGCTTTATATAGCATGACGCAAATATGATTTATCATAGATAAAATTAAAAGTATACATTTTGTCCATGATTATCTTGATAATCAGTTGTGTTTAAATTTCCAGAATAAAATATATGCTCATTGGTTAACATAGGAGCTAAGTTAATTTACAGGACATGGACTGATGGATATGAATGGATGGACCCTCATAATCACATTTTGGAATATTTTGTACAAATTGTAATGGATTGGCAACGGAAGGAGAGTTTGCTACGTGAAGATGTGAACCACATCTTGTAGGGAGATACGTAAAGGTGATGAGATATCCATCCTTATATGTTGTCGCTGGGTGAAGTTCAAATAACTAGTAGACAATTAGATAGCGTATATATGTCATGTTATAAACCATTTAAGTCAAGTAGAGAAATTTACGGCGAGCAATTGGTCTACCGTATATATGTCATGGTATAAACACTTTAAGTCGAGTTAAGAAATTTACGACGAAAAGATAATACAGAGATCAGGATTAACATACCAAAATTAAAAAATGCGGCTTTTCGATTTATACATATATTTTTGTTAAATAAAAATTAGACAAAAACCTATGAATTTATTCATTTCTTAATTCAATATTTCCTCGAAAGATCGCATGTGGTTGTATTTTATCCAGGTCCTTATGAGAGAGAGAGAGAGAGAGAGAGAGAGAGAGAGAGAGAGAGAGAGAGAGAGAGAGAGAGAGAGAGAGAGAGAGAGAGAGAGAGAGAGAGGGAGAGAGAGAGAGAGAGAGGGAGGGAGAGAGAGAGAGAGAGAGAGAGAGAGAGACATACAGACAGACAGAGAGATAAACAAACAGTCAGACAGAGAGAGATGTGAAACAAACATACAATTGTATAAAACAATAAGCTGATCAGCAAAAGGAGAGAAAATGAGATAGAGATATTGTTGTCAAAACGATGAAACATGAATATACCGATAATAAGAAAAGGGATATTATCAAAACTGTCATTGCTGTTTTACAATTACATGAATCGAATATCCGTTTCTATCTATAGAATTTCAAAATCAAATTGATGAGAATCATTTTATAACTTAGTTTATAAAGTTAAATTTAGCTTTTCTCCAGTTAATTTCAGTTTGAGAGTTACATTCGTGATTCACGGTTGTCTTGTAATTTATTTTATCTTTTATACGTTGTCGCTGTGTGAAGTTCAAATAACTAGTAGACAATTCGATACCGTATATTTGTCATGTTATAAACCATTTAAGTCAAGTAGAGAAATTTACAGCTAGCAGATAACAATTAGGTCTACCGTATGTATGTCATGGTATAAACAATTTAAGCAGAGTATATAAAAATACGACGAACAGATAATACACATGTCTACCGTATGTATGTCATGGTATAAACAATTTAAGTAGAGTATAGAAATTTAAGACGAACAGATACTACATAGATCTGGATTAACATGTCTGACAAATAAGCATTACAACACCAGAATCTGCGATCATATTGGTTTCCAGAGGTCCGTGTTTGTCCCCTTTTACCGGATTTGTATCTATGTCCTGGGCATTCTATTGATTTATACTTTGGTATCCGATATTTTTATATCATTTACAAAACTGTAACATTGGTATAATGTTTCGAACACCATTAATGAGATTTTGGTGTAGCAATCTGAGCTGGAGAAAAATCGAATTTACAAGAAAAGCTTACTCCTCAATTGCATCTCTTCCTACCTCTTGCACTCCATAGATCCGTGTTTTTCCATTTTTACCAGATTTGCATCTTTATCCTAAATAAATATATTCTAAAGATTTATACTTTGGTAGCTGGGATTTTTGATATTTTATATGAAAAAACTAGATTTAACTCATTAATGTGCTTGTGTACAGATATATCTAGTTTTTATTAACTTAAGAGAGAAAAACTGTGTAAATAGTATAAAACTGTAAATATATATAATCTAGGTTTAATTAAGAATAAAACGGGTGGAACTGTTCAGTATTGTTTTGGATTGTGTTATTTGAAGTCTTTGTGGGACACCATAGTCCTATTAATGAAGTAGATATCATTTTTCAAGTAAAACTTATATATGTAACACGTCAAAATCGCAAATCCAACATCTGCTTATGACTATGTTTATTTATGCTTTTACTTAATGTTTGTTTGTTTATGGTTTTACCTAATGTTTGTTTGTTTATGTTTTTACTTAATGTTTGTTTGTTTATGTTTTTACTTAATGTTTGTTTGTTTATGTTTTTACTTAATGTTTGTTTGTTTTTTATGTTTGTGTTTTTACTTAATGTTTGGTTTGTTTGTTTTTTTATGGTTTTACTTATTATGTTTGTTTTTGATTTTTTTTTTTCTTTGTTTAATGTTGTGTCTTTGTTTCTTTTTTTTTACTTAATTTGTTTTTTTGATTTGTTTTGATTTTTGTTAATTTTTTGCGATTTGTGTTGTTATTAGCCGTTTGTAGTTTTTTTTACTTGATTGTGTGTTTTTTTTGGTGTTTTTTCTTTTTTTAATTTGTTTCTGTTTGTTTTGTTTTTTTTTTTTTTCATTTGGTTTTTTTTTATTGTTTGTTTTGTGTTCTGTCTTTTTCTTTTTCTTATTTATTGTGGTTTGTGTTATTCCTGTGTCTGGTTTTTGGTGTTGCATATTTTTTTTTTTTGTTGCTATTTTCTTATTTCGTTTTTTTCGTTTTTTTTGTTTGCTTTTTTTTTTCTTTAGTTTTTACTTAATGTTTGTTTGTTTTATTTTTGTTTACTTAACTTTTTTGTTTGTTTTTTTTTTTTTTTTTGGTTTTTTGTTTTATTTTGTTTTTTACTTTGGTTTGTTTTCATTTTGTTTTTTACATGGGTTTTTTTATATTTTTTTTTTGTTTTTTTTTGTTTTGTTTTTGATTGTCTTTTTTTTTTTTTTTTATTAATGTTTGTTTGTATTTTTTTATTCTTTTTTTTTTTCTGTCGTTTTGGTTGCTTAAGTTTTTTCGTTTTTTTGTTTGTTTTGTTTAATTTTTATTTTTTTTTTGTTTTTTTTTTTTTTTGTTAAGTTTTTTTTTTTTTTTTTTTTTGTAATTGTTTTTTGTGTTTGTTGTGTATTTTATTTTTTTATTTTTTAGTTTTACTGTGTTTTTTTTTTTTTATTGTGTATGTATTTTGTTGTTTTTTTTTTTCTTTGTTTTTTTTGTTGTTTTTTATTGTTTTTTTTCTTTTATTTGTTTATTTTTATTTTTTTTTTCTATTTTTAATTTTTTGAGGTTTTTTTGTTTTGTTTTTTCTGTTTGTTTGCATGTCATTCTTTTTGTTGACTTTTTTTTTTTATTTTTTTTTTCTTATTTGTTTTTTGTTGTATTTATTTGTTTTTGTTGTTTTTTTTGTATAATGTTGTTTTTTGTGTTTTTGATTTTTTTTATTTTTTGTTAATGTTTTTTTCGTTTTTTATGTTTTTATTTTTTATTTCTGTTTTTTTTTCACTTTCTGGCTTATGTTTTTGATTTTTTGTTATTTTTTTTTTTTTTGTTTGATTATTTTCTGTATTGTTTGTGCTTTTGCTTTTTGGTGTTTATTTTTTTTTTTTTTTATGTTTTTTTATTTTACTGTCTATTTTTTTTTTTTTTTTTTATTTTGTTGTCTATTTTATTATTTATTTTAATGTCTCGTTTTGTTTTTTTTTTTTTGTTTATGTTTTTTACTTACTTGTCTTTTGTTTTTTGGGCTTGTTTGTTTTCTTGCTGTTTTTTTTTTTTATTGTTCTTTTGCTTTTTTCTTTGTTTTGTTTTTGGTTTTTTTTTTTTTTTTTTTTTTGTTTTATTTTTTTTTTTGTGTTTTTTATGGTTTATTTTATTTTTTTTTTTATTTATGTACTGTTTCATTGTGTTTTTTTTCTTGTTGTTTTTTTTTCTCTTTTTTTTGTTGTTGTGTTATTTTTTTGGTTTTTTTGTGTTCGTTTTTTTTTGGTTTTTTAATTGTTTTTTTTTTGTTTTGATCGATGTGTTGGATTATGTTGTTTTTTTTTTGTTATGGTTCTTTTTTTGCTTTTATTTTTTTTTTTATAGTTTTTGTTTGGGTTTTTTATTGTTATGTTTGTTTTTGTTTTTGTAATTTGTTTATGTTTTTAGTCGTTTGTTTGTTTGTTTTGAATTTTTCTTAATTTTTGGTCTTTGTTTGTAAATTTTTTTTTATTGAGATTGAGTGTGTTATTTTTTTTTTCTATGTTTGTTTTTTTTCTTTATTTGTTTTTGATTAGTTTTACTTTTTTTTTTATTTTGTTTTTTTTTGTTGTTTATTTTTTTTTTTTTTTTTTTGTTTATGTTTTTACTTGAGAGTTTTTTATTTTGTTATTGTGGTGGTGTTTCTCTGTTTGTTTTTTGATGTTTTTTTTTTGTTTATCTTATTGTGTTTTTATTGTTTTATGTTAGTTTTTTTTTTTTTTTTTGTTTTTGAGTCTTTTGGTGTTTTGTTTTTTTCTTCTTGTTTGTTTTTTTTATTGTTTCTTTGGTTTTTTGTTTGTTTTTATTATTTTTGTGTTTTTTCTTCTTTTTATTTTTATGATTTTTTTTTGTTTGTTTTGTTTTTTGTTTTTTGTCTTTTTTGTTTATATTGTTTTTTTTTACTTAATTTGTTTTATTTTATTTTTGTGTTTTTGTTTGTTTTTTTTTTGTTCTCTGTGATTCGTATTGTTATTTTGTGCGTTATTTCACTGTATTTTTTCTTTTTTTTGTTTTCTTTATTTTTCGTTCTTGTTTTTTTTTTGATCTTTCTATTTTTGATTGTGTTTTTTCGTTTGTTTTTTATTTTTGTTATTTGTTTTTTGTTGTGTTTTTTTTTTTTTTTTTGTATTTTTCTGGTTTTTACTATTATTTTTTTGTACTTTTTTTTTTGTTTTTTTATTTTTGTTTAATTTTTGGTTTTTGTTTTTTGTGTTTGTCTTTTTTGTATTTTCGTCTTTTCATTTTTGCTTTTTGGGTTTTTTTTTTGTTTTTTTTTTTTTTCTTTATTTTTTGTTTGTCTTGTGTTGGTTTATTTTTATTTGTTTGTTTTGTTTTTTTTGTTACTTATTTGGGGTTTTTTGTTTGGTTTTTGTTTTTTTATTTTGGGCTGTTCTTTTTGCTTTCGTGTTTTGGGTTTTTTGTCTTTTGTTTTTTTTTTGTTGTGTGTTTTTTTAGTTTTTTTTGTTGACTTGTTTATTTTTTTTCTTTTCTTTTTTTTACTTTTTTATGTTGGTTTGTTTTGTTAATCTTTTTTTTTTTTTTTGGGTTTTCTTTTAATGTTTGTTTTGATGGTTTTTTTGTTTTTTTATTCGTTTTTTTGTTTCTTCTCTTTTTTGTGTTGTTAGTGGATTATTTTGTTTTGTAGGTTTTTTTTTTTTTGGGTTTTGTTTTCGTGTTTTGTTTTTTTTTACTTTTTTCTGCTTTTGTTTCTTTTTTTTTTACTTAATGATTTTTGGTTTTTGTTCTCTTTTGTTAGCTTTTTGTGGTTTTTTTGTTTTTTGTTTGTTTGTTCTTTGTCTTGGATTATCTGGTTTTTACTTTTTTCTTTTTTTTTTTTTTTTGGCTTTATGTTTTAGTTTTGTTTTTTTGGTTTTTTGGTTTATTTGTTGTATGGTTTTACTTGTTTTATTAATTTTTGTTTTTTTGTTTTGTTGTTTCTTTTCGTTTGTCTTATTATCTTCTAATTATTTTTTTTGTTTTTTCATTTTTGTTTGTTTTTTTGTTTTTTTTTTTTTGTTTTTTTGTTTTTTTTGCTTTTACTGTCTTTTTTTTTTTTTTTTTTGTTTGTTTTTGTTATTTATTTTTTGTTTGTATTTGGTTTTTTTTATGTTTTTTTTGTTTTTTTTGTTGTTTTTTTTGGTATTTTTATTTATGTTTTTTTTTTTTTTTTTTTTTGTTTTTATTGATTTTTGTAATGTTTTTATTTTGTTGTTTGTTTATGTTTTTTATTTTTTTTTTTTTTTACTTATATTTTTTGTTTGATTTTTATTCTAGTTTTTGTTAATTTTGTGTTTTGTTTTTGTATGTTGGCGCGTTTTGTTACCGTTTCTTTGTTTTTTGTTTTATTTTTTACATTTTTTGTGTTGTATTTTTTTTTGTTTTCTGGTATTTTGTTTTTTGTTTTGGTGATTGTTTTTTTTGTGTTTTTGGTTTTGATTTTGATGCGCGAGGGGTTTGTTGTCTTTTTTTTTTTTTTTTTTTTTTTAATTTGTGTTTTGGGTTTAACTTTTTTTTTTTTTGTTTTTTTGTTTTGTTTTTTATTTTTTGTTTGATTTTTTTTTTTTTTATTTTTGTTTTTTGATTTTTCTTGCGATATGTTGGTTTTTTTTTTGCTTTTTTGTTTTTCTTTGTGTTGTTTTTGTTTTTTTTATTTTTAATTTTTATTTTTTTTTGTGGTTGCTGTCTTTAATGGATGTTTTTTTTTTTTTTTTGTTATTCCTTTTTTATGTTTCAGTGTTTAGTTTTTGTTTTCTTTTTTACTTAGGTTTTTTTTTTCTTTTTTTTGAGTTTGTTTGTTTGGTTGGATGGTTGTTTGTGGTTTGTTTTTGTTTTCTTGTTGGTTTTTTGTGTGTTATATTTTTTTTCTTTTTTTTTTTTTGAATTTTCTGTTTCTGTTATTTTGTGTTTATTTTTTTTTTTTTTTTTTTTTTTTTTTTTTTGTTTTTTGTTTTTTTTTCTTGAGGTTTCGGTTTTTGTGCTTTTTTTTGGTTTGGTTTTTTTTATTTTTTTTTTTTTTTTTTTTTATCTTGTTTTTGTTTGTTTTTTATTTTTGTTTGGGTTTCTTTTTTCCGTCTGTTTGTGTTGTGTGCTGTGTTTGTTGTTGTTTTTTTTTTTCTTTTTTTGATTTTTTTTGTTGAAATTCTTTGTTCTTTTTGTTTTTTTTTTTGTGGTTCTTGTTTGGTTGTTTTTTTTTGTTTTTTTCTTTTTGCGTTTGTTTTTACTTTTATGTTGTGATATTTTTTTGTTGATTTTTTAGTTTTTAGTTGTATTTTGTTATTGCTTATGATTGTTATAGTTTTTTTTTGTTTTTTGTTTTTTATTAATGTTTTTATTGTTTGTTTATGATTTTATGTTTATTTTGTTTTTTTGTGTTTTTGTTTTCTTTTTTTTTTTTAATTTGTTGTTTTTTTGTTTTTTTGGTTTTTTTTTTTTTTGTTATTTTGTTTTATTTTTGTTTCTTTCCGTATTTTTTGTTTTTCTTGGTTTTTTATTTTATTTTTTGTTGTTTTTTTATGTTGTTTTTTTTTTTAACTGTGTGTTACTTTTTCTTAAGTTGTTGTTTGTTTGTATTTTTTTATTTTTTGTTCCTGTTTTCTTTTGATTTTTTTTTTATTTTACTCTCTTTTTTTTTGATTGTTTAATTTGTTTTTTGTTGTCTTTTTTCTTGTTTTTGTTTTTTTTATTTTTCTTTTTTTTTTTTTTTTTTTTTTTGCATTTCTTTTTTATTTATTTTTTTTTGGTTTTTTTTTGATTTAATTTGTGTTTTTTTTGTTTCTTTTTTGGTGTGTTTTTTTTTTTTGTTTTTCGTTTTTTTTTTCTTTTTATTTGTTTTTTATTAATTTTTTTTTTGTTTTTTTGTTGTTATTTTCGGTCTATCTTTTTTGCATTTTTGTTGTGGTTTTTGTTTGTTTTTTGTTTTTTTGTTTATTTGTGTGATTGGTTTTTTACGTTTATATTTTTGTTTTTTGTTTGTTTTGTAGTTTGTTTTGTTTTTTTATTTATTTTCTTTGTTTTGTTTTTTTTTGTTTTTTGTTGTTTGCTTTTTGTGTTTTTGTTTTTATTTGTTTGTTTGTTTTTTTTTTTTCTTTTTCTTTTGGTTTTTTTCTTCTTTTTGCGTTTTCGCTTTGGGGTTTGTGTTCTTTTTTTGTTATTTTTTTTTTTTTGTTTTTCTCTTTTTTTTTTATTTCTTTTTTCTTTTTTTTTAATTTTGAGTTTTTTGTTTTTTTTCTCTTTTGGTATGGTTTATTTTTTTTAATTGTTTTTGGGTTTTTCATGTTTGTTTTTTTTTTTGGTTTTTTTATTTCATTTTGGGTTTTTTATGTCGTGATTCTTGTTTTGTTTGTTTTGGTGCTTGTTATTGGTTTTCTTTCTTTCTTTTTTTTTTACATTATGTTTTTTCTTATTTCTATGTTTTTCGATTCTTTTTCTTTTTTGTGTTTTTTCTTTTTTGGTTTTTTTTGTTTTTTGTTTTTTTGTTTTATTGATTATTTGCTTTTTTTTTTTTTTTTGCGTATTTTTTTCTTTTTCTTGATGATAGTTGGGTTGCTGGGTTTTTTTTTCATGACATGTTTTTTTTTGTTTGTTTTTTTTTTTTTATTTTTTTTTTGTTTATGGTTTTTTTACTTATTTTTCTGTGATCTTTTTTTCGTTTTTTTGTTTTTGTTTTGTATATGTTTTTTTTTGTTTTTTTTTTTTTCTTTTTTGTATTTTTTTTTTTTTGTCTTTTTTTTTTTTTCAGATTTTTTGGATTATGTTCTTGTTTTGTACTTTGTTGTCTTTCTCTGTTTGTTTTTATTTTTTTGTATTTTTCAAATTTGTGTTTTATTTTTTTTTATTCTCTTTGTTTCTTTTCGTTATTGTTTTTTTTGTTTATTTCATTTTTTTTTTTTTGTTTTTTTTTTTTTTTTTTTGTTTTTTTGTGTCTCTTGTTTTTTGTTTTTTTTTTTCATGTTTTTTTTTATTTTTTTTGTTGTCCTTTTTACGTTTATTTTTTTGTTTTCTTTATTTAGTTTTTATTTGTTGTTTTTTTCGTTGATTTTTTTTTTGTGGTATTTGTGTTGTTTTTTGTTTTTCTTAGCTTTTTTTTTTTTATATTTTGTTGTCTCTTTGTTTTTTTTTTAATTTCTTTTTTTTTATTTTTGTACTTTCTTATGTTTGGTTTATTTTTTTACTTATTTTTATGTTTGTTGTTTTTTTGGTTTTTTTTTTTTTGTTTTTTTTTTTTTTTTTGTTTTTGTATTTCTTGTTTGGTGGGTTTTTTTTGTATTTTTTTTTTGTTTTTGTTTGTTTTCCTCTGTATTTTTTTTTTTTTGTTTGTTTCTTATTTATTTTTTTTTTTTGTTTTTGTTGTTGTTTTGTTTATGAGTTTGTTTTACTTGTTTGTTTTTGTTGTTTTGGTATTTTGTGTTGTGAATGTTTTGTTTTTTTTTTTTGTTTTTGTGTTTTTATGTTTTTATTTTTTTTTTTTTGTCGTTTGTTTTTGCTTTTCTTCTTTTTTTTGATATTTTGTGATCTGTCTTTATTTTATGTTGTTTGTTATTTTTTTTTTATGTTTTGTTTTTTTTTTTACTTGTTGAATTTTTTTTCTTTGCTCTTTTATTTTTGTTTGTTGTTTTTTAATGTTTCGGGTTTTTTTTTTGTTTTAATTTTTTTTCTTTTATTTTTCGGGTTTTTTTTTTTTGTGAACTCTCGCTTTCTTGTTGTTGGTTCTGCAGCGTTGTTTACGTTTGCTCGTTTTTTTCTTTTGTTATGTTTCCGATTTGTTTGCGAAGTTGTTTTATTTGTTTGTTTTGCTTTTTTTTTTTGTTGTTTTTTTGTCTTTTTTGTTTTTTTTTTTTTTTCGTTTCCTTTTTTTATTTTTTTTTATTGTTTTTATCCTTTTTTTTTTCTTATTGGGTGTTTTTGTGTTTTTTCTTTTTTTTATGGTGTGTTTTAAGTTTGTGGTGTTTTTTTTTTTCTTTTTTTTTTTTTTTAATATATTCTTTTTGTTTTGTTTTTTTTTATTTTATGGATTTTTTTTGCTTTATGTTTTACATGTTTTATTTCTCTTTTTGCGTTGATTTTTTTTTATGTTGTTATTATTTTTTGTTTTTTTACTTTTGTATGGGTATCGTTGTTGTTGTTGTGCCCGTTATTTTTTTGTTTTTTTTTTTTGTTTCTCGTTTGTTCATTTTGGTTTTTTTGATTTTTCTGTTTTTTTTTTGTCTTTTTTTTTTTGTTTTGTGTGCTTATTTTTTTTTTGTCGGGTTTTAGTCTTTTGTTTTCCTTTTTCCTGATCATTTGTGATGGGTTTTTATGTTTTTTTTTTGTTGTTTTCTTTTTTTTTTTTTTTTTTTTTCTGTGTTTTCTATTTTGGTTTTTACTTATGTTTTTTACCTCGTTCTGTGTCTTGTTCTGAATTTTTTTCTTTGATTTTCCTTCTGTTTTTGTTCTTTTTTTGTTTTGTATTTGCTCATTATTTGCTCAGGAGTTATTTGGATTGTGTTTTTTTTTTTTGTTTTTTTTTGTTTCTTTGGGCTATTTTTTTTATGTTATTTTTTTGCGTTGTGTTCTTCTTTTTTTTTTCTTTGAATTTTTTTTGTTTCGACTTAATTGTTGTTTTTTTTTCGCTATGTTTATGCTTTTGTATCCTTTGTTTAGTCTTTTGTTTTTTAGTCTTTTTGTTTTTTCTTTTCCGCTTTCTTTTGTTTGTTGCCTTATTTTTGTTTTTTTATGGTTTCTGTTTTCGTTTATTTTGTTGTTTCTTTTTTTTTAGTGTTGATTTGTTTTTTTCTGCTCTTGTTGTGACTTTGTCTATTTGTATTCTCTTTATTGTTTCTACTTTTTTTATGATGGTCATTCTTGTTAATTTTTTTGTTTTTTTTCGGTTTCTGTTTGTTTTTTTCTTGTTTTTTTATATTTATTTATTTTTTTATTTTTTTTTTTTGTTTTTGCTCTTTTTTTTGTTTTTATCTGATTATTTCCAACCTTTATGTTTTTTTTCTGTTTTTGTAATTTTTGTTTTTCTTGATATTTTGAATTTTTTAGTTTTTACAGTTCTGCCTTTTTGTTAGTGTATTTTGTATTGTTTATTGTTTTGTTCTTCTTTGGCTTATTTGTACTTAATTGTTTTTGTTTGTTTTTTTGTTGTTTCTATTTTCTCCTTTGTTTGTTTTTGTTTTTTTATTATGTTTGTTTTTCTTTTTTTTTGTTTGGTTTTTTTTTGATGTAGGTTTTTTTTTTTTATTTTTTTTTTATTTTTTTGTTGTTTGTTTTTTTGATTTTTTCTGGTTGTTTATTTCGTTTTGTGTTTACTTCCCATATTTTTTTTTTTTTTTTCTTTTTTTTTTTTTTTTTTTTGATTATTGTGTTTTATGGTTTATTTTTATTGGTATTGTTTTTCTTTTTTTTGTTTTTACTTAATGTGTTTTGCTTTTTTTGTTTTTTTTTTTTTGTTTTTTTTATGTTTTCTTTTTTTTTGTTTGTATGTTTTTTGTGTCTTTTGTGTTTTTGTTTTGTTTTGGTATTTGTTTTTAGTGTTTTGTTTTTTTTTTGGTGATTTTCTTGTTTTTACTTAATGTTTATTTTGTTTGTTTATTTTGTGTTTTTTTGTTTTTTTTTTGGTTTTTTTTGTTGGCTGGTATTATTGTGTTTTTTGTTTTTGTTTTATTTTTTTGTGTTTTTTCTTTTGTTTTTAGTTTTTTTTTTTTTTATGTTCTTTTTGCTTTTGTGAGTTGTTTTTTTTGTTTTTTGTTTTGTTTTACTTAATTGTTTGTTTTTTTTTTGTTTGTTTATTCGTTTGTTTTTCTGTTTTTGATTTTTTTTTGGTTTTTTTTTTTCTTTTTTTTTTTTTTGTTTGGGTTTGTTTTTTTTTTTTGTTCTATTTGTCCTTTGTTTATGCGTTTTGTTTTTTTGTTTTATTTCTGGTTGATGTGTGTTTTTGTTTTTTTGTTTCTTTTTTTATGTTTTTACGTAGTTTTGTATTTTGTGTGTTTTGATTTTTTCGTTTGTATTTGTTTTTTTTTTTGTTGGTTTTGATTATTTTTGTTTTGGTTTTTTTTTTTGTTTTTTTTTTTGTTGTTTTTTTTTTTTTTATTCTATTGTGTTGTCGATGTTGTTGTGTATTTAATGTTTTGTTTTACGTTTTTTTTTTTTTTTTGATTTTTGTTGTTTTATTATTTTTTTCGTTGCTTGTTTTTTGTTGTACGTGTTTTTTTCTTTTGTTTTTGGTATGTTTTTACTTAATTTTCGTATCTGTCCACTGGGTTTTGAACATTCTTTCCTTTTTATGGTTTATGTTTTTTGGGCTGTCTTTTTTTCTTGTTTATGTTGTGTTGGTTTTTTTTCCGTTTCTGTTTGTTTTGTTGATATTTTTATTAATTTTGCTTTTTTGTTTCGATTTTTTTACTTTTTTTTTTGAGGTTTTTTTTATCTGTTGTGGGGTTTTTTGGTGTGTCGTCTGTTATTTCTTTGTTTTTTTTTGTGTTTTTTTTGGGGTGTTTTTTTTTTTTTATTTTGTGTTTTGATTTACGTTTTTACGTTTGTTTTTTGTTTTGTTTTTTGTCTCGTATTTTTTTTTTTTTTTTGTTTTATTTGTTTTTTGATTCTTTTTTTTTTTTTTTTTTTTTTTTGTTTATTTTTTGTTTGTATTTTTTTTCGTGTTGTTTGTTTTTTTTTTTTATTTGTTTTATTTTTTGTGTGTTTTTTTAGGTTGTTTTGTTTTTTTTTTTTATGCTTTTCTTTGTCGCATTTTTTTGTTATTCATTTTTTCTTTTTTTGTGGATGTTTTTTGTTTTTCGTTTGCGATTGTTTTGTACTTGATTTTTACTTTCGTTTTGTTTTATTTTTTTTGTTGTTTGGTCCTTGTTTGTTGTTTGTTTTTTTTAGTTTGTTTTGTTTGTTTGTTATATTTCATTTTCTATTTTACTTAATTTTTTTTTTTTTGCTTGTTATTTGTTTGTGAAGTGTTGGTTCGTTTTTGTTCAACTTTTGTTTTTTGTTTTTGTTTAGGTTGTAGCTTTTTTTTATGTTTTTTTGTGTTTATTTGTATTTTATTTCTGCGCTTTGGTTTGTTATTCTTTTGTTTGTTTTGTTTTATTTTTTTTTTTTATTGTATTTTTGTTTTTTTTTTTTATTCTATTTTTTTTTTTTTATTGGTTTTGGACTTGGTTTTGTTGATTTAGTTTTTTATATTTTTTTTGTTTTTTGTGTTCATTTTTTTCTTTATGTTTTTTTCTTTTTTGTTTTTTTTGTTTTTTGTTTTTTTTTTTTTTTTTGTTTCTTTTGGCTTTTGGGATTTTTTTTTTTGTTATTGGTGGGTTTCTTGTTTGTTTTTAGTCTTTTTACATTTTTCAATTCTTTTCTTATTTGTCGGGTTGTTATTGTTATATTGCTTAATTGTTTTTTTTTTTTTGTGATTGGTTTTGCTGTTTGTTTTGTTTATTTAGCTTTTTCTTTTTTTGTTTTTTTTCTTTTGTTTTTTTTGTTTCTTTTGGTTTTGTTTTTTTGTTTTGTTTGTTTATTTTGGGTTTTATTTTTTTTTTTTTTCAGTTTTTCTTTTTCTTTTTTTGTACTTCATTGTTTGTTTTTTTTTTTTTTTTTGTTTTTATTTTCTTTTGTTTTTTAGTTTTTTTTTGTTTGTTTAGTTTTCTTGTCTGTTTTTTTTTTTTTGATGTGCATTTTTTATGTTGATCTTTTTTATTATTTTTTTTGGTTTTTGTTTTTTTTTTTTTTTTTTTGTTTCGATACTGTTTTTTTTTGTTGTTTTATTTTTGTTTTTGTTTTTACTTGTATTGTTGTTTTGTTGTTTGTTTTTTGTTTTCTTTAATTGTTCGACTTAGTGTTTTTTTTTTGGGGGTTGATGCTTCTACTATTTTTTATGTGTTGTTTGTTTATGATTATATTTAACGTTTGTTTGTTTATGGTTATACTTAATGTCTGTTTGTTTTTTATTTGTTACCTGCTTGTACATACACGTAATCTTTGCTTAAAAGGAAATGTACGACAAATGAGTACGTGTAATACTAACTCGTAATCTACACGCACACGTATGGGTACACGTTGGTTTGATAAACCCCTCTAATAAGTTTAACCCAGTTTTCTCACTTATTTTATTCCATATAAAACAATTTATATTAAAGTGTATCAATTGGAGAAAACTGAAAATTACGTAAAACATATTTATCTGCCCAAATCACAAAATAGCTTTCTAAAAAAAAAAAAAAAAAACAACAGTTCAACTGAGAACAATTACGCCAAAATCACAATTTTCCACTTATGTTTTTCTCCTGCAGATTCAAATTGCTAGGTCATTATTGTATTGATCTGTGTGAGAGGGTTTTGAGTAGTGACGCCGCACGTTGAATAACTTCTTATCGTATCGTACATAATGAGTTATACCTTGTCTTTCTCCAGTAAATAGAATGTTTTAATTCAAGATTTAAACTTACAAAAACAAGGTTTAACTCGAGAATATTTTAAACATAGTTATGCCAAATAAATGCTAAAGACTATCGTTTCTGTCCATACGACTTTATTAGTTGAGATCAAATTTAATAAAATGTGTATTCCGAAAAAAAAATTGGTATCATACAATTCCAAATAACAAATGTAAACGTATAGTCAAATACCTTTAGAGAAAGCACTGCAAAATCATGACTATCTTAGCTTCTGAAGAATTTAGAATTGTGCTATAAATGTTAAATATATCTGCAGTACAGCATCTTCATCACCATTTTTACTGCCTAGCACTTACTCTGTGTCCAGACCAATCAAAGTGGTTAAAACACCGCAGATTGAACCAGAAAGTGTCTCAGGATGGATTCGAGTCCCGCTGGAGAGAAAGCGGATTTTATGGGAAAGGTTTTCTTTAAACTTCTGTTTCCCATAAAATCTTACCACTACCATATGACTAAAAGACGTGAAACGTTACAAAAATATAACAAGACACACGTTTGACCGACAGATCACAACCG
>BROG01000992.1:0-25000 GCA_030159075.1 Atrina japonica
ACATTCTATTGATTTATACTTTGGAATCTGTGATTTTTTATATTTTAATGGCGATAGAGAAGGTGTATTAAGAATGCAATTCAGACCACCTGACTACCACAAGAAAATAGCAAACACCCGCTTATAACCTTAGTCGTCAGTGAGGTATGTAACTTAGACATTTGAACTACGACAAGAAAATAGCAAACCTCCGCTTATAATCTAAGTCGTCAGTGAGGTATATAACTTAGACCATCGAACTGCCACAAGAAAATAACAAACCTCCGCTTATAACCTTAGTCGTCAGTGAGGTATATAACTTAGACCATCGAACTACCACAAGAAAAAAGCAAACTTCCGCTTATAACATTAGTCGTCAGTGACGTATCTTACTTAGACATTTGAACTACCACAAGAAAATAACAAACCTCCGCTTATAACCTTAGTCGTCAGCGAGGTTTGTACCGGCGTTGAGTAAAATGAGCGTTATCGTGATGGTTAATGCACTGTTCGTGATATGTTGATGTCTCGATGATAATTTAAAAGACATATATTGATATTCAGAGTATTCAAGAATGCACAGACACTTCCGTGTAAACATAAACAGTGTAACATAATTTGATTTATGTAATTGTGAGCTTTTTGAAACTGTCAATAATGTTTGATTGTATCATGATATACATTGTTTCAGAAATACAATATCTGCTGTCTATCATAATTCACCATGGCAAAATTGCGATATAACACTCTAAATTAAAAGACTTTTAAAAACAAATCTTTACTTCCTAACAGTTAGGCCTTGAGGACAGAAAGTAACTCGGAACAAAACAAAATAACTTATGTGTACATTTAAAATAATGTTATAAAATTAGATATATGGGCAACAGAACGGTTTTTATAACAACCTAGATATTAGGCTTGTCTTCCGAATAAGTGATGTATATCTAAAAATAGGTTTTTATAACATCCTAGATACAGAATATCTAATAACTTCTTTATGTATCTATAATTTGGTTTTGTTACCGTCCTATATGGATACTAGAAAAATGTTTCTAATGCATTTCTGAAGTAACTCGTAACATAAACACAAAATATGTAACTTTTCCATTGTATATATGGTCATTAATATTTTCTGTTTTCAAGATTTATTTTTTTTAAAGAAACTTAAATTATATATGTTACAATGCCTTATTTGTGCATATTAAAAAGAGACATTAAAGCATTATATCTTACAAAGCTGGAAAACTTTACTGGAATATTAATTTATTTTTCTTATGGTTATCTATAATCAAAAGACATACAAGCACTGTAAAACAAACACTTCTAGCATTGATATATACCACACCTCACGTAAGAATAAAAAACATGAAAGTTATTGAATGAAGATAATCGATCTAAATTTATCATGCTCAAATAATGAATAAACAAAAATATCAGTGAATACACCAAAAGATATTATCAATATGTTCACCTCTTTTTAAATATAGAAATATAGCTATTTTTTAGGTTTGTATACACCCATTAAGGATACATCGCGCACAAAATTCCCTGCAACTTTTTGTTCTTCTCTACATATTTCAGGTAAAATCACAGATTTGGAAAGTCATTTTCAAAGAACATTTTAAACAATTTATTCCATGAACACACAATAGTTCCACTGAGAATTTACTCATAATGTTAAAAATTTCTGTTTTTAAAATTCAGCATTTTCAACAGAAAAGTAAATTCTTTAGTAATTTGCGCATTATAAAAAGGGTATTAAAACGTTTTACTCTGCAAAATACATATTTCTGTAAAACGAAGCGAGTGAAATTTATAACGAAACAAACACAGAAATATCAAAACATTGGTTAATGGTGAAAATAACGTTTTAGTTGGAAACGATTTAGTAATAGTTGTTTGAAAGCTGGTTTTATGTAAAATATATAGAAAATTGCAATCATTTTTGCCTTTTCTGACGGATTTGATATTGCACTATCAGTATCAAAATGCACATGGTACTCATTTATTGCAGAAATATTAAGAATAGTGAAAAAATTACTAACATAAAATTATCACATATTAGTCTATTTTACGGTTGAAAATGATTATACACATTAGGAATGGAATTGTATAAGTGATTCCATATTTTTCTAATTGAGAAAAGAGAATTTTTTATTACGCATAATTTTATAGGAAACCAACGACAGCACAAACATAAAAATATCTCAGATACCAATGTATAAATCAATAGAATGTTCAGGAGATAGATACAAATCCGGTAAAAATGGACAAACAAGGACCTCTGGAAATCAAGAGGTGGAATCAGGTGTCATGGAGGAGTAAGCATCCCCTGTCGACCGGTCACACCCGCCGTAAGTCCACAGTCAAGTCCAATGAAATACGTGAGGAGTGTATCCTCGTCACAATTGGTACAGACGTCTCAACAACCGCCATCGAAAAGGCAACTCAACATTTCACTTAGTGTATAAGAGTAATCGCAAACAAGACTATTATAGCGACCGTAAAATTTGCGGAACGTTTTCGATATCCCTGTATCAATAATTTGTCAGTGAGTAGTTAACCTCTGTATATGAAATCTTCATATGTTGTACACGCCCTGGCATATCGGATCCTTTGTGAAATATAAATTCCATATGCGGGTGACTGAAAGTTATTTCGACTTAAATGTGGAAAATTTACGATGGGAAAACCCAAATCGTCGCGTTTGCCGTATAGCTTAGTTGCTAAATTCCCGTCTATGTCTATATTAAGTAAACTGTCTAAGTATGAAGCGTGTGTTCTTGATTCTGTTGTATTTTTAACTTCTAGTTCGCTTAGGTGTATCGCATTGACATATGTATGAACATTGTCATTATTAATTGACAAAACGTCGTCGATATATCTAATTGTCAAATTGAAGGACACAGCTAACTTTTTCTTCTTTTAATTCAGCAGTTTCTGAATGAAGTCTGCTTCGTATGAATAAAGGAACAGGTCGGCCAATAAAGGGACACATGTATATATGCATCAAGTGTACCTCATATGATATCAAAGATATAGAAAAGCAAATTATAAATGAATTTAACCTAGTTTTTGTCCGTTGAACTTGGGTTTTTTCGTGGAAAACTATGTACAACTCATAAATTGGATTTTAGTTTTGTAATGTGAATTTATTGAAAAAAGCGAGGTCTTACTGAGAAAATCAAGGTTTAACGGCGTAAGATAAAACAGTTTTAATGTTCTTCCAAAAATTCTAAACAAATGATCAGGACGGCATTTTTATCAATGTAACTTCAACAGTAAAAATCGAATTTGATTCAGATGTATCGCTCTATAAGAGAAAGTTCCATCAGACGAGGTCGAATAATAATCCTGAATGTATAACAAAATTTTTCTATGGGTAGCGACTTTAAAGTATTTTTTATCTTTTTGTGGGGGGGGGGGTTTAAAATTTAATATTTACCATCTGTTGGCACGGACACTGTAACCATTATACAAATGTTGTTCCTCATCATGCGACTGGTGTGGCATGCCAGGACAGAACGCTGGCTCTTTCTGGGCACCTGCTCCTATCCCGTTTTGGATTCGCAGTTGTTATTCATGTTGAGACCATTTGCACATCCAATTCGTCGTATTCTAATGGACTTGAGTTTCGATTTTTGATTGGTGCTTCTTCATTCTTACCCATAACTGCCATCGGCTGTTCCTGGGATTGTGCCTACATGAACGGATGCGCATCCATTGTGGTTCATTTGAATTTCAAGAAAAGAATAAAAACAATTAGGAAAAAAGCAGAAATAAATAAATACAAGCATTGAAGTGCGCTGTCACCTGGCATTGATGGTCTCATGAATGCCAACTGGCCAAAGTAAATTCATAATGAAGCACTCACTCGCTTCACTGATTTTGCCTTTGTCCAGTTGGCATTCATGAGCCAACTGACAGCAGTTTAATGCTCAAAATGGTGTTATCCATACGAAAAATTACCCAAGTACAAAATTATCAGTTGGTGAAATACCAGGTTATGCATACCTTAGGGAACTCAAAAGGGTCTGTAGCATTTGCAACGTCCAATGATAAATATTCTGGACAAAATACCAAAATGTAAGACGAAGAAGAGTGTCATGGGGTATAGAAAACCTGATCATCAAACTTGTTTTTATTTTTTTAACTTTATTCATTATGAAATTATGAGTTAATAGAATGAATAATCTGGCAAATTTGCTGGTATATAAGGAATATTTACATATGCAAGATTTATGCCCCGTTCCCAAATTTAGATTGTTTTCATACATTCACCATTAACTTTCAAAACTAGCTAATTTGGTAAACCTTTATTTAAAGCCAGGCTGTGAACCCCAAAATACTTAATTTTCATCACACTTAAATCTTAAATTCAGTTACTGTAGAAAGTCTACATTTTTTATATTTTTTCTGTAAATAAGCAATTCGGAATAGCTAACAAGTATTTAGTTTCAATAAAACAAGTTGTGGATAACAAAGAAATAACAACATGAAGTATGCCGAAATTTAACAAAAAATCCTTTAAGAGAAAACTCTACCACTATTTGACCTTGAGTGTAACCTTGAACATTACCCTGGCCTTGACTGGGCGATGCACATCATCAAAACGAACCTTTCCGGTTAGGTTCACATAATTATCATATACTATAAGAAAGTAATGATAATTTATGTCAAAATGTCACTGTACCCAGCGAAACAGGCAAAGGGACAAAATATGCCAGACAACGTGAAGCTGTGTTTCATAGATGACACAAAAGTATGACTGTTAAATTGTTTCATTCACAAAGAACAACTTAATTTACTTCTTGTTGTGTTTTTACCATTCCATTTATGTCTTCTGTGGACAAATTTGTGTCGTCTGTCATCTTTGTTAACATTGCCAATATCAGTTCCAGTTTAAATTACTTGTATTCAGTTTAGTTAGTAATTCTGTCGAAGATTATGCCAGACGATGGGCCAAACATGAAGACGTGGAACCAGACACTTTGTCTGAATTGCTAAAGGCCATACGATGGTCGATATTACATGACCAATATGTACTGGTACCAGCAGACAAAACCTCAAATAATATAGTTTTTATTTGTAAGGCACATTACTATAATTGTTTATAAGAAGAACTTTGGTTTAATACGAATTCTGGAAATCCTACATACACACGTAGCTCACTTTCAAAGTACGAGATCCTTCAAAATCACGTGTACGTATCACGCTCATTTGATATACCTACAACAGATACCGATTTTGAGCTACCACATTTATATTGGATACCTAAACTTCATAAAACCCCATATAAGCAAAGATACATAGCAGGATCCAGCAAATATTCTACCAACCCTTTATCTTTACTCCTTACCAAGGTATTGACAGGAGAAACTTCTACATTACTGTACAGTTGCTTATTCCAGAAGCGGTGTAAATCAGGTGTGGATACTTAAACATTCTAAACAGATTTTAGAAAGTTTGAAGGCACACATTTTTCTCGAATTCATAGCATTAAAACATATGACCTCTCTCCTCATTACACAACTATTCCATATACAAAATTAAAAGAAAAACTTTTACAATCATAGACAACTGTTTTTTCACTAAAATTGGTACCCGAAAATTTAAATATCTAGTGATTGGCTATCAGGATCTTTATTTCGTCAAACACCACTCTGATTCTACACATAAATACACTGAAGTTGATATAAAGAACATGCTGGAATTTCTAATAGACAATATATCTGTATTTTTCGGAGACGTGGTCTTTCAACAAACTTTCGGCATTCCTATTGGAACCAATTGTGCCTCTTTAATGGCCGACCTGTTCCTTTATTCATAGGAAGCAGACTTCATTCAGAAACTGCTGAATAAAAAAAAAGAAAAAGTTAGCGGTGTCCTTTACTTTGACATTTAGATATATCGACGACGTTTTGTCAATTCATAATGACAATTTTCATACATATGTAAATGCAATATATATCAGCGAACTAGAAATTAAAAATACAACAGAATTAAGCAGACACGCTTCATACTTAATATTTTACTTAATATAAACATACACGGGAATTTAGCAACTAAGCTATACGACAAACGCGACGATTTTGGCTTTCCCATCGTAAATTTTCCACATTTAGGTAATAATATCTCTCAGTCACCCGCATATGGAGTTTATATTTCACAAATGATCCGATATGCCAGGGTGTGTACAACATATGAAGATTTCATATACAGAGGTTAACTACTCACTGACAAATTATTGACACAGGGATATCGAAAACCGCATTTAATGTCAACGTTCCGCAAATTTTATTGTCGCTATAATAGTCTTGTTTGCGATTACTCTGTTTCACAAAGTGAAATGTTGAGTTGCCTTTTCGTTGGCGGTTGTTGAGACGTCTGTACCAATTATGACGAGGATACACTCCTCACGTATTTCATTGGACTTGACTGTGGACTCACGGCGGATGTGACCGGTCGACAAGGGATGCTTACTCCTCCATCGCACCTGATCCCATCTCTTGATTTCCAAAGGTCCTTGTTTGTCCATTTTTACCGGATTTGTATCTATGTCCTGGACATTCTATTGATTTATACTTTGGTATCTGAGATTTTTTATATTGACATTCTGGTCACGTGTCCAGGTGTCCTTCTTCCCCTTACGTTTTGAGACAAAAAGAGAAGCAAACTGAGAAAAACCTATGCTATAATGTTATAAACATGCGAGACGTAATTGTCTTGTTTCCTGTTTGGATAAAAACGTTTTTCAAACTAATAAATGATACTTTTAGAATACAAGTGTTTTCAGATATTGGAAGCTTGTTTGATTTATTCTGGAAATTAAAATTTCGTTAAATTTTCAATTGATTATCAATGGAATCGATTAAAATCAATTACTGACATCTGCTTTCAAGATTATAAGTTTCATATAATAACTTGAAATATACGAATACGATCCGTACAAATGAAAACAAGAGATAATAAATTTACATAAAGAAATTATATGTAGGGCTTGTATATAATTAGTGATGCCATCTTTCCTATGAGTATAAACAAGTTTCTCCGAAAACCATCGTGGTATCTGACTTTGGGAAGAGTAAATAGATAGGCATAACTCTATTAAAAACTTAATTAAATAACGATAATTATTCCTGGCTATAAAATGAATTAGAAATGGGAATTTCTCCAAAGTGATGTGCCAATTTACCCGTCTTCGATAAACTAAAACTTTGACTGTTTTTAGTTCTTTAGAATAAGTTTTGTTACCAATATTAAAAGGAGGTTGGTTTATGAATAGAAACAAATATGCATTGAAAAATGAAAGGCTATAGATATAACGTAAAGTAGCTATAAAAACCACAGGGGCTTGACATATTTGACGCCTGGTATCCGACCGCCTGTTCAGCTGTCAATGAATTATAAATAAGTATTTCAAACTTTGTCTGTAAGAGGTCAGTTTATAAATAGAAATATAATGATTGATTATCTGAAATGTTTGGAACAAAGTTAGATTAGATATAGCGAGGCAATTTTATTGTTCTGTTGCATATAAATTGTTGACACCCGCTTTCCAACTGCTAACTTATCAAGTACTAAAGAATATATATATCAATAAATCATAAGCAAAAAATTAAATATGTAATACAAAGAATACAATGTATCCATTGACAAAATTTAAACTTGAAGGAATCTGATCAAAATTAAGTTTGCTTATCCAATTCTATTTTTTGATAATCAGACTTATTTATCTATATGTTAATGAAACTTTGTATTTTGTATATTATTTTCCGAATAATCATATTTTGTACTTGGAGATGGGTGTAATACTTTATTGTTAATCACCAGAAATATATACAAAACGTTATACGTGTGTGTGCGTGTGTGTGTGTGTGTGTGTGTGTGTGTGTGTGTGTGTGTGTGTGTGTGTGTGTGTGTGTGTGTGTGTGTGTGAGTGTGTGTGTCTTTTTATATTTTTATTTAATTACTGTAATCATGGACATTTACGCCTGAGGTAATTTACATTAAATACCCGATAAAGAATCTTTTGTGAATATTGCCACCCGGGTACCAGTCCCACAGCCGTGTTAATAATTGTCATTAGATAGAGGATAAATCACTTGGCTACAAAGTAATGCGTATGATTTGCACAACAAAATAGCGAATAAAGTACTCGTTTACATTAATCTATATTTAGATTTTTCTCTTTTTCCCGTTTTTATTCTTTTCTTCTAGCTCATTTATAATAATCAAATAAAACAAAACCATTAGTGAACTAACTTTGTTCTTACGGAGGTATACTTTTATATTTTAAAGAAGACGCTGACTCCTTCCGGACACCTGGTCTTATCCCGCTTGGGATTCGTAATTGTTCTTCATGTTGACACCATTTGCACATCTAATTCGTCGTGTTATAATGGACCTGAGTTTTGATTATTGATTGGTACTTTTTCAATTTTACTTCTAGTGATTTTCTGCTCTAAACATTCTATATCAATGAAATAATGTAAGATCACAGATACAAATTTATTTATATTTAGGAAGTTTAGGCGACAATAAATGAATCTGGTGAAAAATAGACAATCAAGGACCTCTGAAAATGCAGTGGTGAGATAAGGTGCCACGGAGTCGCAAGCATCCCACATTGACTGCTTTCATCTGCTGCCAGTCCACAGTAAAATTAAAATAAAATAAGTGAGGAATGAATTCTTAACAGATGACTAGACAACCATAATACAATGATTGAATAACTTATAAGACTTCCTAAGGCTGAGGCAATTTTTCGAGTAATACACACTTAAAGCGCCAGACCATACCTTTAAGAGCAAATGTCATTTTTTACATTTTCTCTATACAAAATAATCATTTCTTTTACCGGATTTGTATCTATGTCCTGGACATTCTATTGATTTAGACTTTCGTATCAACATTTTTTTTATATTCTAAATTGAAATCCCTGTCTGTCTAAATTTTAAGTCTATTTTCTTTTGGAACTTATATATCTAAAACACATATAGATTCCCCTCACTACATTCTTATTTGAACCTGGTAGTTCATTTTGAATATTTACTACATTTATTCTCCCTTTACGACATAAAAACTTCATTACCGTCTTTGATGGCAGTGAATTACGCCAAGAAATGTGTTGTACATAAAATTTGTTGTATCTTGAAGTTCTAGCTTCACAGAATAGTTAGTGATTCATGAAATGAATAATGTATAAGATAACTAAATAAAAACAATGGTCCAAAACGTACCCAGGAGAATAACTTCAAAAACTTTAATTGTACGTGAAAAGTAAATGGAAAGTGTTGTCTGTTTATAGCTTGTAGCACTGCAGTACTGTATGTGACTACCTGGGTACACCACAACCTTTATAAATTATATCAGTTTCTGTGGAATGTGTAACTTCGTTTCAGTTAATTGAATAATTATCTGAAAAATCGTGTAGTTAAATGCATTAATATTTTACTATAGTAATGTTTTTGATATTTAATTAATTCTTTATGGTAATTTTTGCGTAACAAACTTAATTTGGCAAACTAAATGTAAAAACCTGACCCTGACGGTTCAGGTAAACTGATGATGGTCAGGTGAACCTAATGCTTGGGTTTCGCGGTATATTTTGCAATTAAAAATTACCGTCACACTTAATCTCAAGAAAAAAAAACATTCGTCAAGATTCTACAAATTAATCTAGATTGATTTGTAAAAGGGAAGTTATATATGTGTAACGTTTTAGAGAGAATACATCACAAATCAAATATCAAATATACATTTGTCTTGATTGGTCCTCCGTAGATTTCAACATTGAGATTTTAACCTACAATTGGATTGTACTAGTGTTCCATGCATCAAATAACATTCTAATTCAATATTTCGTTTCTATGCGATACTGTGTACTAATGTCTTTAAAATATACTATACAAACAAAATGCGACAAACTGATACAATTCTTTTCAAAATAAAAAAACAAATACAGGGTTATCTCGGACAGTAGTACCATTATATAGAAAATAAAGAATATTTTCAGGAGCAATAAATGTATTGCCATTTGTGAATTATATATAGCTCAATAACAATAATTCAAGTGTCGATGTCCGCCATTGTACCAAGATGAAGTTCATATTATCCAACATTTAGAGTATTTGTCACATTTCAAACAACCACCAAAGTAGATTAATGTTACGATGCGAATTGGTCAATTACGATGACAAATGCGCCGATGGAACAATGTTATTGCCCACTAATGCCAAATAATTGTCTATTACAGAAACATTGTCTTATCATTTTGCTTTGCATTAAGGTCTATCTATCTATCTATCTATCTATCTATCTATCTATCTATCTATCTATCTATCTATCTATCCATCCACCCATCCATCCATCCACCCACCTGTCTGTCTGTCTATCTATCTATCTATCTATCTATCTATCTATCTATCTATCTATCTATCTATCTATCTATCTATCTGTGTGTCTGTCTATGTATCTATCTATCTATCTATCTATCTATCTATCTATCTATCTATCTATCTATCTATCTATCTATCTATCTATCTATCTATCTATCTACCTACCTACCTACCTACCTACCTACCTACCTACCTACCTACCTACCTACCTACCTACCTACCTACCTACCTACCTATCTATGTATGTATATATCTATCTATCTATTTATCTATCTATCTTTATGCTCTTTTTCTTGTATTTCTATGTACAATTGTCTTCTGTTTAGTTCACTATCGAGCGTGCGCTTCATTGCAGTTCCGTGCAAACATAGATAAACACAATAGGGTTCAATAAATTATGGTAATCATCTTGCTATCGTAAAACACATGATATCACTTCTTGGGATAGCTATGTGTATTACCATTTAACGGCGCCATCTTACTCATTACATTGTGTTTATTGATGTTTTAAAAATATACATATTTCGTCTGCAATGATAAATCGTTGGGTCGTAACGCTTATAATTATAGGGTTTTACACGTGCTAAATGTAACGGGAATTTCTGACGCTCTTTCTTTTTACAATTTATCTTTTATTGTGTTTAACTATAATTCAAAAATTGTCTGAATTATACAATTCATGTAGAACACAGGCAAGAACAGATAAAGGAATAAAAATTTTAATTGTGGTTTAAATTGGACACTTCCAAGAAATGGAAAAAGAAGTAAATTACTACCCAATATTACTAGATCCCTCGAATCAAGTCAATTATCTTTTCCTTGTTTGCTTCAAATTTCGCTATAACTAGTATTATGGTTCCTAACGAACGATCTTCAAGATGTGCCCTGTGTCTTCTCCAGTCAAACGTAATAAAATACAGTCCTACAACGATGTTTGATTGATAGGGTAAATTGACAAAGCGATGTTATTTTTCAGATGTGAAGACGTGATCTCTCTCTGTCTGTCTGTCTGTCTGTCTGTCTCTCTCTCTTTCTCTCTCTCTCTCTCTCTCTCTCTCTCTCTCTCTCTCTCTCTCTCTCTCTCTCTCTCTCTCTCTCTCTCTCTCTCTCTCTCTCTCTCTCTCTCTCTCTTGAAGAACCTTCAATAGTAACGCAAATAATAAAATAATATTTGCTTTTCTTTTGAACTATTATTAATTTGAGCTTTGTCGATTGATTCGTAGATATACTTTTTTATATTATCTGTGCATTGATATCTTTTGGTATGACGAAAATACCACTGGAATACATATTCAAAACAGGGAAAACATAGATTGAAGCTTACTATTCATTGGAACCTAATTCTATCTATAAATTGTCCGAAATTCATTTTTTGTGCCATGCTCGTAGATCTGGATATTGTTTTCCGGAAATCCCATCGTTTTTCTTTATCTCTGAATGACAGTTCATTGACTACGTGGTGAAAATAAAAATATTCTTCTTCTATCATTACTAGTTTTGTAATTGAAAAATATTTCCTGTGAATATATACATACTGTATTTCTTTTCTATTTAAAAGCGCTTCGTTTTTTTCCATGAATTTCGACCTTGGCCTTATAGCCATAAAGGCTCATGGTACGTTTGGATTGTTATAAGATATAACTGATTTGCTATTCAGGAAATTGTTGTTTTTTATGTTTCGTGATTCCAGTTCCCGTTAACAATAACTTCTTAATTTTTTATGACACAACAAGCAGAAATGTGCAATATAACTGGGACAAAGTAAAAACGAACGTGTAAGGTTGCTATAATTCACAATTAAAAACCTGATAAAAGCAACTAAATTGAGTAAATGGAAACATGTAATCTGTAATCTTTTAGGAAGTTTTAATTTTTGCTACCACATAATTTTTGTTTTAACTGTGTAATTAAAATAGAAAACGGTATCTTCATCATCTTCATCATTCCCTTGGTTGTAAAGATTTTTTACTGAATATCTTGATACAATGATACAACACGGAAACACAAAAATTATCAATGTATTTATTCTTTAAAGGTGCATTGGCTGTGTTTTCTGAAAAAGATCGTTTTTACTACTCAAATTGACGCATAATGATAAATAGGAGATATAAACAGGGATGGTAATTCTTATTTTCCTATATACTTTGTGAAGATCAGGCTATGTTCAGACTCGTGTGCATATATAAACAGTAAGATCGAATTAATAATTCGCAATTATTAATTGCCAAACTGGATTTGTCAAGCAGTTTTCACAAAATGTATAGAAATTTGATCGACTTTTTGTATAAAAAGATATATGAGAAATTTGTAAGAAATTATCTGAGGACAAAATTTAAAGGTCATGGGGTTAAAGGTGAAGGTCACAGGCGCTTTAGTAAATGGAAAATATGTTTTTTTTATTTTTCAAAATGTTTGACTACTTCTCCAGAGCCATTGGACCAATTTGAACCAAATTCGACAGGAAGTATAACCATGTAAATTCGCATAAAGTTTGCAGATCAAAAGGGGCTAGGACCAAACATGGCTGCCATGGCTAAATATAGAACGAATGAGTCAGCAGATATTTTTTATTTAATACATGTATCTCCAGTATTATTAAAGCTAAAGAAAAACCCGTTATCTTAAAATGAACGGCTTGCAAGAATCTACAAATATTTCATTCTGGATGAAATTGTCGACCCTTATGTCAGTTAATTCCCCTTTTTCTGAATTTGTCATGTTTTGGGATGTTTTTGACATTATCTTGAAAAGTGTAATAGATAGAGAAAAGTGAAAAAGCACATATGTTCAGCATGCAAAGATCCACAAAAAGTCAATACGGCTGAAATTGTCAGGTCGTCGGCCCTTACGGGAGTTATTTCCCCTTCAAGTAGATTTTTCGTGTTTTGACACTTTTGTCTTATTATCTTGAAAAGTATGAGAAAGTGAGAAAGTGAAAGAAACAAAAATGTTCAGCATGCAAACATCTACAAAATGTCAATAGGGAAGAAATTGTCAGGTCTTTATTTCCCTTTTAAGTGATTTTTTCATGTTTGTGACAGTTTTGTCCAATTATTTTGAAAAGAATAATAGATAGAGAGAGTGAAAGAAACACACATGTTCAGCACGCAAAGGTCTACAAAAAAGTCGATAGGGCCGAAATTGTCAGGTTGACCCTTATGGGACTTATTTCCCTTGTAAGTGGATGTTTTTAAATTTTTTTTTAAGTTTTGTCCTATTGTCGTGAAAAGTATAATAGACAGAGAGAAAGAGAAAGAAGCAAAAATGTAAAGACAAAAATGCAAAGATCTACGTAAAAGTAACATGAATTAAAGTGTCAGGTTAACCCCTGTGAGGGTGCTCCTTGTGAAAGTTAATTCCCCTTTTAAATGGATTTCGCATGTTTTCTACTGTTGTTGCAAATTATCTTCAAAGATCTATAAAAATATCAGCAAGGCATATCTACCCTTATGCAAGTTAATTCTCCATTTCAATGAATTTTTCAAGCTTTTGGTTGCTTTTCAGTATCTTGTCAATAAAACACATTTCCCTCGGGTGATTATTAGGGCCCCCAATGAGCCTACAGTTTTTCATGTTGTTTAGCTATTTATCTTTTACGCGTTGAGCAATTTTGCCAGGTGAGCGACTTATGGCCCCTTGGGTCTCTTGTTGTACATCAATCTAAGTACATGTAGTAAGAAAGAAATATGTTGTTCGGAAAAACATACCTAATTCTATTTTAAAGAATAGTTAAATTAGCTTAAATCTGATTATGCAAATTTTCGTTTCGTCAGTTTTGATTCTGATTCCAGATTTTAAACCAGTGTACTTTCAAATCACATTTTACTATTACAATTATATACGTTTTAAAACATAATTACACGTCTACATTGTTCAATTATCATGATTATTTGACCTTTTTACCAAACTTCATCTTTTCATCTAACTCGAGAGGATTCCATGGAACATTTGCAATGGGTGTGACATGCTAGCAGGGGGCACTGGTTACTTCCTGACACCTGGTTCCATCCCATCAATGACATATGGTATATAATAGTTCAAACATGGTGACCTTGATAAAATTATTATCAAAGTTATGAGCGGTAAATAAAGTTATTTAACAACAATTTTAGTATGTTCTCTTATGCAATATAGTCATCATGTGATAATATTCCTGGACTTTTTTGGAAATTTTCTTTTTGGCATTATTTGTATACTCCATGGTTTCACACATTTATTTTGTTTCACCGAGAAACGCATATTGTTCGTCGAATTAATTCTGTTCACATCTTGGCACGATTATGTATGATATTTTAAATGACTCTCAACTGTCCTAGCTTCCAAAGTAACCAAATTGTAAACACCATAAAGCGATGCCAATGTCCCAATAAACTTTCGTTTGTAATTCAAGAATGCAAAATCATTTCGCAATTTCTAACAATTGCGATTTTCTTTGTAATTTTTGTTTAGTCCGTAAATATTATTACAATGCAGTTGCCATATTTTGATAAATTTGTCAAATTCTGTTGGTAATTCTCATGAATTTTTTGTTCTTCGTAATCTTAGGTGTCACTGATTGATTTTTATCTTGTTTTTGAAACCGACAGAATAGATCTAATAGTATCATAGTTATATTCAATCTCTTACAGAGAAGTGTCGGTCCTTGCAATCTGAATTAACCTCTGTCAACGTCTAGAAAGACGTTCCAAAACATGTGGTCATGTAACCCACCAAATGAATATCAAAACCAAATTACACACAGAGTAAGGAAACTTCGCACAAAAATATAGTCCCCATATACATATACATATATTTATACATAGCCATTTTAAAAAAAAAAAAGTATTTTCGCCTTAAATAGTATATTATTCTATGTATGCATTAAAACTATGTGCAGAATGACAACTACCTTATAAAAACAAAATCTGTAGTAGATTTATATATTCTGCCAGAAATTGGCAAAAGTCAATACGTTGACAGATATTGATTCGTAGTGCAATGACCAACAACTCTGTGTAAGAGATTGAGTTTATAGTTTGGGTCCAAATAATCTGACATCAGATTTAAACCAAATAATCTTAAATCAGATGTAACCATAAATAGGACAATATGTAAACGAATCTAGTATTTTTCATTAATCAACTGATTAATAGATAAAATACGCGAACATAAGCAATTCTACTTGTTTTCACAATTTACCGATCATTAGATAAAATATGTGAATACAGGCTGATCTTTTAGTTTTCATAAATCATCTGATTATAGGATAAAATATGCGAATTTATGCCGGTACACTGCTTTTCATAATTCAAACGATTAGATCTAATAGATTAGATCTGAAAGATAGAATACGTGGACATAGGCTGATCTACTAGTTTTCATGGATCAACCGATTAATAGATACAAAGTGTTAAAATAGGCTGACCTATTGTCCATCATAATTCAACCGATTGATAGATAAAATTATGCGAACATACGCGGATCTACTGATTTTCAAAAATCAACCAATTAAAAGATAAAATTATGTAAACATAGGCGGACCTATTAATTTTCACATATCAAGATGTCATTCAGGGTCATCAGTTGTCGGCGTTATCATTTACGACATGTCAAACAACAACCAAAACTACATAGCTCTGGTAAATTTGTAAATCATTTATAAATTACATAGACTCGACTCTGCAATGTATTGGGCTATGTTGCCCTGTCTCAGTTCAGACTACAGAGTATTTACGATTCCTATGATGATTGTATCGTTTAGCTTCTGTGTGTATCTGTAAATACCTACTCAAAAGAAACGCAATAAAATAGACGTTAAAGCGGTCGTCATGAACTTCTGTCATGTTGATCAAAGGATGAGACACGTTGTATAACTGAGAAATACAAACATACGTTTTTGTGTTGTCTGTATTTATGTAGAACATATAAACATTACCTCACGTATTAAAATACTTGTTCTTCAGTTTTATGGCAGTTTTGGTATTATATACATTTAATGTTTAACCATAGTGTAAATTATAAAGTCAGTTTACACGGATTATTAAAGAACAAAGTTGTGATAAGTAAAAATGTCGATGTACCAATGAATAATGGAAGCCCCAAGTTCATTAGAATACGTCAAATTTTATATAAAAATGGTCTCAACATGAAGATAAATTGTAAATCATAAACTATATGAGACCAGGTGCCCGAAAAGAGTCAGAGTCCCCTGTTAGCATTCCACAAATCAAAATAGAAAACAAATAATGCTTTGCTATAGCACCAAGTTATTCTTCATTATTTGCCATTTAATGTATATATAATTGAATTATATTTTTACCACTCCTTTGCATAAGAGAGTCCAATATTACAAGAGAATCTTATTCGCTTTGCGTTTTAGTTTATTCTAGGATAATGTGCTTTTAACATACACAAGAACGTTGTGGCAAGGAAGCAATTCGAACAAATTAAGTATTGGTTAAGTGTTTATACTTTGAATATTAAATAAAGGATAGCATTGTTTAGAAAAGCTTGACGTTAACAGATGCTAAATATAATTTTGTCAAGTTTCTCAAATATTTCGTAATATTGTGTTTTATCTGATGCTGTTAATATTATCAAAATAAAAAAAATAAAAATAAGAATGATGACAAAGTATCGTGGGATACTGATAAAACTTACGAACAATGTTTCCGTTATGAACGAATTTGTTATAACAAAAACACACGACAAAGCATTTAAACAAAATCAACAATACTAACGTTATAGCTTTACAAAAGAAGCGAAAACAAATGTTTATTCAACCAACCCAATAAAGTAGAAGTATAAGTAAAGTCGGACTTCCTGAGAGGTTCAAAGTATAATTTTAAAAGGTACTTACTTGAAGACATAGGGGAGGGGCCGTTTTTTGTAATTTTAAGATCTTTGATCAGCGTACTTGAAAATTAAATATATATATATATATATGAAGTAGTTGATTAATTTGGGTAATTTTTGTTTAATTGTTGCAATGTTATCATTTGTCTATGTCCAGCAAGTAATTTCTCCTTTACAAAACCTCATAAGTAGTGGGGAAGATTGCAAATATTTCCCCCGATGTTATGACTGGTTCAATATAGAGAAGACTTTTCAAGATACCATGTGTGCCTCGGTTTAATGTGTTAACCTAAACATAAATTTAAATGGTTATTTTACAGTGCTTAGCTTTAGTCGATTTTGGCTATATACTGATTGATATTTATTAATTGGCTTTGATGGATACCACTTTCTCTTTCCAACTTATAGATCTGTTATAGAATGGAGCTCAGCTGATGAAGTCTAAATGACAGAAACGATCGTTTTCAGCATTTGTTTTGGCCATTTGTTTTTAATACTATAGCTTAGGTAAAATGTTTATAACAATTATACTTAGCTCGCTTGGCAAAGACATTCACTGCAAATTTTAAATACTGGCATATAATGCGTCACCTTGATTCGATCTCAGATCACCCCGTTTGAGAGGTGCTTGATGTTATGAATAACTTTCAAATAGGAAAGATGTATGCTAACTAAAAGGAACATTTTGGTGTACAGTCACTTTCTGATTTATGATCCCAAAGAAATGTCATTGAAAGCACGTAACATATCGTCTAATCTACCGCTTCTGTATGGCCTAGCATTATCATTTCTCATTCGAACTAATCACGGAAGGTCGTGGTACTCAGAATGTGTACTGAAATTAATTCTGCTATTCATGACATTGATTTTGCTTGATAAAACAACTTTAACATTTGCGCCTAGAATTGTAATTGATGAATGATTGCATAGTTCCATGTCGACTTGTAACGTCTACTTGGTATTTTGCATTTTGATTTGCTAATGAGGTAGATTACAAGAATATCTCAGTGATACAAAAGAATATAATGGTAAAGAATATATATATATATATATATATATATATATATATATATATATATATATATATATATATATATATATATATATATATATATATATATATATATATATATATATATATATATTAACACTGTATTCCCGTCCACATGATTAAGGAACCAGTTAAGATATTATACACTCGGTGACGAAACAATGCGTATGTTCGTAAGCATGTTTAATGCGATTTCCACTGAAAACATTCCTATCACCGTGAAACCATAGTATCGGACATATAGTTTGGTGGGGTATGCAGTATTTTGACACAGAGAATGACGTAATCTTATCAATATCGATGCAAATTGCTGCTTACATGAAGAAAGAAGACAATTTTTTCTGTAAACCGTCTAATCTTTCTTTTACATCCCTATAGTTGTAAAATTGACACATATTTGTAACTGTGACCAAAGAGATTTAAGCCATAGAAGTATTACAGGTTAGATTTCCGCACAAAACCCACAGTAATGTCTGGAATCAGAGGACTATATGGTTCTCACTTTTACACCATTGTTCTATGAAAACATTTAGTATTGTTCGGGTCTTCGACAGATCCCGTATGTGCTACATTATGTTGGATGTATTATACATTTGTTTTATTGTCAGAAATGAGTCTAATGAAAATTTTATTAAAGATTAAATGAATCGGCACTAGATTTCTTTTATGTTTATATTCGACATGTTTCTTTGTGACTGTGTATTGTTTTGGTACTAATGTTTGTGTATGTGTTTATTTGTGTGTCTGTGTTGCAATCTGTCCGGACAGATTGCATACACCCCCCTACATATATATATATATATATATATATATATATAAATATATATATATATATATATATATATATATATTATACATGTACATTATCATCATCATCGTCGTCATCATCATCATCATCATCATCATCATCATCATCCTCCTCCTCATCATCATCATAATCATCACCGCCGTCGTCACTTTAATCCTCTTCTTCTTAATCATAACATTTTTATGCTGTGGTCATTAAAAAATTCGATTAATGTTCAATGCAATTGGCTTAATGAGAAGAAAATGGAATTATACAAGAAATTTAATCCTTTGCTAATGATGTGGTATCGATCATAAACCTGAGCGGGACATTGGCTCAATGCGTTTTGTTGAGTTCTCATCAATATAAAATGTGTGTGTTTCAGAGAGCCGTATTTTCGCTGTCAGCATTGCTTCTGGTGCATATATCGGCGACGTGTATCATTATATGGGATAAGGTTTCCCTGACCAGGTAAGGACATCTTTTTAAATCTTGTTATTCTGTATAAATGATAAGTAGAATTATAATATTGGAATCAAGAAAAGAAATTGTTTTGAAGTTTAAGCACACACACACACACACACACACACAAACACACACACACACACACACACAGAGACAAGATTTTTATATATATATATATATATATATATATATATATATATATATATATATATATATATATATATATATATATATATATTGTGTGTGTGTGCGCGTGTTTGTGTTTATACGTGCTTGCAGAAAACCTGAATAATGGGCTTGCTGGTGACAACCTCTCCCTACCAAGGGTGGTAATTGTCAATTTATCAAACAGCTTTCATTTGCTATTAGAGAGTTAGATAATATAATGAATCGTGTATGATAAGCATCATTTTATTCAGAATAATGAACTATTTTACAAATAATGCATTTAATACTTAAATTTATGATTTATATAAGTCTCTAAACCTCTCTAAATATATAGAAAGACAGACAGACAAACAAACGGACAGACAGACAGACAAATTTATAGATAGATAGATAGATAAACAGACAGACAGACAGATAGATAGATAGATAGATAGATAGATAGATAGATAGATAGATAGATAGATAGATAGATAGATTTCATAAGACATGAATTGAACCTTTTTTTTCCTATCACTGTAAACAGATACATGTGATAAGCAAACTAGCAATCAATCAGTATGCATTTGAATGAAGACATACATAGAATACATAAGAATACTCTTGGTTGATATATATATACTGTACAATTAGAAAACTGGTCAGAAATAGATTTGTTTCCCCTACTTGATTTACGTGTCCATATAATCTCTTGACCCAAATCTCTGTAGAAATGGTTTCTGGTCTGAAATACAAATTCAAAGCTTTATGTAATTCTGCTCTGCTTTAGGAATATCAACTAGATGAGTGTATGACACAAATACATTACTGTATTACTCCTCTAAGGTTAACAAAAATGAAACGAACGGTAAACAAGCCGATTTGAAAACAAATTCTTATTGTAGTGCAGTGCCACCCTTTTCTAATTATATATTGCAATCTATCTCCGCTCTGATGATAAAATTATTGCACGACATTTTTCTGGTTTAAAATATTGATTTAAATTAATAGCATTCTTATGATGAACACAAAGAGGATCTATTTTATATGAAATGACTAGAAACACATATAAAAATCATATTAAATTTAATCTAGCTTTGAGAGATTTATAACTACAGCCATTATCACTACCCCGATGTTCTATATAAAATTAAAACTGAAAATTAGATACTCATCTGCATCTGCTGCATAAATTGTATAATACTTGTCAATACTAATTTAAAGTTGTCTAGAGGAACATACATTGTAAAATACTAGCCATATGGAAAGTTGTGTAGAGGGACATCAGTTACCGGATTTGTATCCATGTCCTGGACATTCTAAAGATGTATACTTTGGTATCTGAGATGTTTTATATATTGTAAAATACTAGTCATATTTAAAGTTGTCTAAAGGGACATAAATTATTATATTATATACCTACAAACTGTATAATACTAGTCATATTTAAAGTTGTCTAAAGGGACATAAATTATTATATTATATACCTACAAACTGTATAATACTAGTCATATTTAATGTTGTCCAGATGGACATAAATTGTATAATACTAGTCATATTTAAAGCTCTCTAGTGGGACATACATTACTATATTATGTACCTACAAAGTGCTTTTAGTATAAATGTATATCAGAGAACTGTATGTGATAAATCTGTGTTGTCTTATATGTAGACATCGGCGTTTAGTTAAACATTTTCCCCACGGTGAAAGGATAACTTAATCGACATTTTAGTGAAGTCTAAGCAGAACATTGTGCTTTTTAACCAAAATACTTGATATTTTGATACCGTGGGTTTAAATTCCACTGGAAAGTACGCTGATTTAGTCATAAAATGTGCAGGTTTACTTGAAAAAAGGCAGATGGTCTCGTCCAGGGTACATTGAAACAAGATTCCCTGATTCATCATTAAAAGTGGTCACCGCCATGTAACTGACAAATCTTTGAGTAAGATGTAAAACAGCAATGGATTTGAAATTTTCAAATATTTTAAAACATTTTACAAAACAAATTCAGGTTGCATTTTGGTAACGTTATTACTTTGAAGTTTAGTCATCAACTGATATTAGTCAGTTGATGATCGGAAATTGATTGAAGACATGATCGAGTTCATGAAGCTAGCAACATTAACTGAAGTATTATTCAAATATACTTTAATTAGTAACATTTTTACGAGTTATATATCAAACGGTTATGAGTTTGATAACATTTTGTAAATGTCGAAAAAAAACTAGATTTGAATATATCCGAATATCAAGCTCCAAAGCTAATGTATTTGTGACAATATTCTAAAAACATGTTCCGCATAGTTTTGTGACAGGCCATTTTACATAATTCTATCGGCATTTGTTTTACAAATTGTACAGCCAAGAATATATGCGTAACATAAAAATAATATAAGGTTACATATGGGTATCATTTTTGTATGTTCTCTGATAAAATACCGTAACATTTTAATGTTGTTCGTCTTGAAATACATACGCCATTTCCATTGCCTGAATCTCATTGATAAGTGATTATTAAGAAACATTAATGCATAACACATGTAGTCATAGATTTGTTCCGTTGTTATTAGGACAAACATGACTTTAGAGGACATTTTATTATGCGCACACACAAGCATGACTTTAGAGGACATTTTATTATTCGCAAACATACATTACTTTAGAGGACATTTTATTATGCGCACACACATACATGACTTTAGAGGATATTTAATTATGCGCACACATACATGACTTTAGAGGATATTTTATTACGTGCACACACATACATGACTTTAGAGGACATTTTATTACGCGCACACATATACATGACTTTATAGGACATTTTATTACGCGCACACACATACATGACTTTAGAGGACATTTTATTACGCGCACACACATGCATGACTTTAGAGGACATTTTATTATGCTGAAACACAAACATGACTTTAGAGGACATTTTATTATGCGCACACACATACATGACTTTAGAAGACATTTTATTATGCGCATACACATACATGACTTTAGAGGACATTTTATTATGCGCATACACATACATGACTTTAGAGAAGATCTAAATAAAGGATATAACTTGAGATATGACAGAGAGATAACCACACGCACTTTAATAGCCATATTTTCTTTAATCTTTACACAATCACAGATTTCATTTTGAACAGACGGAAATGTGTGAAATTGTGGAGAGTTATGGATAGATTTAATTCTTATCCGATCGAAAACAGTCTATGCAAATGAAACAATAAGATTTCCTGCTTAATTGTTTTCCGAGAAACAGTTGGTCAGTTATTCTGAAATGAAATCAACTTCAAGAAGTCATTAATACGCTAACAGCTGTAAATATCCTCATTGATTGGAGACAGAGCATAAACACAATTCCTTTTTTATATAAAACAATATCGAGCGAAGACTTGATCCGCGTATAAGAAATAAATTTCCGCTGTATCAAATGAACATCTGTTTAACATAAAAACATTACTGTTCAACTGTTGTTTTATGTTTTACACAGAGGCTCTTCCAAAGGCATACATATAAATACGCGCGCGCGTGTGTGTGTGTGAATGTGTGTGTGTGTGTGACTGTGTGTGTGTGTGTGTGTGTGTGTGTGTGTGTGTGTTTAATCTACGTTTAATTGTAGATATTGTAATTGCCCTACAATTAATCATCTGAAATATTAGTTAAATTACTGGAATAAATGCAAAGTTATCACAATTACTATTTGCTAATTCATTATTAATATCAATCTTAAAAACTAGTCATGTTCGTACACGTTATATCGTTATCACATGATATGATCTACTTCATGTAAACAACGTTGTAGATGAGTGACAATACTATATTAATGAATGTGAATAATAAACGGTAATTACTTTTCTGTTGGTTACATTAGATAAAGGATCTTTATTGTTATAGTAAATTAATGTTTAGCATGCTTCATCATCTTAAAATGTACCTGTAATGGATTTGACAGCGTTGGTTATGCCGTGCAGTACAACAACTGACAGTATCCATAACACAGCGCAATTGGTCATAGTGTGTAAGTATTTGTTTTACGCCAGATTCAACAATTAGTCAGTTAAATGGTGACTGTCATATTTCAGTGGTGAAGAAGAGTACCTGATTATAATATACACGGGAAGATACCAATTGCATTCTGCAAAAAAACTGGCTTTTTATATAAAAACGGTTCATGTGCTAAAAGGAGGTGAGGGAGCTGCTCTAACCGATAGGCCAGGAAGGCACTTATAATAGTAGTAATCTGTTTTATATCGTTTCTGTTCACGACATTGTCAGATAAATATTTACTTCCCTTGCGTTAGAATTGATCAGAAACTAAATATTGTTCCTTAGGTGACAATGTTAACGTTTTACTTTATATGTCATCTTTCGAACGAGTCTTGACCTATAATTTATACACGGATCTCTTCAGCATCCATTCTGCAATTAGATAATAAACACAAAACATAGGCTTTAACATTTTAAAACCAAGAGCTTCACGTTGAATGGAGAGTGAAATCCCAATCCAGAAACGTTTTAGGAAATGTTCTTTAATTATTCCAAAGTATCAGTTAAATTATGCTGATTCAGCAAGCATTTTTTAATTCTCAATACTATATACATGGTTATTTTCGCCGACTATACTTGCAAACGCTTTCGCCCCGCTTTAAATTTGAGCAGACTCCATTCAGGAAATGTGTGGTGTGTAACGTATGTAACATTCAGCGATTCAATATGATTCAATTTTATTGCAAAGTTTTATTTGGCAATTAATATTTATTCATGTTTACATTCTACATGCTTAAATTACTTTTTAACAACTGTGTGTGGGTGTTTTTAATGAAATATATAATAGATGCTCTCTGCAATTAATAATTTACTTAGTAGATGAATTTACCGATTTGAATTCGCCCTCTGACGATGAGGTCGTAACGGCCGAAAATAAAACATTTTCCTGTATACAGTACATTATTTTACAGGTATAAATATAAACCGATGTTCAATGATACAATATAAATCAGCCCGGCACTAAGTAACATTCAAAATACAAGCTCTGCTCTCTCGACATTTTTTCAACCAACCAAATTTACGGATATTTTTTATCTCTGACCAATTAAGAGTATATAATGTATTTAGTTTATTGGGCTTGTTGAATGCTTTGAATTTATTATAAAACTACAACATTAAATTGTAACTTAGATTGATGGACTTTCACTGATTTACGATTTTTATCGGAAATTGAAAAAAGTTTTAGGTTCACAAGGATCTGTGTTTCGATATTTTCTTTCATGAATTCATAAGTTTGTATATAAAGGCCTATCAAGGAGAACTGTCAT
>BROG01000992.1:27500-183121 GCA_030159075.1 Atrina japonica
ATGAAGCGTGTGTGCTTGATGCTGTTGTATTTTTTAATTTCTAGTTGCTGGGATATATCGCATCGGCATATGTATGAAAATTGTCATTATTAATCGAGAAAACGTCGTCGATATATCTAAATGTGAAATTAAAGGACACTGCTAGCTTTTTCTCCTTTTGACTCAGCAGTTTCTGAATGAAGTCTGCTTCGTATGAATAAAGGAAGAGGTTGGCCAATAATGGGGCACAATTGGTTCCCATAGGAATGCCGATAGTTTGTTGAAAGACAACGTCTCCAAACATGACAAACATATTGTCTATTAGAAATTCAAGCATGTTTTATATCAGCTTCAGTGTATTAATGTGTGGAATCAGAGTGGTGTTTGACAAAATAAGTATAATGATAACCAATAACTAGATATTTAAATTTTCGGGTACCACCTTTAGTGAAATAGCAGTTGTATATGATGCTAAAAATTCTTTCTTTTATTTTTTATGTGGTTTAATTGTGTAAAGAGTAGAAAAGTCGTATGCTTTGATATTGTGAATTTGAGAAAAGTTGTAGTATATTTTCTGACTTAACGTCTGACATTTCTTTAAACAGTGCTAGATGCTCAGAATAATACTGATGGCGATGTTCTATTTTTCCTGTAAATTTGCTTGGTCTGCCTAAACACGTTTTAATATATACTTGCGTGGTGATTTTTGCGGGTAAATGAGTGGTTTCTTTTGTAAAAGATGTTATGTAAGACTGTTTATTTTACTTTCAACTTTAAACAATGAAACACTAAACAGTGCAAAAAACGTGTACATGGGATTGATTTATCGCCAGGAAGCGATATTTATTAAAACACATCGTGCATGCTAGATGGTATTGAAATAAATTAGTTTCTGTTCATTTTTCAACTTTATTGTGATATGAATTTTGAAAGTAAGGCAAAAACTCACGGTAAAACAAGCAAAATTGTTATCTAAGTCGAGTTTCAAATTATGTGGTAAAACCAATCGATATAGCTATTTAGTCGTTGTTGACTTAAAAATTACACAATGTTACAATCAATCTAATAACTTTTTAATAGAAAACTAAATTTGAATCATTAGAGAGTAGAATAAATCATTATATCAAATCATTATATTAAATCAAATATATACATATACATAGGCATCGGAACCGGGGGGGTAGGGGGGTCTTAGCCCCCCACTTTTTTTGCAAAGATAGACATAGTTGTTGAAAATTGGGGCGTGTGTGTGTGTTCTAAGTTGATTTAGCCCCCCATTTTCAATTTGCTTCCGACGCCTATGATATATATATGTATATATACTGATCTATAAAGTCTTCAGTTTTATTGGCAATGCGATTGGGAGTAAGCATACCAACAGTTCAAATGGAAAAGGCATTCTATCGACGACTAACTTTGGAGAAATGTGATTAAATGGAAATATGATTTAATGGATTCGTTTTGTTGTGCGTCATTGATTTAGCTATAGCTAGCGATTGTTACACTAGCCGTGTACCATTTCTTACTTCTCACCGTATAATTTAAGGACGTTTGTCTTCCTTTTGTTTCCTCAAGAGTGATTTTTTGGATCTGTACTTAATTCTAAGTTTGCTGGTGTGGTGTTTTATATGACTTCATAAGCGATTATTGTTCTGCACCGAGACTGTGTTTCTGATAACACAGTAACGTAAATGAGTTGATTGTTCCAACTTGTTCAAAACTGTCTTAAGTTCTACAAACGACATGAAAGGTATGTATAATTCATTATCAATCGTTATCATGTATTTACATAAACATACACAGACACGTGCGCAGAAAGATACACACAAACAGAGAGAGAGAGAGAGAGAGAGAGAGAGAGAGAGAGAGAGAGAGAGAGAGAGAGAGAGAGAGAGAGAGAGAGAGAGAGAGAGAGAGAGAGAGAGAGAGAGAGAGAGAGAGAGAGAGAGTCTGTGATACAACAAATGCCGAAAGTGGGGCAGGATTACCTCAGCTATTTTTAGACGGTATGCTCCCTTAGTACACGTTTAACAATTAAGTATTAAGAATTTCTCTATGGTAAAATAATGTTAGCATCTTGATATATTTGTTTAAATCATTATCAGTGGCGGATATATTTTTAAATAGTGGTTAAAACAAGAAGAACGCTGATACTAGTTATCCTTAAGATTTAATTTTGCTTTTAAATACGATAAATGAGTATCAATTATATTATTTTCCCCTCATGTGCCAGGTGATAATGACTTAAAATTTGTTTTTACTTGAAAATAAAATTCCTCTGCCTTAATGGTGATGTTTTACAGATTAAAAACCAACTGTACATAAAACGTTCACGTCGAACACGTCCTGGTAAATAGGATCCTCTCCGAGATATACAGACCATATGCTGGTGAAAACATACTACGTAAATGCGGTGATAATAGGAAAAGTCATCATGTTTTTGTATAGTTTAGTTAATAAATTTCCGTTCTGGGTTTATAAATAAAGTTTATTAATGTCCAACTAGGAAACACATATATTAGATTCCGTGATATTGTTCATCTCCGTTCGTCGGGATATATCGCATTTACATCTACATGAAAAGTGTCATTATTATTTGATAATATAAACAATCTCTAGTTACCAAAGTATAAATCTTTAGGATTTCAAGTATACAGATACAACTCTATTAAAATATGAAATTAAAGGACACAGCTAGTTTTTCGTCTTTGGTTTAAAGCGTTACAGATTCAATATGTCTTTTTCACCATGTACGTCATAATTAAGAATGCCTTTCACAAAACCATTTAATGAACTGTTTTATGTAGTTTATAGAAGTGTACTTACTTAGAAGAAACATTTAAGGGAAATAGACATTTCCTGCATTTAAAAAATGAAGCAAACCTGTTTAAATTCCTTAGATTGTCAACTAGATAACAATATAGTGTTCACATACTTCACTGTGGCGAATGATCTTACTTTCAGTAACTGCAAATACAAATTCTCTTTTCATATCATTAAAGTCAGAAATATTTTTTGTACGCATTGAATGTTTATTCGCATATACTTTTGTCGTATCTTTTAAAGTATACAGTAATTAATAAGAAAATCACAGCGTGCAAATCTAATAATGTCTTCTTAAAGTAGTATAGAAATGCGTTATCGAAAACGAGGCATGGGAGCAAAAACAAACAGTCCACTAGCCTATGCTAGAATCAGCACATCATGCACAGATATACATACATTTTACATTAGCCTATGTTGCTTCGATTCATGTTGAAAGGACATACATTTGGCAAACCCTCTGTCCCCAATTTAAGTAATTTGGTTTGGTAAAATCAGTCGGCTTCTTTGTAATTGTAGCAAGACACATTTTCACCAAAACATCGATTCGTTTATCTAAATTTGGTCAGTTGCTTACCCGATCTTTTATTTTCATTAACCCATAATAAAGTTCTTTCACAATATTATTGCAACTATTTGAGACAGAGGTGAATTCCTCTTGACTTGTCTTGACTCCATTACGTATTACTGTGATATTCATGCTGACTGGCTGATGGTAAATCGGTCAAAGCATTTGACATACTATATAAGGAAATATCTTACTACTCTTTAGCTTGTCAGCCAATCATATCTGAAGCGTAGAAAGGGTTCCTTATAATGAATGTCACATATTTCACCGAAGTAATTTTTGAAATTTTCGATGGAATTCCGTTAATAACGAAAAATATTTCATTTCATTCTGTTAAGAAGTGGTTTTCTAAAGAAAATGTCAAATGTTACAATAACTCCCCCGGAATGTGATTTTAATCCCCGGGATGTGGCTTTAATCTTAATTAGCTGATTATTTCCTTGATTATTTAAATCAAAATTTCGCATAAATGTCAGCACTTTAAGACCTTTTCGCGGCCAAGATCTTAGAAGTACTGACAATACATGTCTATTTGAAATTGATTGATTGATTGATTATGCTCAGTGTGTACCTATATATTAATATTTAAACAGAAGAAAAACACGTTCATTGATCATGCGCCTTTAGATTGAATTCACTTTGACATGTAGCACACATGTGTATTTAATTACACCGGTCCATATGTTCATCTTTAAAAGTAGAAAACATCGCATTACAGCTATGAGCATGGGAAATTGACACAAACAGGGATGAAATTGAGTAATACTTAACAAGCGTCATAGTTGCTGTTTATATCGGACACCGTTTATAGTTGCATATAGCCTTAAACAGATTTGACCTATATGGATACGATATCTATAAATTAATTTCAATAATATTTCGATCGTAGAATTTAATATCAAGGCGTCTGCTCCAAGATACAGTAGTTCAATTACATTTTGTGTAACTGATTCTACACTGATACCGATTCTTTTGTACATTTCAAAGCTCAGAAGGAGACAAATAATGTAATTTATTGGGCATCTGTTGCTGAAAATGTTACATAACACGACAACCATATACTGGCTGTTTTGTTGTTAATTTACTTAATTTCTGCACGATCAACTCCGTGTATCATGTAAAGAGAATGTAGCTACACAAAACGATAGTTTTGAGTCAATTTCATTTGAATTATCCGGTTATTCTATACTTAAAATGTATAATGTGACTAAGGCACAGATGACATGATTGATTCTCAATACACCAGAGATCTGATAACAGAACAAATTTTCCTGATAACTGTAACTGTCCAACCGGATTTATCTCTAACCTTTGTATTTTTATGTCGTCCCACAGAAAACCCAGACTGGTCCTTATGTGTTATTGATATATACATTGGCATGTAAACAATCAATCTAATGAAAGCCTTTATAGTTATCTCTCTTCGCTATCGTTACCTCATATGTCGCTTGGAGGATCTAATAAAACCCGTCATGGGGTCACATGAGAAAGACCTCTCGTAGGTGTGTCAAATTCCAACAATGAAAAGGCCACTAAAAGGTTTGATAGTTTATAAAATGGCAATTCGATTTAATTCATTTTAATAAAGAAATCGTCAGTTCACAGAATTCATTCCACATATCCTTGGCAATCCGATTTTCTTATGTTAGCACCTGATGCCATCTCCTCTGGATTTCCTGGTGGACGGTGATAGTTCCGTTTTTCTTATGTTAGCATCTGGTGCTATCCATGGATTTCCTGGTGGACGATCCCGTTGTTCTTATGTTTATGCATTACATCACTGCTCTTAGTACTGTTAAAACGCCTATGACACATACACTTCAAACAATGTGGAAAACATGAAAAGAAAACATGTTTTCCAGAAATAATGGCCTAGGTTGCTACAACATATGCTTTTTGTCGGAAATAGCTTTCCGTTTTGAAACCAATAAAATATATACTGAAAAGCTAACGGAACTGATGTGTTAGATTGTCCATATTTCACGAGAATTAATAAAATCGAAATTACACGATCAGAGAATATGCTTCTGTATTATATTAGATCGATACAAATTCTATGTTGATCACGCGTTCCTGCAGTGAAGCAGTTAATTGAGATATTTTATGACAATGAGGATTCCCAAGCGTTAGAAAGACCAAACAGTCTCTACGAAAAATATTATTTTATTTCATGCCTTTATGATGTTGAGTTACAAAAGAACCGAGTTGGAGTAATATTTTAATGAAACATTACTGATCAAGAAATCATTGTCATTATATGATTCAAATGCATAATAAATCTTGTATCAGTCATTTTTTTCTGAGAAAACTAAATTACATTAACTATATATACACTAGTTTTATTATTGTATAAGTTTACAATTTCAAGAAATGATTTCTATACTGAAATGACTATGAATTTGACTAGTCCGGAAAATATCAAACTGATAATGAATGACGTATATTCATTCCGCACCAAAAATTGTAAAGTTATATTTTAAAGACCTTCTGGAAAATGCAAACATAAGGCCTATGACAGAAAGGGTATCCTCTATATATCAGAACATGTCAAACAAAGCTCGACTTATTCACAGTATCGATCAGTAAACGCTTTAGGTGTCACTCACAAACTAAAAATCACCATTGTATATCAACCGTAGATATAGGCAAATATTGACATCAACAATTATTGCTTTGAAAAATGATCGTATGTTATGCAGACTCTATGAAACCGACCCGTTTTTTTGAAATGCAGACATGATAAGTAGGTAATTAAATGATAAATGAAGACTTCAAGACTAATTAAATGATAAATGAGGGCTTCTCTTTCCACTGTTCGCTTTGAACCCACTGGGACATTAAACGGACCAAAGTTTTGAGTACACACCATTTATGCTTAACTATGCCAATGTTTATGATTACTTACGACCGTAAAACTTATTCATTTTTTATATGTTTGAATACGTCCGACCTATTTGATATCGAACGTTGTACTCAGAATTATTGGCCTTTTTCTTGAATCCTGAATATTCTTTTCTCTATTATAGTTTTATGTTCCTGACTTTAGCTGTCATCTCAAATCTTGAAACTTTCCACTATTATTTGCCTCCTTTGTTCAAGTGGGAAGAACTAGGTGACCCAATATGTAACAGTTTGAATAACGGCATGATTTGTTTTATGGTTTTCTGATAAGAATAATTGAGCTATTACATTTAGTACGAGGATTCATATTATTATTTTTTTATCTGTGGAATGAATTGATATCGATTTGGTGATTTGTTTGTGGCTTTTCCAGTGATATAACGCAATCATAAAATATTTTGTAAGGTATCAAAGTATCCAGTTCATTACCATGCTAAGTCATTTTTACAGTCTTGGAGGAGTTTCGGTATACAGTTAGGTTTACTATTTAACCTTGTTTGACATAACGTTTTTGTTTCGGGACTCTACATCTATTTTAAATTCGAGTTCAGCTGATGAAGCCCTATTGATATAAACACTTGGACTTTTGTTTTTACAGTTTTGTTTGGAAAACTAAAACTTTGGTATTATCATCTTATATTTATGATAATTTAACCTAGAATGTTGATCTTTCCACACAATAGAGAACGATCTCTGTTTTGAAAATTTGTCAGCATGTTGTTTTTACTACACTAATTAATTGATTCTTATCTAAGAAAAGCCATTGTCAACAATTAATACACTTGACCTAGTATTTCATCATATATCTATAGGAGCTGGTTTTCACTATCAAAGTGCTCTAAAAAGCAAGGGGATGTAACATGGACACAAACACTAATAGATTAATAAAAGTGTGGTAATGTATGTGTGTGTGTGTGTGTGTGCGTGTGCGTGCGCGCGCCAGTTTGTGTGTGATCCCCAGGATAAATCACATATGTCTCGTATAATACTCGAAATTGATTGTGCTTCAAGAGTCATTGATATATTGTCAAATCAACGGAAGTGTACTGAGAATTCGATTAAAGTCAAATAGTCATCTGTCTTTAAAACATTTAATAAAGCTGACTAGACAATGTATCAACCAGAAACTTCATACAGGACAATCCTTTGTACTAACTGATGAATTACTTCATCCATCATCTTCCTCTCTCTCTGTCTCTCTCTCTCTCTCTCTGTCTCTCTCTCTCTCTCTCTCTCTCTCTCTCTCTCTCTCTCTCTCTCTCTCTCTCTCTCTCTCTCTCTCTCTCTCTCTCTCTCTCTCTCTCTCTCTCTCTCTCTCTCTGTCTCTCTCTCTCTCTGTCTGTCTCTCTCTCTCTCTCTCTCTCTCTCTCTGTGTGTCTCTCTCTCTCTCTCTCTCTCTCTCTCTCTCTCTCTCTCTCTCTCTCTCTCTCTCTCTCTCTCTCTCTCTCTCTCTCTCTCTCTCTCTCTCTCTCTCTCTCAGGTTAGCTCACTTGATTCTCACCATTCGACCCGGGTTCGATTCTTGGATTGGAGAATATATGACATTGTATGGTGGTCGGCAAATCGTACTCGTGGGTTGTCTCCGGTTTCCTCCCACAGAAAGAACATAGCAAGTCTGTAAGTTGACATAATTTACAATCAATCGTTGTAAAATAAATAAACTGTAAGCTTGGACATCCTGAATATTTTATATTTTGGTATGAGATATAGATTATTATATGACCATTTTGATATCTTAATTATGAATTGTAACGCATTACAAAATACAATAATAACAACATACTTTATAACTCCAATATTCATTTTCATGATTTAGGATGACACCGAACGAGCAGACGATGTAATGTATCGGAAACTAATGGCACTCGAATTTTTTTTTTCATTGATCGCAATATAAAGAGAAGCTCCGAACAGGGAATGCATTACGAGAATAATTACTGCATGGATATGCATTACAAGCAAATTTAATGCATGGGGGCGTGGCATTATCGCATATTCAAATGTAGTCATATGTAGTACAAACATTTGATAAATATATATGTATATAAACATTGACATATTGTATATTACCAGTTGAGGCCACAAATAGACTGGCATTCTGTTAGATCTTTATAATGCTACTTATTAATAAGTTACATTGCTTTAGATTTCAAATGTCTCATTGTCACCTTCAATGCTGTCAAAGGTTTCATTTTGCGTTTACAATAAGGAAATCACAGATTCCATTTTAAATTCAAACTAGCTAAAAATACGCTTTATGTTATGCATTCTGTACATATTTTTTTCTTTCCGCTGAAGTCAAACGATGGAATAAAATATCGATTTTATGATTTGAAGTTCACTGATGTGATATTAGTTGACAGACCGTGGTTAAAAAATAACTTCTACTTATTTTATTAGTGGTCAATGTTAACTAATGTTAGTATACCTAATACTTCTATTTATTTTATTGGTGGCCAATGTTAACTAATGTTAGTATACCTAATACTTCTATTTATTTTATTGGTGGTCAGTGTTAACTAATGTTAGTATACCTATTACTTCTATTTATTTTATTGGTGGTCAATGTTAACTAATGTTAGTATACCTAATACTTCTATTTATTTTATTAGTGGTCAATGTTAACTAATGTTAGTATACCTAATACTTCTATTTATTTTATTGGTGGTCAATGTTAACTAATGTTAGTACACCTATTACTTCTATTTATTTTATTAATGGTCAATGTTAACTAATGTTAGTATACCTATTTGAAATGTTTTGACTGTAGTAGATTGACATGCGGTCCATACAACAATAACATATACATTTGTTTGTGATTATTCATTTTTACTAACTCTAAGCACAAACTCTTGCTGAAGCTCTCACTAGCGATGGCTTAATTGATGCGTGATGCGACATTTGACGTTTCTAACAAATATCTGAGATTGGAATCGGAATGTATAGCTAAAAACATACACAGGCGTACGGACTATCTGCATGTTTCCAGTTCAAAATCTTTGGGGAATCGAAGCATTTGCATTTACCATCAGTAAAACTAGGCGTTTGTAAAAACGTTAAATATCAGTATCTTATTCTTGAGCTTGACAAATAATAAACGACTAGTGGTCTTAATATGGCAATTTCTCTTTATCTAATAACTGGACATAAATCTTGATAATAGACGGACTGTCTCATCCTAAAAGTTGATGTATTGAAATTGTATAATGTTACAATGCAATATTTCGTACATTTGCATATGAACATCGATATACTATATATATTGTTGTCTATGGCATTTGAATTTGTTGGAAGCAATGCTGAAATTTCCTTAATCATCTTTCATTTTTATCTGCAAACATATAAATTTTGTCACTCTAATTCAATAATTTTCAAAATTTTCAAAAATGTTAATAAAGAAATAAATTCCTTCTGATTCATGTGGTTCCCACACGTGACATATTGTGAAAAGATCGAACACAAACTAGTTTGGCGTGATGTTGTCATTCTATAGGACTTAGTAATGAAAATGAATCTAAGGGTGGTTTATCTGTATATCAAGTATATTAAAATGGGTTTAGTTCAACGGACATTTTTTGGATTCTGGGCGATGGAAGGATTGATATGAGTAGCACACAAAGTATATTCAGTTTTAAATCAATTTTGAGAAGACTGGGCGAACAGTCTACGTCCTCCAGACATAATTCAGACTCTTAAAGCGATCAAACCAATTTCATATCAGATATACATGTATAATAAAACAGGGCTTAACTTTTTTCATTCAGTAAATAATGTCATTTTGAACCATGCACTGTATACACATGAAAAGATAATATCTGAATAGAACTCGTGGTCTTGACCTCATTTTGATTAATTCCCGTAGTCTAGACGTGCGTTTGGTTTCTCATTTCATGTTCCACTTGAAAATCAAAGTTTTAAATTAATTCATACTAAATGCACTTGATCTTAATAAACATGTATTTCTGTTTATAACTACATCATCAAGTCAATAGTCCACCTAATGTAATTAATCTTAATTTTATGCCATAGATACTTCAAACTTAATGAAAATTTCATACCTTAAAGTAAACTGGAGATAACTGCCCTTATTTCGGGCATTTACTTATTTACTTCTTAATTGATATATTCAAAAGCAAAAATGAAATGAGGAATGATGATTAAGGAAAACGTTTGTAAAATGCACCGTAAATGCGTAAGTTGCCAAATCAATAAGATATCATTATTGGTAGAAATGGAGATGTAAGTCCATTAAGTTCACCTCTGATTGATACTCGTATTTTTACATCTAATTTCGATCAAAACATTGAAAAGGTTTCGAAAATCTTGAAGACTGATAATTAAGCAAATGTGTTAAAATGTCAGTAAACGCATCGAGAATATCTTACTAACAAAAACTGAAATAAATTTTTTTTTAGTGTTTTCCACATTTGAATAGTAGAACTCCTCTATCACCTACATTATACAATTATGGACTTATGATGTGATATGAATCTTGAAAAACTGATATTCCGTTAGTCTCCGTCAATATCAGTTTTTCTGAGGTTCATATCACATATTTACCACCACAAAATTCCATTATTGTTTTATTATATATTGTAGTGATATACTTAACATTCGAATTCTAATATTTTCTGCTGTTGTTTACACTGCTATTTGAATGTTACACTGCATTCATTTCTTTGAAAATATAAAACAAATTAATACAAAATCCCCATGTTCTGTTGCTTTCCTAGTATTTTTTAAATACTTTTCTACCAAATTTCTCAAAAGCATCGTCGGAAACAGATGAAAAACGCTGTTATTTCGTTAGGCATATTATATACATTGCGGTGCCCGCAGACGCTCATTTCTTTATCTATCATCGCTTTACTGCGCATGCGGAATACGAGAGGGATTCCCTCGTGATTATTTTCGGAGATCGATGTAGCATGGAAAACCGGTGTACATGATTTGTTGTAAGCTAGTCACGTGTAAGCCGTTTAGCCAATAGACACTACTGTATACATAAAGTATATAATAAAATGTGTTTATATCATGAAGATGATCCAGTATTCAAGGGCATGTTAAACATATTAATATTTCATAAACAGAGGCAACCTACCTACTGTGAAGTTAATGTCACAGGCGTATATTGTATCACATTTGATGTCAACATTGCGCACACTTTAAGGTCGGAATAGTGTTTTTATGTAATATATGCCTTGTGTAACAATATGAGGTACGGGAGATAAATCTTTTAGGAAATTATATACGTAAATAAATTGGTGTGACTTGAAATATAGCTAAAATTACATGATTTCTAATTCGGTCAAGTAAATATGTTGACAAAGTTAATTTAGATATAAAATTCCAAATTCAAAATTACTCAGCATAATATTTAGTATTATTACTTAGCATTATTATAATATACTGTTTTGGATAAACAACTTGTCAACACCTTTACAAATTCAGCAGCAATTGAAGCTGCATGTTAAAAGGTCAAATATCTGTCATGACAGATTTTGATGATGCAGGCGCCCGTATTCTTCCAATTGGTAGATGCATTTAACTCTCTATAAGCTTCTAGAACTTTAGTGTTTTGCGTTGGTCAAAAAACTGACAAATGTATATAAGCACTGGAGTTCTGGAAACGAGAGAGACCAGCGGGAAACCGCCTAGAGAGAACACACCACCATACTCTCTGATTATTGAAACATTTGTTACCATTGCTGTACTCTGCTGTGCTGAGAATAAAACTATACGATCACAGACCAGACTTTGAGTTATTGATATTTGTGGGTTGGTTTACAAATATCGATTTGGTGCCTTTTGCCCTGGGATAAAAGACCTGGGAACAACACAAGACTTGAAACGAAAAGGTAAGACTTTTACTTTTCTTAGTACCTTATTATTTTGACCACAAATTGTGAACATTCTTTTTGACAAACTCTAAAACTAAATTAAGTTTAAATTACCAAAACTCTATTTTATTTTAAACAAAAACTACAACTTTAATTTATTTAGGCAATAATATAAAAACTTATTTTGAAAACTTTAACAAAATTAGTTAAACACAAATTTAACATTTGAAATAAAATACAAAATTAAAAACAGAATTAATAATGGCAGAGGAAAATAGATTAAAATTAAGTAGTATGGCTACGGCTTTAGGAGAAATTGAGGATAATTTTAATTTTAGAAGAAGTAAATAAAAATAGACCAACCACGTCAGATCAGACAGACATGCAAAATGAAACTGAAAATAGAAATAAAACTAAAACATCAGGTCAGTCGGACGTACAAAACAAAACCGAAGGTAGTAGTAACAAGTACTACAGTATATCGGTTTTTATGTAATATATGTCGCATGATAGGTCACCTTAAAAGAAATTGTCCAAATCGAAACATTAACCCTCGCAACTGGGTACCATATTGGCAGTATAATCAGGGACCACCAACGAATCGTGGCAGGGGTAGAACAAATAATAAACTATCAATATAGACAAAATTACGATCCTCCACCCTCGCAGTTTACACACAATACTTATCGGAATAGGCAAAACTTCAACTTTCGACCTCCACAATTTACATATCAGCAAAATCAGCCAGATGATCAAACATTAGCATTACCAGAAACCACCTCAGATGTTAGCACTTCCGGCACCCCCAATGCGAGATAATACATCTCAGTCAAATAAAACAGTTAGCACTCCCTGCACCACCTGTAGTAAAGTGAACAAACTTCAGAAAACTCCACCCACCGAATAGGACAACAATGGTCTCAGTATAGGGAACATAGGGAACAGGAAAACTAGAAGGCTCTTCTATATAAGGAAGCCGATAAGAAGAGTTGTAGTAGAAAATTAAGAAAAGTAAGGTAGATAACTTTAGTAGTAAATTAGATAAAAATTATGAAAATCAATTGGCGGGAAATCCAAGTTCATGTGTACTATGGATTCAAAAACAAAAATTTAGGACTTTAGTAGATACAGGAGCAGAAGTATCATTAATTAGTAAAAAGTGCTTTCCAAAATCTTCCAATCAAGGTTAAGGTTGTTAAAAGAAAACCAAATCTCCAGGGCAGTGAATGGTCAATCACTTAAAGTAATAGGTGCAGTAAATATTAAATTTACGATGAATAAAATGACATGAATCATAAGTTTTATGTCACCGATGGTTTGAATAGAAACTTTATCCTTGGTAGGGACTGGTTAAGACAAAATGGAGTAAGATTATACTTGATTTAGGTTGCTTAAGAATAGGGAGAACCTATGTCAAATTTGAAGATGACACTCAATATCATCCATAGTAAGAGTATCAAAAACAACTACATTAAGACCACAGAGTAAGACAATATGTTTTGTTAGGACAAATAGAGCATTTAACAGTAGAAATAAAGAAAAATTTTTGAAATCTCGAGTATTAATGATGGATGTCTTTTAGATGACCCAGGACTTGTAGTTCAAGAATCAATAGGAACAGTAACAGGAAATAGAAACATTCCAGTATTAGTAGTTAATCAAACAAATAAATTTTATAGATTAAAAAGAGGTCAAGTGTTAGGAAAAATTAGAGCTTTAGAAATAGATGAGATACAAGTAGAATCAACAACTTTAAGTCCAGAAAATACAATAGGAGATGTAGACTCTCTTAAAGATATTGACGCACCTTCGGAGTATAAAAGAAGTATTTTTAGTCTGTTACAAGAAAATAAAGATATTTTTGCAAAAACTGATGCAGAGTTAGGTCACACTAGTACAGTGAAAATGAAAATAGATACAGGGGACCATCCACCAATCAGAAATAGGCCGTATAGAACACCTCTTAACAAAAGACAAGTAATTGACAAGGCAGTAGATGAAATGTTAGATGCAGGTATTATAGAAAGGTCAAGGTCAACATGGGCTTTTCCATTAGTTGTAGTTGGGAAGAAAGACGGATCCAAAAGAATGTGTGTCGACTTTAGATCTTTAAATAAAATAGTGAAACCTATATCATTTCCCTTACCATTGATTGATGACATCTTAGCTAGGTTGGGAAAGGGCCAAACATTTTCACTAGTTTAGATCTTAAAAGTGGGTATTGGCAAGTACAAATGGATGAAGATAGTAAAGAAAAAAACAGCTTTTTACTTGTCACAAAGGGTTATTTCAGTTTAATGTGATTGCCCTTTGGGTTAAGTAATGCTCCAGCTATCTTTCAAGAACTCATGAACATAGTATTACAAGAATTCTTGTGAGGACTTTGCCACTGCTTACTTAGATGACATCTTAATATTTTCAAAAGACTCAGAAGAACATCTTAGGCATATTCTTGTATCAGTCCAAAAGTTTCGTTTACTTTGGTGGTATCTGAAAATTTCTGTTAGAATTTTTATATATTTAGAATCCAAAGCTCTCTCTCTCTCTCTCTCTCTCTCTCTCTCTCTCTCTCTCTCTCTCTCTCTCTCTCTCTCTCTCTCTCATTCTCTCTCTCTCTCTCTCTCTCTCTCTCTCTCTCTCTCTCTCTCTCTCTCTCTCTCTCTCTCTCTCTCTCTCTCTCTCTCTCTCTCTCTCTCTCTCTCAATAATCGGTTTTACATCCCATTGAAGACATCTACTTACGATTCCATTAAAGGTCTGCTGATTTTAGAAGACACCTCATACGGGAATAAATCAATCCTTTCTCAGAGGAGAAAAACTCTATTAATTCTATCATGATTTCGACGTTGTGATGTCAACAGTCATTTTCCTCAACTTAAATGGACATGGGTATAGCTAAAATGTCTTGTTACTTGACAGAGATTAAAACTTTACATCGATTGTAGAGAATATCATATATGGTGGCAAATCGAATGCAGATATGGATCTGTCTATAGTTAACTGATGCTTAGCTCTTGTAAAAATATCCCACGTCTATTAAATTAGTGCTCCGGGATAAAATGGATTCCAGTGAACGTCCAATAAAGCTATTACATCAACCATAATTGTACGGATTTTTGTGCCGCCTGGTACGTTTTACATCAACCGTAATTGTACGGATTTTTGTGCCGCCTGATACGTTTTACATCAACCGTAATTGTACAGATTTTTGTGTCGCCTGATACGTTTTACATCAACCGTAATTGTACGGATTTTTGTGCCGCCTGATACGTTTTACATCAACCGTAATTGTACGGATTTTTGTGCCGCCTGATACGTTTAACATCAACCGTAATTGTACGGAGTTTTGTGCCGCCTGATACGTTTTGAAATGGAATACATTGAGATATTAAGATCATGCTAATTGGTTTGTGTCAAGTTATGTAAAATTGCATCACTCCATTATTGTCACGTTCATGTTTTCCATGTAATGTTTACACTGAACAGAAACCAAATATATTTTCTTTTTAAAATGAAAGAGTAGCTGTACACTACATTTTGACGCAAAAGTTAAAAAATATACTAAATTTGTTAAATTCTTAAACTTATGAAAATGTCGAAATGTCTGGAATTATCTATCAATTTGTATATTTCCATGTAGGATAACGCAAAGAAAATAGAAATGATCGTGTTTGTTGAATTTTTCAGATATGACACATAGGAACACAAAATATAAATATAGACTCAAGCAATGTGCATTGTTTAACTTTATTTTTTTTATAACTGTTGCTCTATGTGATATGTTCCTTCACTTGCTGGAGTTGAAATTTGTTTTTTAAGGAATGTGATTGATAACTGATTCCCCGTGCTTCCTTCGGTATATTTTAGGAACCTTCATTGATGCATGTGCATTAGTGTCCGAAGTCGTAGCTCCACGGAAAACGACATATTGAAGCGAGACGTTAACAACAATAAAATATGTAATTACCCTATTCGAGTACAATTGTGATTCGGAAAAGTTTACGTTGTAGTCATATTCCATTCCATTCTATTATATTCTATTCCATTCCATGCTTTAAATGTAGTCAATATTTCGTATACAACATCCTCTGTAAGGCTTGTAGTTCAATTTATCAAAGCTTAACTCATATACAGAAGCATGAGAGCATGATTTTCAAATCTTTCTGCAAATAATATTTAATGGTAAAGTTGCTAATTCTGAAAATTGAGAAACACAATGATTCATAGTTTCAGAAAAAAGATTAAATGAATATTGATAGAAGAAGTTATAAAAGCATCGAGTTTAAAGTCACAATAATTCTCACCAATTGTTAGTACAGGTACCAGTCATTTGTCTCATTTTATTCGTGTCTTTTTTTCGAGAACCTATTGAAATATAAAACATATCAGATACAAAATTATAAATCTTTAGGAGGTCCAGCACACAGATACAAATCCGGCAAAAATATCCAAACACGGACCCCTGGAGACCATGAGGTGGGATCAGGTGCCATGGAGGAGTAAGCATCCCCTGTCGACCGGCCACACCCACTGTGAGTCGTCCACAATCAATGTTTTTTCTCCCACAGTTATCGCTACCGTATGAAGTGTTGACTGGTATGGGTTATCCATCACTGAAACAATACACTTTCACTTTCGGATACAAGAGTTTTGCCAATATCAAAATTGTTATATGTCGTCAAAAGTACAGAACACCAAAACAGTACAACTAACCAAAGCTGTTTTTGTAATGAAATCCAGAAGTATAATTCAACATTTGTAACATTGTCAAAACAAAAGAAATTTATTGATCTAAATGCCAGACTTACTAACTATTGAACATTATGTAACGTATATGCATACTTCAGAAACGCAAGTAATTTACATCAAATATCTAATTTAGGTGCTCGCTGTCTGCTTCATTTAAGCATTCTATATGATATATTTCGACATGAAGCAAGTAAAAGGAAATTGCTTGATATATATTAATAACGACATTGTGTATATCATACTCAGTACATTCCGTTTGCTCTTAAGTTTTGCATAAATTTCTTATATTATTTGACCCCACCTCTTGATTGCAAGAGGTCATTGTTTGTCCATTTATTAACCAGATTTGTACCTATACTCGGGACATCCTTAAGATCTACACTTTGATATCTGAAATTTTTATACAGACATAATACCAAAGATGTAAATTCAAATTGGGGCCCAAAATATAAAAATTACAGATGCCAAATTATCGATCATTATGTCCAGATGTCCAGAATACAATATACAATAGACGGGAAATTAGCAACCAAGCTATACGATAAACGCGACGATTTCGGCTTTCCCATCGTAAATTTTCCACATTTAAGTAGTAATATCCCTCACTCACCTGCATATGGAGTTTATATTTCACAAATGATCCGATATGCCAGGGCGTGCACAACATATGAAGATTTCATATACAGAGGTAAACTACTCACTGACAAATTATTGACACAGGGATATCGAAAACCGCGTTTAATGTCAACGTTCCGCAAATTTTATGGTCGGTATGGTAGTCTTGTTTGCGACTACTCTGTTTCACTAAGTGAAATGTTGAGTTGCCTTTTCGTTGGCGGTTGTTGAGACGTCTGTACCAATTGTGACGAGGATACACTCCTCACGTGTTTCATTGGACTTGACTGTGGACTCACGGTGGGTGTGACCGGTCGACAGGGGATGCTTACTCCTCCATGGCACCTGATCCCACCTCTTGGTTTCCAGAGGTCCGTGTTTGTCCATTTTTACCGGATTTGTATCTATGTCCTGGACATCCTATTGATTTATACTTTGGTATCTGAGATTTTTATATTGAATATTTGACCTCAAGAAATCAGGAGTTGGATCAGTGACGTATAGGAGAAAGCATCCGCTAATGACCAGTCATACCCGCTGTGAGTCCACAGTCAAATTATATGTTCAATACGATCTTTTATGTCAATTTAATTCATCATTTGATCTCGAAATTAGATCTGATAAATAGAAAGGGGATATAACACAAGGCCACCTACTGAACCTTAATGGATTGCCAGATTCGTCTAAGAGTTGCCATTGTAAAATATGTATATCTTAGCTTTTGAAGATGTAAACATGACGATTTCGGCTTTCCCATTCTTAACTGTCCACATTTAAGTAGTAGTATTCCGAAATCACCTGCATATGGTATTTATATATCGCAAAGGACCAATATGCCTGCTTGTGTTAAACATATGACCATTTCATACACTGAGTTCAACTACTTACTGACAAGTTATAAGGGATATCGAAAATCGCTTTTGATGTCAACGTTCTGCAAAATTTACGGTCGGTATGATAACATTGTTTGCGATTACTCTATTTCACTGATTAAAATGTTGAGTTACCTGTTCGATGGCGGGTGTTACATGTTCAACTCCGGTTTTTGAGACGTCTGTACCAATTGTGACGTAGATTTGTTTCTCATTTAATTCATTTGAATTTGACTGTGAACTCACGATGGGTGTGGCCGGTCAACATTAGATGTGTGTTCCTCAATGGTGCCTGATCCCACGACTGGATTTCCAGAGGTTCGTGTTTCTACAATGTTCACCAGATTTGTATATCCATGACATCCTGAAGATGTATACATTGGTATCTGATATTTTTATATTATACTTTTGAGGATATAAAAATCAAAACAAAAGTCTCTTATTGCCTAATTGTCCTGAATTAGAATTGCAACGTTTCATGGTTTACCTATTACAATCTAACTATTCTGAATAAAAAATATCACGATTCATTATAAACATAATTAACAATAGTATTACTTTCTGTTACTATATTAAAGTGAAATATTGTTACTTTCAGTGATTATATAAAAGTTCAAACAATTTGGGAATAAGTAATTACATATAAATAAATTATTCATCCAAAATTTAGTAAATATGTTGTAGTGAATACAAAAGTTTATTAGTGTTCTTAATGATTTAATGTTTCGGTCCTTATTCCTTGTTGATTGGCATAGTTGATCTATTTTTCGACCAGTCAAAATTCACCAGATGTAATGACGTCAATAAACAACAACATACTTTCCTTTATCTGCTTCAGAGTAGAATCGCGATCACTGCTTGTTTATTGTCATCATCTCAAAATAAGAACTTGAATTGGCCCAGAACATTTCTGTCTATGCGATTTCTGAAATGTTTAGCATGCACAAATATGTTATTCGTAAATGATAACAATGTCATCTGAATATATTTATCAATTTCCCGGTTTACATACAAATATATTTCTTCAATTCACTTCGATGATCTCAAAACTATACTTTAATTGTTAAATATTTTGAAGAAAAATTATAAAGATGATATGATAGTGTAGCGTTAACATGAAACTGAAAACATTACTCAAAAATATAATTCTAGGGGAAGACTAGTTTTTAAAAGTGTATAAGATAATAATACAAGGATTACCAATAAGAAATTTAACAGACATATAACTAAAGCATGCTGATAAAATTTTGATGGCTTTTCTCAGCTTTAGGGGGACCGGAGCTATTGTAAAAGAAATCAGCGTTTCTGATCTTTTTTTGCGTGTCAAAATAGCAATGGTAATTTATCATAATACAAAATAATCTTATTCCTAATCAATCACAGACTACAGATATGACAGTATTTGAAACATTGGCATCATATTATGATAAAAAAATATCTATACGCATTCTATTTCTACGGATCCTATTTCGGTCATTCAATCGTATTTTGCATCCCAGCCTATTTGTAGGCTGTAGTTATTCATACGCAGGTCTCCATTTTTATCACTTTTTATTTTTGTATTATGTGATATAATTTCTCTGAGAGAAAGAGAGAGATAGAGAGAGAGAGAGAGAGAGAGAGAGAGAGAGAGAGAGAGAGAGAGAGAGAGAGAGAGAGAGAGAGAGAGAGAGAGAGAGGGGGGAGGAGAGCGAGAGATTACTTTTTAATTAGCGTGACAGTGATTTGTATAAGAAATTACTTTAACGAAATAATCGAGACGAATTTGAAAGAGTATGTCCAAGTTTTAAATCAGATATAACAATAAAAATATATAATGCCATTATATTTATTCTGGTATTGCTATCGAAATCACAAATAGTACCACCATTATAACTTTGGTATTATGTTTATAATATTTACATACTGTACGTGTACGTATTTTACTGCGCTAATTTAAGGGAAGCGCTAAAAATTTTCAATCCTGTCATTCTGTATATATGACAAAGCTAATGAAATTAATTGCGCTAATAAGTGTATACCCCTTGAAAAGGCTAAAATATGAGAGCGCTAATTTAAATACACATTCAGTAAATCACCATTTTATTTCTTCAAAAGAAAAAAACAAAGCAAATGGTAAAGAATCGGTTTTTAAAAAATACTTTATCAATTGACAGTCGAATTTAACATAGATGTTTACTTTTGAAATATGAAACTGAACCATTCAAGGCCAAATACAAAACCAGATATATTTCCAAATCCGTCTAAGAATAACACTGTAAAAAGATGACTAGCTTAGCTTTTCATACAAGTTCCTGATGAAGGTTTATCCTCTGGGACTCAAACGATCCACAAGCAGTGGCATTATGAAGTGGTAAATGTCATGAAAATGATATTGATATGTTGTTTTGTTTTGCAAAAAGCCAAGACAAGTCCTGATTAGAGTAATCAATATGAAAATCATATGCATATTTTACAAGAATCAGATAGATAGTCTGACGCAGGTATACATCAATGACGAAAAAGATAGATAGTTTGACCCAGGTATATATATATATATATATATATATATATATATATATATATATATATATATATATATATATATATAGATATATATATATATATATATATATATATATATATATATATATATATATACCGTGTCATATTATTGGACATTTTCACCTTTGCTTTTAGATGTAACTCCCTTGTAAGCTTTCTGTCTGGCTGGTGCATATGCAATTGGCACATGACATCAGCCACATACATAAACAAACCACAAGTAAACAAAAAAAGCAAAACCCAAATACGAATGTAGATACGCATACAAACAAGCAAACGAATTAGCATTCAAACAAGCATACATATCAGCATATAAACGTACATTCAAACAAATATGCATGCAGACAAATATCCTAAAATGCATTCAAACAAGCATAGAAATAAGCATACAGACGTACATTTAAACATGTATACAATGCAGCTCGACCATCACCAGCAGCTACGATATTTAAATTGCATTGTTTTCCATCTGTCACAACGGACCAATAGGATTGTGATATTGGATAATAGTGTCCTTGTCTTTTGGGGAAAACTGTAGAAATATTATTTCCAATAGATACTTAACCCAAAATCATATGTAAATTACATTGTCTTCCCTCTGCCTCAACGGGCCTATTCAATTTTGATACTGAATAATGTCTTTGGCTTTTGTGTGTAACTATAGAAATATTATTTCCGACAGAAACTAAATCAAAATCATATCGGTCTTTGAAGATTTGTCTTTATTTAGTTTAATAATCAAATATATAGCACGTGTTCTGCAGCACTTGGAATAAACAAGGTTTTCTTCTCCCTGATAAAAGCTTTCATAGTTCATAGACTGACTACATGCAAACGAATGAAGTCAATAACCGAAACGAGATTTTACTTTGAATATTCCCTCTGGTATCTAATTCAGTATTAATTGTGTGAGTTCGTTTATCCAGTGCTTGTGATGTTATCGCTAAATCAAACACGGAATTATGATATCTTGCCTTCCACATGATAAGTTTTGTTTTCCACTGTCAGTATAATAATTTGAGTTGAACTTGATACTCCATCAGAGAGCGAGGGATTATTTCGAAAAGAAATGATACGTTAACCATTGAAATTAAACTCGCCGGATTTATTATTGATCACTTGGATAATTTATCATTGTTCTTGAGTTTGTAAGGAAAGAGAGCGGGACAGTGTGTCAATCATCATCAGTGTCAATAATACAATTAAACGACTGCATACTGATTGTCCTCTTAATTTCTACAAAATGAGAGGTGGTGTCCTTTCAATAAAATGGAATACGAGGAACAGGCATGTAGGGAAATGCTGAATAAAGTAAATATCTTTACAAATACGTGTGTATTTTGAATTCCTATTTTTGTACATTTCCCAGGACTATATTTTCTATATATCTACACATCGGTATTTTTAATGGCAGAATTTCAAGAGGTTTGTATTTCTCCACCAGTCATTTTTATTTTGATTATTTGTTTTGCTTTCTGTTTATTTGGTGTTATATCTAATTCAAATGGACTTTGAATATCCATTTTTACCGTATAATTTTTTTTTTGTTTATGGATCATTGTGTTTTCTTCCGGACTTTGTTTTTATCATCAATTTGTTATTTATTATTTAAATTTTATGTTGATGTTACAAGTGACATCTTAATGGTCAGCTCGTTACCGAAAGTCACCAAAATTGTTACTATTTGTTTTCAAAATTACGTTTACAAGAAATAATCCTTTATAAAATTATATTTGCGGTTGATACAGTGATCATATCTACAGCTCCTTTAACGTCATTTTTGTCTTAAGATTTGTAACTATAAAGACCACATACACATATTTTTTGCATTATAAAATTAAAGATCCGTTTAAAGATTTAATATATTTTCGACTACTAAGCAATGTAAGCATGACAAGCTCTTTATGTCAATGTACGATGTAATATGATTAGGATTTCACAAGAGACACTAATCTGTTGTTATATCATTGATAAACCTTTACAATCTGTGGACGATTCACTGAAGAGATTATTTTCTTTTTACTTTAGTCAATCAACCAGGAAGGTAAAATTTACATCGTCAATTTAGATGCGCTCTGATCGAAGGTAAGTTTGATTAGTTATTTTGTTATTTTGTAATAAGGTGAATATAAGGACAAAATGGTTTAGAGTGTAAAGTGTTTTTTGTCCCAAGCTCGGGAACATAAATACCTTGTGCTTGACACACAGTATGTGTGTTTGTGTGTGTGTGTGTGTGTGTGTTTGTGTGTTTATGTGTATGTTTCTGTTTATGTGTGTGTTTGTGTGTGTGTGAGTGTTTGCGTTTTCTGTTTACGTGGTGTGTGTGTTTGTGTGTGTGAGTGTTTGCGTGTTTCTGTTAATGTGTGTGTGTTTGTGTGAATGTGTGTGTATGTGTGGTCAATTTTGCTTAAGCCGAAGCTTTTATTTGTAAATACTATTTATTCTACATGAATTTGAAGCACAAAAGCACAATTCATTCATACTTTTGTGATTATGTGTGTGTGTGTGTATGTGTGTGCGTGGGTGTGCGTGTGTGTGTGTCCCTTATTTGTATGACGCATTAAACAGGATGACGTCGAGTCAAGTAGTTAAGCACGTGGAAGTACATTATCTTATCTTCAAATAATTTAATACCGATTTCTACAAATATTTCAATAATTTTTAATATGATTTAGAAATGATGAAACTGTGAAGTTTCTAAAATCTTGTTTTCCGGTTTTATTCCCCCCGGAACCTGAGCTGACTTTATCGCCGCCACATAACTGATGCGGTGTAGGACCCCAATGGAGATTAAGATAAAAAATACCGTGTTATTAAATTTTAATTTATCTACAATACCCGTAACATTTTGTCTTTTCATAACATTTCATATTTTCATTTTTTTAATCAATCTGATAGAGTGTTTGTAATATATATGAATTATGGCGGTGTTTGTTAAGTAGGTTATCTGTTTCTGAACAGTTTTAATATAAAGGCATCATAAACTGATATGTACGTTCAGGTCAGTTAGCAATATTGTTTTCTATATACCGTATGACCTTTGATGTTTATACCACATCTTATGCTAACAGTCCAAAGTGTTGCCTGTTCACTTACACAACCAGAAAACATGCCAATTGATCTGCCCGAAATCATTCCACAATTCCATAAATGCGAATTGAAATAATTCAATAAACCTAATTTTCTTCGGGTAAACTAAAACATTCTCGAGATATCTCGGATTAGCTAACACATATGTTTATAGCGTAGTAAATCAGAATATTTCTCAAACATACACCACTGGGAATATATTGGTTCAACTAAAGTCATGTTCATAAATGAGAAAAATTAATTTTAACTCATCAGTATGAAGTAGGTTAGTTATAATCATAGTAATCTTTTATTGTTTAATTTTATTATCATATTGCATCGCTTAATCAGTATTATTTGTTTTAATAACTTTCTGTATCATCTTTAAAGGAAATACATCTTCGTAAATAAATTTCAATTTATTAACATTCAGAGTTATTCCTGTACAAACATTTTGGAGAGATGACATAATTCTACATTGCTGAAGATATAGATTATGTTAACATAAATACCCCAAAATAACAATAACATGTAAAGATTGTGTTGTCGTATTATTAATGTTATCATTATTGTTATTTCTTTTGCTATTATTGTTGTTAAACTTATTATTGCTCAATATCGTGTATGTGTGTGTAAATATGTGTTTGTGTTTGTGTGTGTGTGTGTGTGTGTGTTAAAATCGTTTACATTGTTTTCCCTGATTCATACAATGATAAGGACAAATTTTCCATAGGGAACGCTTATGAATAATAGGGCAATTTACTTTTACAGTTCGTTGAGAAATATCGAAAAAAAAATCGAATACATGATTCACATACTATTTTATGAACAAACATATTAAGAATAAAACATTCACACGATTATGTATAGAAATGTATATACATTAGTATAAGAAGCCCGTAAATTTTGACATTAACTGCATATTTTGTTATCTGCAATTAATGAAAATTAAATGATAATTAAAGGTAATTTACTATTATTTGCCCTCGAGGAGTACGTACACGATTGTGATTGACATAGATCTTACTAATCCAGATCCTATGCATAATGTATATGCAGTGATAGGTCTAAATACCCTATATGGTTAACCAGAACAGGTCTATGTGTATACCGTATACTAATATATCAAATGGATAGAAATTAATAAAAGATAAGATATAGATGCTTTTTCAACTCTAATATTGTTATTATATCGTCTCCAAATTATAGTCATATTTATTCTTATGAGAGTTATGTCTAATATCTTTGTAGGCATATTTCTGCCGTCTTACCTGTTTTTATTCCACACATTTTTTCTCATCCAGTCATGATAAAGTCGTCTTGTCCAGATAAGAATTGCAATATTAGCATTTTTCAGTCATGTTAAGCAACAATCAATTATATAAATAAATCGTACATAGTAACAACTGTATCCTTAGTGTTTACACTAATGTCTCAAATTCCCGACTTCTTGAGTATATTAATTCAGAATTTTACCTAACATACAATTTAGTCTTAACTCTAATTATAGCCAGTAATCAACAGATTATTACTGCGTTTTTTAGAGTACATGTATACGATTAGAAATTCACAACTACATCATCGTTTGACCTCACTTCTTACTTGTTCGTTCATGCGAATTTCGTTATTTTATGTTTTCATACATTTCGTACAGATCACCTTATTTGGAAGTATCCTATTTCACCAACTAATGATTTGAGTTACCTGTTCGATAGTCGTTATAGATTTCGAAGATGATTGAAACTAGGCGTTATTTCTCAATTGTTTTCATTCGAATTTCGCTATAGATTGATGGTGGGTTTGACTGCTCGACAGGGGATACTGACTGCTCGACAGGGGATACTTAGTCTATCGTGACACCTAATCCCATCACTTAATTGTCAAGGTTCATTGTATTTTTTGCTTCATATATTTATACCATGTTTGTACCTATAGGTTTAATGTTGCATATTCATATGGTGTCATGCTTAAGGCCAAAAATATTATTTTGCGTGTATATCTTATTTGATGATTTAAATACAATAATTATTCAAATACAATATATAATTAATAAGTGTTTCAGATTTCATACCCATTGGTCTTTGCATCACGCATATAAAAATTAAAAACACTTTTTACACCTGGGTGTCTTCATTTGAGATTTGGTTGCTTTAACAATACAATCTACAATCATTTTTATCAAATGTTTAATGATGAAATATAGTACAGGTTATGGGATTCTGCAAAAGAAAAAAATGAGTCTAAGGTCTTATCCTATATTTTATCCAATTGGTAATATACCGTAAAATTGATACTGTAACACATTGTAAAACGATTCGCGCCATAAAACGAAATAAAAAACCAGTATTTTCATAACCGAGAGCCCAATTGAATTATATATAGACGACATAAGTCTACGCACAGTTGTAGACTGTTTACGGTGGACATGAGCTAGAGCGTTCGTCTCTCAAACGGAAGATTCGATTGCCGGACCTGGTCAAAGACTTTGAAAATGGTAGTAACTGTTCCTTCTCCAGGCGCTTGGTGTGAAAGTCGCACATAACTCTGTCTCATGCCTAAAACTAAAACCATTTCCTCGCAATATATTTACGCCTCCTCATGAACCAGGTCATTTTTAGTTATAGTTATCTTGTTTTTAGTGATGAAAGCGGATTTTAACATAATATTTTATAGATTATATAGCATAGAATCTTGTGAAGAACAAATCAGTATATTACGCATTCGCCAAAGCCGTGTGGGTTTTGCTGGGAAATTAATCGATATATATGTATACAGTATTGATTGATTCAAGTAATCAATTACCAATTCACTTATTAACAGTTCTTCAAGGAAATAAATTACACTGCAAACGTTTTGTTCGATTTCTTATCCACCCACGGATAAGTAGCCGACGCATATAATTCATCGAAGAAGGGGCCATGAACTGTTTATATTTGTTGTTGTTGTTGTTGTTGTTGTTGCTAGTGGTGGTGGTGGTGATGGTGGTGGTGTTGTGACTGTTTTGATTTCTCAAATATTTTGTTGTATATAATTTTTAATTACAAGAACTAGGGTTTATTACGAATTCTGGTAATCACACAGACACGCGTAGTCCACTTTTCAAAATGACTTGTCCACATTATGTTCTTTTGATGTACTTACAACCGATACTGATTTTGAGATACCATATTTATATTGGATACCTAAACTTCACAAAACCGCATATAAGCAGAGGTACATAGCTAGATCCAGCAAATGTTCTACCAAACCTTCATATTTATTCCTTACCAAGATACTGTCAGCCGTTAAGAAAAAAACTTCAGCAGAATTGTATAGTTGCTTATTCCCGAAGCGGTGTATATCAGATGTGGATACTTACAAATTCTCAGATTCACAGTATCAAAACATACGACTTCACTACTCTTTTCTCAACAATTCCACATAAGAATTTAAAAGAGAAGCTTTTTAGCATCATAGACAAATGTTTTTTTCACTAAAGGTGGTACCCGAAAATTTTAATACCTAGTGATTGGTTATTATGATACTAATTTTATCCAATACCACTCTGATCTACACAAAAATACAATGAATTTGATATAGAAAGATGCTGGAATTTCTGATAGACAATATATTTGTAATGTTCGGAGACGTGGTCTTTCAACAAATCGTCGGCATATAAATGGGAAACAGTTGTGCTCCCTAATTGGCTGACCTGTTCCTTTATTCATACGAAGCAGACTTCATTCAGAAACTGCTGAATCAGAAGTAGAAAAGGCTAGCGGTGTCCTTTAATTTGACATTTAATATATCAATAATATATTCAAATGTCAGTTAATAATGACGATTTGCATACATATGTCAATGAGATATATCCCAGCGAACTAGAAATTAAAGATACAACAGAATCAAACACACACGCTTCATACCTAGATATTTCACCTACTATAGACACAGAGTGGGAATTAAGCTCACGGTGGGTGTGACCGGTCGACAGGAGATGCTTACTCCTCTGTGAAACCTGATCCCACCTCTTGATTTCCAGAGGTCCGTATTTGTCTATTTTTACCAGATCTATACCTATTTTATGGACGTCCTATACATATATAGTTTGGTATTTGATATATTTCTTATATTGTTATTACTTTACATATTTAGACAACTCTGTAGGAGAAGGGTTCCTTCGGAAAGGGTTAATAAAAGACGTCTGTGGAGTTTGTTAAATTTCCAGAAATTCAATAAACTCAATGATGCATTAGAGTCATTTAATGATGTAGCATCCTTTTCTTAACACTTTATATTCCATACTGATATTTTTATTGTTATTACGTTATATGTTTATTGTTTTGCCTTTTTGTATTTTGGATGTAAACCAATTTCCCTCTAGAGATGATTCAAGTTTACAGAGTAAATAATGTATAGGAATTATACTCAACATACATCATTAATTGGACGCTGAGCACTGATTCGAATTTCAGACAGTTCTCTTGTGAAATTCATATAAACACACCTGCATATATGTTTGAAAACAAGCGACCGATTGCACTTGTACTTCATAAATACGAATGCCTAAATAGCAGGTCATCTGGACCATTAACTATACTGAAGTAATTTCATGGTTAGAAAAGATATATGTAAACATATTTCTTTGAACATTCATATGAAATGATCGGCACCTCGTTTTATTGCCAACGCTTTCGGTGGCCTATTTGGTTTGGTGGATTAAACGAATACAGGCTCTTTGCAGTACTATGGGATCCTTACAAATTAAACGTATAAATATTTATCTAGCATTTTATAAGTAAAAAGTGATTAACAAAACGATAGCATTAAGTCGCTGTTTATTGAGCTATTAGTTCTCGTTACTGTATTCTAATAGACAAAGTATTGTTTTATGGTGTTGCACTTACTGACACCCCTAATTGTGTTTACATTATCAGTTTTTTGGGGAAAAGTTATTTAAGTTACGAGCTTATTAGATATTTATCTTCAAACGTAGCACCTTTTCTACGGCAAAACTTCACATGCCTAACATCCTAACACATTTTGTATGAAATGAATCTAGATAAACATGGTCTTGTTTATGATATGAAATAAAATTTTCCAAATTGTTTGTATCAAGTAGTTAATTGTGCTTCGAATTTACCTTCAAATCAAGATATTAATATTACATACAGTGAAACTTGTAAATAAAGACCCCCTTAGGGAAACAACAAAATCAGTCATTCTAGGGATGTGGTATTTATATAGAGGTTGATTTGTACACCAATGGTACTATTGGGAACAGCAGCAAAAACAGGTGTTCTTTATAAACAGGTGGTCGCTAAAGCAGATTTTACTGTAATGATAGTTCCTGTATATTGATTCTCCGGGATTTAAGTACTTTGTTCCAGCAACACCTGATTAAGTGATTCCCTATTATCAGTGAGATTTAAAATTGCTTGGGATGTAATCCATGAAAATTATAGTTTTGTGTTTTGTTTTGTTACGGTTTTACACTTGCAGTTATATTTGTTGATGGCATGGGTATTATTCTAAACGGTCAAACTATCCCCACGCGATTGCTAGGACACACAGACGACATATTGACGTAAAAAACATATTTAAGTAAAATTGAAGAATTACCAATCGACAATCGAAAATAAAGTTCATTAGAACATGACGAATTAGATATGCAAATGGTCTCAACATGACAATAATTGAGAATCCCAAACGGGATAGGACCAGTTGTCCAGGAGGAGTCAGCGTCCTTTAAAAATTATACAATATCTACCATAAGTAAAAATGAAAAGTACCAATTAATAATCGAAACGCATATTCGTTATAAAACGAAGAATTAGATGTGCAAATGGTCTCAACATGATGAACAATTGCGAATCCCAAACGGGATAGGAACAGGTTCCGGAAGGAGTTCGCGTCCTCTGCTGTCATGCCACATCCGTCGTGAATGTTCCATGGAAACCATTCCAGTTCGATAAACGGGTCAAATTCGGTAATATGGTCAAGTTTAGTGAAAAGGTCGAGATCAAGTCACTGTCGGTGGTCGTGCTCCATAATACTACTGACAGGGGGAGTCCATAATGTTTAACATGATCTTTAAGTGGTAAATAAGAAAGAATACAAATAGAGGATAGTTTCTTGTCACTGTTTCATATTAGTAAACGTCTTTGACAGAAAAAATCTTTATCACTAATTCTGGTCTCTACAGTACCATTTATATCTGATTGTTCATTGTATCTTGTATAATACCACTTTCTCTTTAGAAAATACACATAACTTTTAAAGTGAAGCTCAACTGATGAAGTCTAATTGACAAAAACGATATCGCCTTAATGATTATAACTTTGGTAGTATGTTTATAATATTTATAACCACTAGGTCGTTGCCACTGCTGGTGGACCGTTTGAGTTTCCGAGGGTATACATAAACCTAGTACCTGGTATTTCGGTACCAACTGTTCATCTTATACTAAAGTAATATTTGGCACTGTTAACATTATTTTAATTCATTTTAATTTCTAAAGCTAAGATAGTCATTTTTAACAGTGGTTACTCTTAGACGGATTTTGGCTATACTTTTAGAGATATTATTTGGCCTTGTATAATACCACTTTCTCTTTAGAAAATACACATAACTTTTTAATTGAAGCTCAACTGATGAAGTCTAATTGACAGAAATGATATCGTCTTGAGCATTATAACTTTGGTACTATGTTTATGATATTTATAACCACTAGGTCGTTGCCATTTCTGGTGGACCGTTTGAGTCCCCGAGGGTATACATAAACCTAGTACCTGGTATTTTGGTACCAGCTGTTGATCTTATACTAAAGTAATATTTGGCACTGTTAACGTTATTTAAATTCAAAATTTTTCTAAAGCTAAGATAGTCATTTTTAACAGTGGTTACTCTTAGACGGATTTTGGCTATACTTTTAGAGATATTATTTGGCCTTGTATAATACCACTTTCTCTTTAGAAAATACACATAACTTTTAAATTGAGGCTAAATACTAAATACTAAATTCTAATAACAGAAATTGAGTTAATCATAATTGATCATTTTTATGCCTAGAAAATGCAAAATATATAGGTTCTTCGATCAGATTGTTCATTATATATTGCTGTTAATTTTTTTTTTGCTTCTCTTAAATGTTAAGTAAATGTGTGTTTGAGAGACAATCTTAATCAATCATCACAATAATAATCATCATCATCGCCATCATCATCATTATCATCATCTTCTTCTTCTTCTTCTTCTTCTTCTTCTTCTTCTTCTTCTTCTTCTTCTTCTTCTTCTTCTTCTTCTTCCTCTTCTTCTTCTTCTTCTTCTTCTTCTTCTTCTTCTTCTTCTTCTTCTTCTTCTTCTTCTTCTTCTTCTTCTTCTTCTTATTCACTATAACTGTTATAACTGTATCACCAGTGTTGCAATCATCACTTCCATTAGTATTTCGTCATCACCAAGTAGAATATAAAGGCCGAATACTGAGTTTCTCCTTTGTACTCACCGCAGGTACGAGCCGTATTAGAACCTTAGGGAGCTGATTTTTGAGGATCGTAGCAAATTTACTTGTGGAACGGCGGCGGTTGTTTATCATGTAATTTGGTTTCCTACTTTACGATTTAATGTGACGCCAGCATCATTAAATTCACAGTTCAAACATACATATTCTATATTGCAAAAAAAATGTATAATAATTACACACACACGCACAATATATATATATATATATATATATATATATATATATATATATATATATATATATATATATATATATATATATATATTTGAAGGTCTTTTTGTAATTATATCACTACCAAATCATTTTCACGAGCAATTTCTTTTGTTTATCAAAAAGTGTGACTTTTCCTTTAATTCTATTCTCTGTTATTATTCCTTCTCGAACTATATTGCTATTAAAGCAGAATTATCACCCTTTCAAAATCTACAATATCGTTCTATAGATTTGTTGGAATGCATAATATATTTGTTATTCACGGCATTATTTTGTCTTTGTCGTTTTTAAACACAAAACCGATACACATTCGATATTTCATCTTATCTATAAACGTTTCCTACTTGTTCCAGTTTCTCAATTGTAGTCTTCATTTTGGTATTAATTCACAAATAAGTGCAGTGCTGCAATTTTCCCCGCCAATCTATATTTAATTTAGCACAGTCTTAATCACAGCGTCTTTCATTGACTTGTAATATAAATCAATTTCATATTTGATTCCTGCTAGTTACTGCTGAATTTCGATATAGTGGTACATTGTATAGAACAGAAACTTACAAATCTGATGTACGTCATTTTGCTTTATTGACGTTAAAATACAATGTCATTCACATTCTCTTTTGTCAAATGTAGTTTCGGTTATATGCAGATACTTTTTGTATATATAAATACATGTATATGTATACAAGCGTCACCAAGTTGCGGCTAGTCCAACGCATTTTTATGCCATGAGATGTATTTTTTATATAAAAATGGACTCCGTTAACTTTAATTACAGCTGATTTGTTCTAACTTTACTTTCCATTATTTGGACATTTAAAGAACTAACACCAATCAGGCCTCCTTTCTTTGCCAATAGGATTTTGCATAGATCTAAATTCTCTATAAATTATCACAACACACACACACACACACACACACACACACACACACACACACACACACACACACACACAGATATATATATATATATATATATATATATATATATATATATATATATATATATATATATATATATATATATCTATATATATATATATATATTGTTTGTTTACTTAAAGAGTCGTCCATTGATGGACTTTTAGATATGACATCAATAGATAATATTTAACTTCCTTTACAGACTTTCAGATATGATTACCGTCTTAGATGTGACAACAAAACAAGACGGATAAGCATACTGTCCTTTATTTAATATACTGTTTTAGCATTGCATCGTGCTTATTTCACTTTGAATATCGTCTAAGTAGATGGATGAAATACATGGATGTCATTACACTTCCTTTACAGCGTTCACTATGATGTGAATGTTACGTGTCTAAAGCCATTTACGAAGCTTTTATTAAAAGTATTTTATCAGCCAGTTTAATATATTACGTATAAAATTGCACTTTTATCAATAAAAGCAAAACAGGTTCATTGCAGACTTACTGGCATAAACTCGGGCCATTATAAGTCAACAAAGCCATGATAGATGAAATTATATGGATTACCTAAATTGTATTTATATCTTGAGTAAGTTATGAATAAAATGTGTTTCTGTGTCATAGTTTGCTTGATTTAATTGCAAAGAAAGAGAACCGCATGTGCATATTGCTAAAAAAAAACAAAACCCACCGACATACATTTTTTGTATACATTTTCTCTTTCTCCGCAAAATAGATTTGCTTTGGTTTATTATCACCGGTTGTTGGGTTTGTTACAAAATTAAGGCACGCCAAATTCATATTAATGAGTTCTTCTTCTTCTTCTTCTTCTTCTTCTTCTTCTTCTTCTTCTTCTTCTTCTTCTTCTTCTTCTTCTTCTTCTTCTTCTTCTTCTTCTTCTTCTTCTTCTGTCCTTCTGTGCTGAAGTTGTCCGCACGTTTTCTTGACGGCTTCTAATGAAACTTCATATGATTATAGATGTTGGTGTGCATATATGCAGTACGTATATGACATCATAAAAATGGCGTCTATGGCAAACCGTGGATTCTGGTTAGTCAAAACTTGTCCACTTGTTTTATCTAAAGCTACGAGACGGACTGTAATGAAAAGTTATATGATTATAGGTTTGGGTGTGTAGATGTGCACAATGTATGGTTTGAAGTCATAAAAAGATAGCGCCTTTGGCAAACTGAGGCTTCTGATTAGTCTAATTTTCATCATTGTCAAATTTTATCGGTATAAAGGGATTGCAATTTCAATGGTTTTAGTTTTGGTGTCGTCTATGGCAATCGGGGCTTCTGATTGGTCAAAATGTTAACATTGTCTGATTTTTATGACATTTAAAATTAACTGGTATCATCGATTGTTATTTGAGCCTTATGGTTTGCTTCCTCAAAACGCGTGAAGATCAATTGCAGATCGCTATGTAATAAATGCTGGTTGATATCAACACAACTTGCTCCACCGTTTGGGGGATATCATGTAACAGTACCCTGTTACAATTAGCCCTTGTTATTTTTGTTGTTGCTGTTGTTATTATTATTATTATTATTATTATTATTATTATTATTATTATTATTATCATTATTATTATTATTATTATTATTATTATTATTATTATTATTATTATTATTATTATTATTATTATTATTATATTATTATTATTATTATCATCATCATCATTATTATCATTATTATCATATCATATTTATTAAATTAATTAATCATATTTAATATAAATTATAAATTTTAACAAAATTATTTCGAAGGATGCCGATAAAAGTACTCTTACATTAACTACATATATAAACAGCCATATCAAACAAAGCATGTGACAACCTCTTAAATAATTCATTCCTTTTTAAAAAGATCTATGACCATTTATCGATATGTAATGATAGCAATTGCAAAGACTTTATATTCTTGACAGTCAATAACAATTATCAAAAATGTCAGGTCTTACCGACGTCAGTATATATAGCATGTCTGTTAAAGTACATTCTTTGAATTAATGATTCACGTGGCTTAAATGACAATAATCAGAAAATAATTCTTACATAGAGATTTCCGGTTAATTTTCACAATTCAGTTAACATATTATAGATCATTTATTCGAATCCAATGCGTATTTAAATTGTGATTAAGTTGATGTATATGTAAGTTATTGTCAAATTCTAAACAAAATACATTGATCAATTCAGTTAAAGAATCACAGCATGTTATCTGTCGAAAATCAATCTGAATGATGAAGTAGAATGTATATGCCTCAAAACATTATGGTTTGAAATACATTTTGTACTCGTGGTTTAATTACAATTCACAGATGTTTCGTTGGAAATCTAAAAAAAATGTTGTACCAGCAAATTTTGTTTTTAGTCACGGTAAAAATATTATATTTGCATTGTGACATCATATTTGTGAACAAGTGGTGTTCTATTATTAATTCCTATTTTGCTACGGGACCTCTGGCAAATTATAATATTAATTTAAAAAAAACAGACACTTCCTTGTAAAGAGAAACCGGAATCGAAATATGTTTGTTTGTTCGTGAATTTACATAGGTCTCTTAAGAACATACACCACCAACTATATTTCCAGTAACCGCAATGCTAATTTACCACTCCCACGTATATTAAATCTGCGTCAAAGCAGTACAATCTGCTGAAAGATTAATACTTTAGTAACGAAATATGTAATGATAATATAGGTCGTCGTTGCATTTCTTTGTCAAAATGTCATTTGTTTACACCTTGTAGTATTATCAATGGGAAATTTCTGTTCTCACCTGAAACCTCCTGTTAGATACGCACACAGCTTAATTTGTTAATGAGTAAAAAAACATGTCAGAGAATATTCGCCCGTCTTGCAGGCGAAATCGCGTCCATTCTAGATCTAGACAAATCGCCTTCTCGAAGGTGACAGTGTTTTACCAAGCTTGAATTGCCAAACATTTTTTGGATTCCAACACTGAGAACGATATTATCAAGATGCTGTGTTTTTTTTTTGTGGACAACGTATTCGTTGTTTTGCGGGAACAGTTTTCCAACAGATTGTCGGCATTCCAGTGGGTACCATCTTTTTGTATTCATATGAAGCGGAATTTATACAATTTCTGCTCTTCACAGGAAACAAACAGTTAGCATCTCGGTTCAATTTTATTTTCAGGTATATCGATGACGTCCTGTCCATAAATAATTCAGAATTTCAGAATTACCTTGGCCAGATGTATCCTGTTGAGCTAGAGATCAATGATATGACAGAGAGCAACACATCTGCGTCTTATCTAGGTTTACTCTTGTCAATTGCAAAGGACGGTCAACTTCACACCTCCATTTATGACAAACGCGCCAATTTCAATTTCCATATCACGAACTTCCCATTTCAAAGTAGTAATATTCCATCTTCCCATGCCTATTGCGTTTTCATTTCACAACTTATACGTTATGCCAGGGCATAGTCTTCTTATTAATGTTTTATTCTGAGAGCGAAATCACTCCCCAATAAACTACTTACACAAGATTACGTTGAAGAACGCTTGAATTCTTCATTTAAGAAGTTTTATGGTCGATACGAGGATCTTATTTAACATTATGAAACACCCCTCTCAGACAGTGACTCCCTTTCGCCAATCGTGTTTTTCACCGAATCTGACCCGTTCATCGTAGTAGAAAGGTTTCCATGGAACATTTGCGGCGGGTGTGGCATACCGGCAGAGGGTGCTGACTCTTTCCGGACGCATGGTCCTATCCCGTTTCGGATTCGCAATTGTTTTTCATGTTGAGACCAAGTTCCTAGTGTTCTAATGTACTTGAGCTTCGATTATTAATTGGGACTCATTTTTTTCAAATGCACACGTAATTCTGAATTATATAAGGTTAAATTAATTATTAAACTTCTACTAATAAAAAAATATTAATAGTTCATACTATAATTGTAATTAAGCACTGTTAGAACACCTGTTTACAACAACGAGAATACAGTTTAATTTGTTTTTTATTTTGTTGTTGTTTTTCTTTTTTTGTTAAAATAATCTTGAATTGGTTGAGGTGTCCACTACCATTCAATTATTTTATCTTAATATGACATAACAGAAGAGACACTGCTCATCTTGCTCACAAACATATGAAAAATATCGTTCACACTAAATATTTCGCACTTTTTGTATTCTGTACAATACCGTTGTTTCACAAACTAAACTGTTGAGTTATTTTGGACTTGACTCTGGACCCAAAACGGATGCGACAGTTCAACAAGAAATGCATACTCCGTCATAATATCTGGTCTAATCTCTGGAGTTTCAGTAGTTGTCTCCGAATACTTTGATTTCTATGTTTTTTAGAGTCACACAATATTGACGGTTGATAACTGTGTCTGATGTCAATGCAGTAAGCCTTCCTTTACGTATCACACTTGCTATGACACGGGACGTAATTGTTTGATCTCTTCCGACAGACTAGTGACTATCTATTATGTCGATCGATGCCGAAAGACAGTTACTACCTGTTTAGGCATGTGTAACCCGGTACCAAAAATTAACAATAATTGGACCTTCCGATCGCAATTAACACCACCAGACTAATACAAACAGATGAATGATTACACCAGTACAATACATAACCTGGCGGGTTGGGTCTTGCCAACTTTGTTTTTGACCTGGACGATTTTGAATTTTAGTTAATAAAACAAAATATAACATTAAAATTGCACTGACTAAAGTAATCGTTCCTACTTGTCACCATACGCATTAGAGTAACCAGTGATGAATAAAACGTTTCTCCCGTGCAGCTTGTCATAACTGAAAAGTGAGTAGAATCATCCGTATGATAATCAAAACGTTACACCGCCCCGCCATCTTATGTGAATCGGACAATATTTGCATCACTGAGTTTCTTCAAATAACATCTTCTAAGGCTGCTTATATTATAATTGACAGTTTTAGAGTACCAATGATACCAACAGTACTGGTACAGCACAGTGTGTGACTACTTGTAACATCGTTTAACTATATATAAAAATTTCAGATACCAAAGTATAAATCAATAGAATGTCCAGGACACAGATACAAATCCGATAAAAATGGACAAACACGGACCTCTGGAAACCAAGAGGTGGGATCAGGTGCCATGGAGAAGTAAGAATCCCCTGTCGACCGGTCACACCCGCCGTGAGTCCACAGTCAAGTCCAACGAAACAAGTGAGGAGTGTATCCTCGTCACATTTGGTACAGCCGTCTCAACAACCGCCAACGAAAAGGCAACTCAACATTTCACTTAGTGAAACAGAGTACTCGCAAACAAGACTATTATACCGACCGTAAAATTTGCGGAACGTTGACATTAAACGCGATTTTCGATATCCCTGTGTCAATAATTTGTCAGTGAGTAGTTTACCTCTGTATATGAAATCTTCATATGTTGTGCACGCCCTGGCATATCGGATCATTTGTGAAATATAAACTCCATATGCGGATGACTGAGGGATATTACTACTTAAATGTGGAAAATTTACGATTGGAAAGCCGAAATCGTCGCGTTTATCGTATAGCTTAGTTGCTAATTTCCCGTCTGTGTTTATTGTAAATAAAATGTCTAAGTATGAAGCGTGTGTGCTTGATTCTGTTGTATCTTTAATTTCTAGTTCGCTGGGATATATCGCATTGACATATATATGAAAATTGTCATTATTAATTGACAAAACGTCGTCGATATATCTAAATGTCAAATTAAAGGACACCGCTAACTTTTTCTTCTTTTGATTCAGCAGTTTCTGAATGAAGTCTGCTTCGTATGAATAAAGGAACAGGTCGGCCAATAAAGGAGCACAATTGGTTCCCATAGGAATGCCGATAGTTTGTTGAAAGACCACGTCTCCGAACATTACAAATATATTGTCTATTAGAAATTCCAGCATGTTTTTTATATCAACTTCAGTATATTTATGTGTAGAATCAGAGTGGTGTTTGACGAAATAAGTATCCTGATAGCCAATCACTAGATATTTAAATTTTCGGGTACCACCTTTAGTGAAAAAGCAGTTGTCTATGATGCTAAAAAGTCTTTCTTTTAATTTGTTATGTGGAATAGTAGTGTAAAGAGTAAAGAAGAGTACAGTATTGTTGAAGTTTCTCCTTTATGGCTGTCAATATCTTGGTAAGGAGTAAAGATAAAGGTTTGGTAGAACATTTGCTGGATCCTGCTATGTATCTTTGCTTATATGGTGTTTTATGAAGTTTAGGTATCCAGTATAAATGTGGTAGCTCGAAATCGGTATCCGTTGTAGGTATATCAAATGAGCGTAATACGGACATGTGATTTTGAAGGATCTCGTCCTTTGAACGTGAGTTACGTGTGTATGTAGGATTTCCAGAATTCGTATTAAACCCAAGTTCTTCTAATAAACAATTATAGTAATGCGCCTTACAAATAAAAACTATATTATTTGAGGCTTTGTCTGCTGGTACCAGTACATATTGGTCATGTAACCTATCCAGTTCAGTTACTACTTCTGGATCATTAAATACAGAGGGATAACGTGTTTTCATAGTCCCTTTAAGTTTTCGAATACGAGATTTTATCAACCATCGTATGGCGTTCAGCCATTCAGACAAAGTGTCTGGTTCTACGTCTTCATGTTTGGCCCATCGTCTGGCATAAACTTCGACAGAATCCATAACTAAACTGAAATTCTGACGCCAATTAAAGGAACGGGCTTCCCGGTATTTAGGGCCCCTTAAAATAAGATTTTTGAGGCTTTCATTTTCAACAATAGAAACGTCGCCGGTAATGACATGCCCGATAGTATTGTATTTGAAAGGAGATGAAGCACATGAACATGTGACAGTGTTGTGTAGAAGATGGTTGATGTCTAGGCACTGCAAAACCTGTTTGTAATTGAATAGCTTGGATGCGATGCTAGGTGTATAGCTATATGAAATGCAAGGCGTGGTCTTCAGTTTAAAATATGGTGGTATACAGGACTGAACTTTTTTTGTGATTTAGAACATTGCCAATGTTTAAAGCGTCTATGCCTTTATTTGTGAATTTAAGTTTAAAGAAAAGACTATCTATCAATACTGCATTTTTCACTTTCAAACAACTATTTATATTTTCCTGTTGACCATTTACCAATATTATACTGTTCACGACTTTTAGATGTATTAACATCTGAGGTGTTTCCTTTTTACCATTTATAAATACTATACTATTCATGAATTTAAGATGTATTTACATCTGTGGTGTGTTTTCCTTTTGTCCATTTACTAATATTATACTGTTCACAATTTTAGATGTATATTCCGATTTCCGTTCTACTCCTCCTTGTTTCCTCAACATTTATTGCATGGTTTTATTTATGCCATAATATACGACCTTTTACAAACCTTCCACATTACTGATTTATAGATTACGTTTGTTCAGATCACTAACTTTCGAAATCGTAACTGCATCAAAGATTACAAATATGTTTATACATAAAATCGTATGGTATTGATGGTTAATTTATATTTTTCGGAAGAAACAAGTTTCCAGCCTCGACGTCATGCAAACTATTAATTGTAATGTCTCCATAGCAATTTATGTCGAGATATTTAGAAGTTTTGTTGCTTTTCTTTTTTGAAAAAGGTATATTCCTACTTTGGCGACGACAATCTTTATGGCTGACTTTCAGACTACTTTTTCCTGTACGTTCTTCCGCTCATCACTTATATCTAATTATCATTTCAACAGATGCGTTTGATGGATAAGTAAGATGATATACCGACCTGTTTACTTACTGATACATTGGTATCAGATATCGACATGACGAAAAACGTTACATAATACGATAATATAATTTGTATTTTCACATCTGTGATGCGTATCTACCTCCTGATGATCCAACCACCTGAACCTGTCTTTAAATGTCAGATCAAACTCATAGATAGTCGTTGATTTAGATATATGGAACAATTGTACAATCATTCGATTGCATTTTATAAGTATTTCATTAATTATTTTAATACACACTAAATTCTCAAATCCATAGTATCAAAGCTTACTGCTTTTCCACTAAGTATGCATCAATTCCGCATGAAAATTAAAATTTATTGGGTTTTTTTTAAACAAAAAGTAATACCCGCAAGTCTTAATACCTAGTCGTTGGTTATTTTGTTCAACGCCAAACGGATTTTACACATTAATATATTGAAGTGTATATAAAAGTAACCACAGTTTTGTCTAAATCAGCATCAGTAAACGACATAGCAGAGACAATATAAAATGTATGCAAAAATATACATTTATTAGTGTGCAGAAATATTCAAAGCTGTAATTTTCACAGAAATGAAATATAAAAAGAAATCGGTTATTGATATGCACACGTTATTTATGTTGGTATGGGACCAGTAGCCTGCTAGGATCAGTAACCGGCTATGGTGCTATTTCGTCTTTAGTATGTACCTCGACAATATTGTTTATATTCTTTTCGAAATCTTGTGGATTATAAAAAAAAAAAAAAAAAAAAACCCTCAAAAACCGTGTTCTAAGTAGCGGAAATCATGCAATAGTAGGCTACTGGTCCTACCTGGTCCCCGACGAGTACTGATGTTTTTAATGTCACAAAATGGGTCACGTGGAAATAATAACTGGTGGTGTTTAATATTCGTAGTACATGTATTCTCGATGTTGATACATCTGTAAAATTAAGAAACTAATTAAGTGTTCAATCAAACTTTATATATGCGTTATATATCATTGGATATTTTTATAGGGCCTTGAGTCATTTTAAACTACTTCCAATCCACGATTTAACAATTCGCTACTCATGTAGGTATTGCAGTATATGTATCTTGAGAGAAATAACATGGTTTTTGCCATTATGAAAACATATATTTAAAAATTTAGCTCAAATGATGAACTGTTATTGACCTACACGCCCGCGTTGATCATTTGTGTTTACCTTTTTTGCAAAACCATAGCTCGTTATTATTATTATTATATCAGATTAACATAAGATGTAATCTACGCTATATATGGCTATGGTTGGAATGGAAATTGTATGTGAATTTAACTTGATTATTAATTACTCTGCGGTGGGCTAGTCATTTGAAAGTGTACACTGGGGAAATAAATAAAGAAATCGAAAATTGGTAGTCGACAACTTTGTTTAATGCTTATTCCCACTGCGTTAAATATCACACTCCATTGTATGGCATTGCTTCAGGACAAGATGACAGAAATGCGCATCAAATGAGTGTCAATTTTGACGTCATTTTTTGTCATCGCCTGTATCATTTCACACTTAATTTTGATGGAACGGTCTGTAAAACGTATTTCATGAGATAATGCAACTGAAAACAGCAGATATTGTGACTAGTGTGGAACTTAAACATGTATCTACATCAGACAGATAATTGTAAAGATTATGTTTTGGAAATTTAACATGGTGAAAGTGTGCATGTGTATGCTATACCTGCATTGTGTATTGATCTATATAGCGCATACAGGTAAAAATGTATATTTAATACAATTTGTTGATCATTTTGCTTAAGTTTATTCATACCATGAAATGCAAATGAAAAATGTATACTATCAGTATATTATTATTATTATTATTATTATTATTATTATTATTATTATTATTATTATTATTATCAATACTATAATAATAATTCTAATTTTAATAATAATAATAATAATAATAATAAAAATAATAATAGTAATAATGATTATTTTTGTAAATTTGTTAAACGTAGTCGTTATAGAATTTTTAATACTCGCACAGTGAAGTTCTTTTATTTGGCAATATTTATTTCTCTATCTTTATTAAAATATTCGAAATTCATGTCAAATATCAAAATCCTCGTTTAACATACATGCGTCAAGTTTTTGCTTGTTAAAATTAAATATCATTTTATTCATTGAGAATTAAAATTCTAGTTTCTGACATCCAATATGATAAATTGTATAGATTGATAACTAAACACGTGTTCTTTTTGGGTTTTTTTTATATTCAACATGATTATTTTTCTCTTTTTGTTAAATCGATTGTTCACGTTTTATGGTAAAGATGAATATTTCATCAGGAAGATTATTTTCATTATATGAATTCTATATAGATCTTTCAGGACAAAGTGGTACATCCGGGTTCCGCCAGAAGCCAAAACAATACTGTGTATCCCCCCCCCAAAAAAAAATAGGGTGTTCATGTAAAACATTATTCCTTACGTACTACTGTAACTGTACTTCTTTGTTCCGACAAGTACCCGTCACTCGGTTTTGATCTAATTTCAAGTCGTTGTGTTAGTTGAGCATTACTATCAATTTATATTGGTAGACCTAAATATTAACCGGTATTAGCCGGTATTTGATGAAATATAAATGATAAACAATACTGTTCTTATATTTTTGTTACATAGATCTCATTTATCACTTGCTTAGGTGTCTAAATTTTCTTTGAAAATAGGTAATATGACGTTGGGTCAATTACATCGCCTGTCTTGCAGACGGGGACTGTGTTCGATCCCCGATGTGTGAAACAAGGAAGCTCTTATAATTGCGGTAATAGCCGTTACGTTGTCAATCGTGTATGAAGTCTTTTGAATAAGACATAATATACTTTTTAATCATTTTTGCACGATATTTTTCGTTTTGGGATTTTATTTTTGTTTATTTTTAATTATATTTAATGATAATAGAAGCAAACGTCATTATTGGAATGCTGGCGTCAAACAGGTTTCAACTTCCGGGATGCCATGTATACTATTTTTAGAATAGAGTATACATGTAGCCATAAACAGCTCCTAAATAAAACTGCAATTTGAATAAAGGTGATTGAACATGTAGATTGTTTATGTTGTAAGTAAGGTATAGTAAAATTCGTATTAGTAGATCCTGAAAACAACAAATAATTAATAAATGCAGAAAATATTTTTCAAATTAATATTTTTTACCGCTCTTGAACACACTTGACATATCTACAAACGAAGTTCTAGTGAGGTAAGATAAAATGGCTGACGTTTTAAAAAGCTAGGTTAAAACTGTAATTGTATTTTCTTCTTTATGTTGAAATATATAAATCTACTTCGTAATAAAAGCTCAATACATTTCTTGATGAATCAATCACGTAATTGTCTTTTCTTTAGTTCTGTGACAAATTAAAATATATGGAGTGGACTTTGCCCATTTACATTAATGCTTTCTGTTGTACATACATAGCCCAGAGATATGTATATTACCGTAATATTTTTTCTACCATTCAATATCATAGAAACCTCGCTAAACCAAATTGATTGATTTAATGTCATTGACTTCTACCTTTTTTATTTTTAAAATAATGATTTGTTGAATCAAATGCACGAGAGAGAGAATAAAAGAGAAAGAAAGAGAGAGAAGGAGAGTAATGCATCCATAAAGATGTTTTGATAAATTGTTATGCTACCGACAGCTTTCTCATTCAGTACAGTAAATAATTCAACAAGAACAATAACAACCGTTTCCTAATGTCGTATATTACCGTATGCCTTGATGGCGTCCGTGTCTGTGAGCGTGTGGGGTCTAAATCATATTTCATTTCCAATAGAAATGGTAATATTGACGGGTTGAATCCCATTTGAGACTTTTAAAATGTCCCTCTTATATCTCTCTAGTCACAATAGATTTTCTGTAATTCTTGAATCATATTTTGTCTGACATTTATTCTTCTATACTAACGACTGCAAAATTTCGTATAACAGACATAGTCTGAAATTTTAGCCCTTACCAGCAGGATTATTCCATATCAAAACAACCAAATCAACATAAAAAGAACTCTTACACTCAGACACTTTAATCCACAGCCATTAATATGTAATTCCCTTTTGATATCGTCAATTGTAAAATGAAAGAGTGTTATCAGAGATATACTTTGTCTTTTTCGCTTTTTATCTCTTACTTGCTTTGTTTATTGTTTTGTCTATTTGTTTTGTTCAATTGTGCCAAGTCATTACTTAACGTGAAATACATTTTTGCTCAAAATAAATCAGCCTCTTTGTCTGAATGTTGTTTACACTACACCAAAATATTTAGTCATTTGATTCCACAAGACTGAGTGGTGACGAAAATTAACCGGTACCAATGTACCCTGGAAGGGAAGCTTTCCGAAAGTAGACTGGCAAATCCAGCTTAGATCAAATGTAAAAACAGAGAACTAAACTACATGAAGAACATAACCTGGATTAATAAACTGCAAACTGAATCAAGATTGTGGAAGTGTGAACACAGATAGCAAACTTTCACACAAAACCAGCTTTCAGCGGGACTCAAATATTCGCTACTACAGTAAAAAGAGAGTACCATTTAATAATCGAAACTCAAATCCATTAGAACACAACGAATTAGATGTGCATATGGTCTCAACATGAAGAATAATTGCGAATCCCAAACCAGATAGGACCAGGTGTCCGGAATGAGTCAGCGTCCTCTGCTGGCGTGAGATACCTCATGGTTAATAGGTGATGCTCTGACCACGACGGCCACTTGTCTCTGCAATGTGTAAAAAGAAAAATACCTTTAACATTATAAACCAATTTAAAAATTTTTAAAATTTGTCTTGGACTTCGAACCCAAGCAAAATACGAAAACCTAATTTTAAAATTTGTATAAAAGAGTTTGACAATTTGGTCATATTGAATATTTTCTTGAAATACATATTAAATATTATAAACATAGTACCAAAGTTATAATGCTCAAGACGATATCGTTTCTGTCAATTAGACTTCATCAGTTGAGCTCCAATTTGAAAACTATGTGTTTTTTCTAAAGATAAAATGGTATTATACAAGGCCAAATAATATTTCTAAAAGTATAGCCGAAATCCGTCTAAGAGTAACTAATTTAAAAAATGACTATCTTAGCTTAGAAAATTATCGAATTTAAATGATGTTAACAGTGCCAAATATTACTTAAGTATAAAATGAACAGCTGGTACCGAAATACCAGGTACTAAGTTTATGTATACCCTCGGGGACTCAAACGGTCCACCATCAGTGGCAACGACCTAGTGGTTATAAATATTATAAACATAGTACCAAAGTTATTATGCTCAAGACTATATCGTTTCTGTCAATTAGACTTCATCAGTTGAGCTCCATATTGAGAACTATGTGTGTTTTCTAAAGATAAAATGGTATCATACAAGGCCAAATAATATTTCTAAAAGTATAGCCGAAATCCGTCTAAGAGTAACCAATGTAAAACAAAAGACTATCTTAGCTTTAGAAAATTATCGAATTTAAATGATGTTAACAGTGCCAAATATTACTTTAGTATAAAATGAACAGCTGGTACCGAAATACCAGGTACTAAGTTTATGTATACCCTCGGGGACTCAAACGGTCCACCATCAGTGGCAACGACCTAGTGGTTATAAATATTATAAACATAGTACCAAAGTTATTATGCTCAAGACTATATCGTTTCTGTCAATTAGACTTCATCAGTTGAGCTCCATATTGAGAACTATGTGTGTTTTCTAAAGATAAAATGGTATCATACAAGGCCAAATAATATTTCTAAAAGTATAGCCGAAATCCGTCTAAGAGTAACCAATGTAAAACAAAAGACTATCTTAGCTTTAGAAAATTATCGAATTTAAATGATGTTAACAGTGGCAAATATTACTTTAGTATAAAATGAACAGCTGGTACCGAAATACCAGGTGCTAAGTTTATGTATACCCTCGGGGACTCAAACGGTCCACCAGCAGTGGCAACGACCTAGTGGTTATAAATATTATAAACATAGTACCAAAGTTATAATGCTCAAGACGATATCGTTTCTGTCAATTAGACTTCATCATTTGAGCTCCAATTTGAAAACTATGTGTTTTTTCTAAAGATAAAATGGCATTCTGAACAGACGGATATGACCTATATAGTTATATACGATACATTCTGAAATTCTTTGTTCAGAACAATGGTAAACGAAACTTCACATAAATTGTAAAATAGAGATGTTCATTTGAATCTACCGGTACTATTAATCAGTTTCTCTTCAGTCTGTGTTCTAACTTCCACAATCTTGATTCAGTTTGCAGTCTATTATCCGGAGTATGTTCTCCATGTAGTTTAGTTCTTTGGGGTTTTCACATTTAATATCTTACTGATTTGTCTTTGTAAAGATACAATAATTATTTCCAATAAAACGTACAGCTTATGCCGGGATTAATCTTCTTTAAATCATTGTGAATTCAAATATAGATATATGAATTATATAAAACATATTGTTAACAATTAGACACGACAGTAGGTGGAGACAATAAACTGTAAAAAACACAGAAATACAGACCACTGCAAACGGCGTAAAACTCTATGTTTGAAATAATATTTTATCACAAATTCACGTCCCTTAACCACACTCCTTTACTTTTCGAAGGTCTGAGTTCATGTTTGTATATAGAATTATCGAACTCGTTGTAGCAAACACTTGGATAGTAATTCATATTACTATACTCAACGACGTTACATTCAAACCTCATGTAATTGATAAAACATGGCCTATCAAGGAAACATGGAAGAGAACAATGTATCCGGCCAAGACTCTTTCATTTAGAACTGTGTGACTGCGTGACAGATTGACGTAAATGTAATGAGGGATCTTTCACATGCCTTTTGTGACACGGGACATTGGTCTTAAGTCTTTTACTTCTTGTGTGGAGCTCTTGATGGAGGAACAGTCACTCCATTTATGAATCTGATATGGCCTGTTACTGGGAATAGGTTGTCGGGACCTCCTGCTTTCGAGTCGAATGCTCTTCAACTAAACTACTTCAAGCAATCATGAATTATAGCAAGAAAATAAGAAAGAAAGAAATATAAGTACATATATTTTATTTGTTTATACGTTGTTTTTTCAGAAATTGAACCATCTTATAAAGTCCATACAAACTTTTAAACATCTTCCAGCTAGAGTTCGAAAAATCTACCTACTATATTATAGATCTTTTGAAAACAAACATCAAGTATAACCGAAAACAAAAAAACAAGAAAACATCAGAGGTTATCGTATGTATGCTTTTGATCCCTGTTTATCTCGCTGATGTGATAACAACTCACGGAATAACATTTAGATAAAATGTTATTCCATATTTATCAATAACATCTGAACCCTTCAAAAAGCAATACCGATCTTAAGATCGACTCACAGTATTTGTCAATTAAATTCTAACGTGAAAATCTTAAAAGTACACCACTGATTTTATGAAATGATATGTCAACCTAGAACAATGTCTTGGAGAAAAAATGTTGTAAATACGCACGCAGATTTATCGTACTTAGTCTCAAGTATGATTTGTTACTATTATCTTAATTCATGAAAATAAAATGATGTTAATCTATATGTTAATCTATTACAAAAGGAACAAACAAGTGCCACTTATGAAGCACTTCTCAGCCACATCTTATGTGCATGTTAGAACAGTGTTACAACTTGAATATCATGCACATTCTCTTGATCGACTATGTTAAACGGAGGTCAGAGAAAGCATTCCATCTCTCTCTCTCTCTCTCTCTCTCTCTCTCTCTCTCTCTCTCTCTCTCTCTCTCTCTCTCTCTCTCTCTCTCTCTCTCTCTCTCTCTCATGCATTTCGTCAACACGATTTGATGTAATATCATAACTGCAAAATTAAGCACAATTATAGGAACAACTACAGTCCAAATAATAGTGTCGAATAAAAATATAGAACATCGAATCGAATTCACCACTGTGTTAAACTAATATATATATATATATATATCATATATATAATGTGAGCATATTGTGTTTGTGTGTGTTTGTATGTTGTGTCTTAGTGTGTATGTTGTGTATGTTATGTAAATTTTGTGTGTGTTTGTGTGTGTGTGTGTGTTTGTGTGTGTTTGTGTGTGTGTGTGTGTTGAATGATTTACAGCAGTAACATACAGAGGGTAATTTTTCATTTAGTGTACTGTATTATTATGCAAGAGATTGAGCACGCTATCTTTAACTGTATTAGGATTACTGTATATGCCGTTTTGTTTTAATGTGTCTTTGCGTGTATATTTTCCCTTGAGATATGTTCAATATTCGTAATGGAGGGAAACTGCTTTACCAATTCATTTTCCATTAGCATTAATTCTTAATTGCAGTCTGCATCATATCGCTGCTAATCTCTTGTAAAATCCCAAACAAATGTACATCTTTGAGCGTAACAACTTTTTATATAATATTTCTATAGTCCTGATAGTTCTTTTCGTGTAATGTTCAAAATAATAACAAAAGATGCATTTCAAAATGTTTATACCACTAAATAGGATTGATTTAACTTCACTGGGTAAGAATAATCACCATGTTTCGTCCGATTTTTAATGTCGAATCTGTCAAAAGGGAATGTTTATTTTGATAATGTGTTAGGTAAATATAGAGTGGAGTATGCGGAATATTTAAAAGAGATGTTTTGTGCTTGCAACCAATTTTTTTTTCGTCTAGTTAACTGTCGTTTTATTATAATTGCGTTAATCTCGTTTTGAAATGCCACTAAGGATTATCGATGTCTATGAGAGGAATCTTTGCAATTTTAATTAAAATCGTAATCACCAACAGTTCAAATCAGCACCGATTCTCTTTGAAAATACAATAAAATATTTACGTACTTCAATCTCTTCAAGCTTTGGGTCTCTGCCGTGCACAAATCTAATTTGTGTAAATGACTTTTCGTGGGAGAACGAAGATCCATGAGCCGAATAAAAACTGGAGCTAATCTAATTTTCTGTTACACTTTTTCACTGATGGTAATTTGTAAACATATGTTAAAACTATTGGAATGCAGTAAAATTTGTTCCTAGGGTTTTAGTATTTGATAACTGTTTAATCAATGCGGTTTCAGTGTCAGTAATTCAATATGTTTCTTTTTTTATTTCCAGAAATTCAAAATAAAAGACATTGGAGTTTGAAATAAACGACATACCACGGAACTGTTCCGACCGTGCATTTGTGGAAAAACACCACAGGATTTTGGGTTCTCACATACATATATGCATGTATGATATTGTATCAGGATTACAATTCAGCCTTTGTAATGTGGATTTTAAAATATTTCTAAATAAGCAACACTGATTGCTCAGATAAAACATCTTTTTCAATTATAATATTCATGATATATGTTCATATATGCATATAATTAGATAAAGCTGACGTATTTATAAAGTGAAATATTGACGAACAGCCAATCAACGGGACAAAAAGACACACAGTGAACAACTGATATTATGAAATTTGGAATAAGATATCACAGTCGAGCGGGAAATTCTGAGAGAAGAAAAGTAACAAAGTATTTGTTGATGATTCTCCAAAAGATTTACACAACGGACCAAAAATTGGAGACACATGAACTACGTATCATAATACAAAATTGATTAGTTATAAACAGTGTAATTAAATGATTTAACATTCATAAAAGTGAAATATTTTTATCGTCGCTACAGACATAAAAAAAGGATTTGGATAAATGTGAATTCGTTTTATTCAGCGTTATAATTCCACAAGCCTGATGATAGGAAGAAAAAATAAAAACAGCTTCAATGATATAGCACTTGATGGAGTTCAAGATATTTTCTAATCACAACAGTCATTCATGCTGTGAGTTATGAATTATAAATAACTTGGTAATGCTATTGAGAAAATAGATGATATAGTATGTAATTACATTTAGTGACTGACGGATGTACGAAACAATATATGTACGAGAAAGTATATTTTTCAGTAATTAGATTCATGTAATACGGAGTATAGGACTCCCCGGAGTTTGTCATACCTGATAAATATAGACACGAGCTGGCAATTGCTGGTAAAAGTAATCATGACCGGTACATTGTTGGTGGCGAATAAAACAGGTGCGGATTCACATGTGCCGTCTGTGGTAGATACAAATATTACGGATTTGTTAGTTCGTCCTATCTATGAAAATGCAACCGACCAAAATATATCATGGACATCTACAAATGGTTCAGATAACGGGACCGGAAGTTTTGAAGGATTTGATTATGTGGCTCGATATAATATAGAAACTATGACCATTATTTGTTTTCTTTTGGGTTGCATTATTTTGACGACAATAATCGGAAATGTATTTGTGATTTCTGCTATCATTCTTGAAAGAAGTCTCCAGGGAGTATCGAACTATCTGATCTTGTCTTTAGCGGTGACGGATCTAATGGTAGCTGTTTTAGTGATGCCTATATCAGTAATAGACCAGGTGGCAGTGTATTGGTATCTGGGTCCTGATTTATGTGATATGTGGATTTCCTTTGATGTACTCTGTTGTACGGGATCTATATTGCATCTTGTGGCTATTTCACTGGACCGTTATTGGGCTGTCTCGAATATAGACTACATCCGACGCCGCTGTGCAAAACAAATTATTATCATGATTATAATAGTTTGGGTCGTATCAATCGTCATATCAATTGCACCATTGTTCGGATGGAAGGATCCTGGAAATGATCCGGACGAGAGGGGAATATGTCAAATCAGTCAGGACTACGGATATACGGTATTTTCAACAGTGGGTGCATTTTATTTTCCCTTAATTTTAATGATCATTTTGAATTTCAAAATTTACAAAACAGCCAGATCGAGAATACGAAAAAAGCATATTGCAGGATATACTAAAACACCCTTTCATCGGCCATCTATAACAACAGCTGATGCAACCACGAGACACAATTCCTCCGGAAGTGAGGTTAGTCAAGACGGCTTTACAGTGTATAATGGAACGTGTGTGAACGGCAATGACGGAAATAATGCAGAAAGTCATTTTAATTATAACGATGAAACGTCGGATGTGAATAATAAATACCTTACGGTTCCATCTAACGTCTACATTCTGAACAAACAATTAAATCCACCAAAAACAACTGAAAACAACAACCACAAACAAATAAAACATCGCGAGAAAGAGCGCATGCGTAAGGCAAAAATTGAAATGAAAAGAGAACGAAAAGCAGCCCGTGTTTTGGGTATAATAACTGGCGCTTTTGTGGCCTGTTGGTTACCATTTTTCTTTGTTGCATTAATTGGACCGTTCTGTGGTGCAGTTTGCAATTTCCCACCGGAGATGTACAGTGTATTTTTATGGCTCGGGTATTTCAATAGTTTGTTAAACCCAATCATTTACACGATCTTCAATCCTTCCTTTCGAAACGCTTTCAATAAACTGATTTTTAGGCGAAGAAGGCATCGAAGGTAACATTTTTCTCGTAATTTCACAGACAAATTTTCCATATGTTAATTAAGAAGAATTATTTCTATAAATAAATTATATATACTTATTCACCTTGCTTACATTCTTTCTAAGATCGTTGTTGATGTATTTTCAATCTGTCTGACGCATCTTGTTTCCGGATTCATTTGACACGTGTATTTAGAAATGCTGATTGGTTTTGTTCGTTACATTGTTATCTTGTCTAGCGGGTAGAATTACAAATACACCCTTATGACTGAAAGAGAGAAGTGTTTGAAAATGATAACAGTTAATTCTATATCAAAACCGATCTATGAGTCATACCTATATATCTAACTATTGAATCTTTCTATGAACAAGTTTGTTTCTACATTCCTGACCTTTTTATGACATGAACTGATATCGTTTGTCTCAAATAGATAATATATTGAAAAGTTTATGTTAAATTTAAAGTCAATAATATTATTAAAATAATTCAATAACTTGGCAAAACCCAAATTAATTAATTTACAAATGAGCTTTTAATCAAAACATATTAGCATATCAAAACTATATAGGTTGTCTATTGTTTTTTATATCCCATAAAGTTATGGGAACATATCACCTACTTTTACTCAAGTACCCAAAATGTTCTAATGACTGACGTCATTGCAGGGAAGTACTGCCATAAAACGAAACTGCAGTTTAAAGTATATTTCGGAAGACTTGTTACTTTCACTTCGTATACCGAAGGAACAGTCACTCCCATTCTTTAAAGTCCTTGGAATGACCCGGAACCGGGAATCGAATCTAGGTCCTTCTGCATCCGAGATAATTATCTACCACGTAACTACCACTTTTACTACTAGTACTTGATGTACAATAATAAGAATTATACGCAGGCATGAAAATCTTATATTTCCATATATTTTGTGAAAATAAGATCAGGTCCAGAGTTGTATTTAATACAAATTGGAAGGTGGAGTTAATCAATTGCAACTGAAAAAGTGCCAAACCTGGCCTTCTCGAGCATTGTTCACAAAATATCTAGAAATTTAAGAATTGTTATGACTGTGTATACCTCATTTTGTTATTGTATATCAATTTTAGTAAAACGGAAACAAATTAAAACACACAGCTAATTCCCCCCTAAGGTACCTTCGGTATGTTATTTACAGGGACCTTGAACTATGAAATTGGCCACCTCTAGTTCGCATGGTTTCTTGTTCCGCTTGGGCTTAAGCTGATTTTGTGATGAAATTTGCTGCGGAAGGGTTGGTTGTCTTTTTCCAGGCATATTGAAAGTGGATTCTCGCCTTCAATTATAAAAACTGGACGTCACCATATAACTGGAAAAAAAATTTTGACAGTGGAGTAAAACAACGGTAGAATTCAAATTCGAATCCATTTACAGAAAGTAAGATCCAAACAAATCTGGTGGGATCTCATCTCATGAACCCTTTCTTGACCCGAACGAGTTTGATTGTTAGGAAATAAAGCATGGCGACATTAAGAACACACTAGCAAATATAATCCGACCGATTTGTTGCTGTTGTTACACGTTTTGTATTTTTTTTTTATTATTATTATTATTATTATTATTATTATTATTATTATTATTATTATTATTATTATTATTATTATTATTATATCAATTTGCAAGAGTCTTGCAAGTTTCGTTTCTCTGGTTTTAATCGAACTATTAGGAGAAATGAATAATGCACAGTGACTGTTTAATAAAATTACAGTGACCTACAACACAACTGTTATACTTTCATTAACCTAAGCTTCTATGTTAGTTTTTAATTATACTTGACATGTTAAAAAGCACGTAAAAGATTGCTAGAAGACAACCATAACAATTAGTTATTTTTCCTTATGTCATTTTGTAATCCATTTTCTATTTCTGTTCAAAATTACTGACATAGTTAGTGTGCGATTTAAGTGATAATTAAACTCCTATGAGAACTAATTACGTTACCACTCTGACACGCAATGACGAAGTCTACTGGTTTCTAAATGATTAATTGTACACAAACTTCAAACATTCGTAAAATGATAAAATCTGCAAAATAATGACAATGATGAATAGATAATAAACGAGGGAAAGCATTTTTGTATACGCTAACTGTCTACCTATATCATCAGTGATTAAACATCTGTACTGTTGTCCTGGAAATATGTCAGAGGTAGCCTCACCAAATATACGCTAATTCAACCTGATGCAAAACTGATATGATTAGAAATCTGTATATTAGGAGACATAAAAACCCATTAACATATAATAAACATATGTAACTACTCGCAGGATTAACCAGTCTACGATGGAATCGCAAAGACATATATATTACAGTATGTAGGCGGTTTTTGCAAAAAAAATCTTCACGAAACAACCTTTGGTAATTACTCGTTCCTTGAATTAACTTTTATCGTCAAAAATTATATGTATGGAGATAACATGGAAATCAGAAATGACCGCATTTGTTCATAGGAAACTTTAGGGAAGCAATTTTCTACGATAATTATAGAGAAGCTGCAGTAATTTCGTGATGATGTCTTTCTCTTGGAGTCTTAACTGTATTTTATGTCAATATGTAGACATAACATTGCATCACTGATAAACGATAAAGACCATAGTGCCATTAGACTGGAGTCGGTTATCTAGGTCACAAGAAAAAGATATACATTGTAAAGTGTCCTAATCCTGACTAAGGTCACCTGGGATTGTGTTAAAAATGATAAATGGTATTAATGAGGTACAATAAAACGGATAATGGGGACGCATTGGATTCAAAAACTGAACTGTCAGCGATTGTTTTATTTTTTGTTTACGTTTTCGTTTTGTAGTTTACTTTTACTGTGACGTCACATCCTATAGATCCGACAGGTGCCATTTATTCATCTGGGGTATTTTCTGTCGTGGTTGATACTGAAGCAGAATTAATATTTTCAGAAGAAAAACACTTGGCTTTGATTATTTCAAGTGGCGAAGGAAGAGTTACAATATGTGTATATATCACCTGGTACTGGGGCCCTTATCTATAGTCTAAGTCACATTAGATAGGAAATTTACATTTTAATTTACAATGCAATTGACTGTGAAACTCCAAAATATGTGCTGATATCAATAGAAAACAAAAGAGTATATCATATATTTTTTCTACATACTTTTTTTTTCCTTTTTGGTCGCTTCAATTTTTCAAAATACTTTTCCTACTAAAGGTATTTGTGTAACCCATGTATTGTCAATAAAGTGGGTCATATTGGCAACCGTTATTTTACTACTGCTCCCCTGAGTGATTGGAAGGGAGAATAACTCCAAAAACATGACTTTCGAATGATTTTATTTTACATTCATTTTAAGCAATAAACGGACTCTTTCTTTGACTCCCGCTATCCAACGTCAACAGAATGTCGTCAGTACCTATGTAAAATTCCCGTATGGGTAATTTGAGTGCGAACAAAACGGATTAGTCATTATTTGTCATTGGCATGGAAAAATTACTCAGTATACATAGAATACTGCTACTTCAAATTGAAGAGGTAGGTATAAACCATTTATTTTAATCAGATAAAGCTATTGGACACAGTTAATCTGACTTAGACTATAGACCTTGCAATTTACAAGTTGAATGAACTGGGTATCTGAGAATTTAAGTCACCCAAATATCAATTTATTTAAGAAATTACAAATTGATTTGGATATAGAAGTGTCATGACGTAGCAAATGCAAATTGGTGAAAACATGGCTGTGTAAGCCATCATACAAAATACAAATTGATGAAAATTTGGCTATTGAAGCCATTTTATACAAAATGCAAATTTATGAAATCTGTCTGTGTAAGCCGTCATACAAAATACATATTGATAAAAACCTGGCTGTGTAAGCCATCTTATACAAAAAACAAATTGATGAGAACCTGGTTATGGCAGCCATTTTATACAAAATACAAGTTTATGAAATACTATCTGTGTACGCCATCATACAAAATACAAATTGACGAAAACCTGTGTGTGTAAGTTATCTTACAAAATACAAATTTATGAAAACTTGGCTTTGTAAGCCATCATACAAAATACAAATTGATGAAAACCTGGGTGTGTAAGCCATCATACAAAATACAAATTGATGAAAACCTGGGTGTGTAAGCCATCATACAAAATACAAATTGATGAAAACCCGGCTGTGTAAGCCATCATACAAAATATAAAAATTTATGAAAATTCTGGCTGTGTAAACCTAGAAATATATGCATTATCATACAAAATACAAATAGGTCTGTGTTTGTACAATGTTCACCAGATTTATATATGTATCCTGGTCATCCTGAAGATTTACACTTTGGTATCTGAGATTTTTATATGAAATCATTATAGTGTAAGCCGTGTCAGAGAAAATACAAATTGATGAGAAAGTGGCAGTGTAAGCCATCTAATACAAATATGCAAATTACAGGAAACCTGAGAGTAAGCCAAAATAATTTATAGAAAGACAAATCTTTAGAACATGAGTCATAATTACCTAATAGATCATTTGAAAATACTTGCGGTACACAAAATAAAAATTGATTATCAAATACAGACACAATTTATTTCATAACAAATGTGTTATCAAAAGATTTCAAGAACATTTAAACCATATTTATATTTAAACTATTAATAAATAAGTTAAAACAACTTTTATGCATGCATTTTGTTGGCGTGGATGAGTACATATTATAAATATGCAGATATAAAGTCCATTTGTTTTTGATAATCCATAGACAGGAATATCATATGAAATTATATAAATGCAGAAGAATGGAATTTTCATTGGATATTTATAACAAATTTCAAAGGTTTTTTTACAATCGGAATAAAGATCAAAACATTTTCCAAATATTTTCAAAATAAATTTACATTATGTATAGAGATGTATTGTTGTAGTTAGTTGCATAAAGTTAATAGGTATATATCCATGAATGCTTTCTGATAGGAAACCATTCCATGATACCTGTTATCAAACTATTTTTCAAAATCCATTAAACTATTTGTTCTCATTCAGTCACAAAACAGAATAATGCATAATGCCATAATGTATCCGTAAATGATTCAAAAGATGTAACACACTAGAGAAATTGTAAATTAATTCTATAATGTTGATGTAATATTGCTTCGTTTTTACATGGCAAATGATGTCATATTTCATCCAATACACGATATTGGTTAGCAATAAACCAATCCAAAACGATAATTTACGGTGCAAATTATTTCTATGAAAGGCAATATCATTTCAGGGGAAATATGTACAATATGTCAAAGTAATGCAGTTCAATCACGATCTAAGACAAAATTATATAATAACCATAATATTAGAAGTTGCATTTACTGAATGCATGTTATATATATATATATATATATATATATATATATATATATATATATATATATATATATATAATATATATATATATATATATATCAGAAATCTATTACTCGAGTTGTATGCAACAAATAATGGAACTATGAAACTTAATATGTGTCCGTTAAGTCTTCTTCTTAATGGGAAGATAACTAGCATTCACGGCAACTAGTTTTAATTTTTGGTGGTATAAGCGGCATGTTATGAGATAGTCATTAACGTTGAGGTAAGTCTAGTGCCGTCTTTTGTTTCCGTAAAACGTTAGACTTTATTTTGTGTACCACAGCTAGAAAATATTATGAAATATTGAATAAAATGAGAGGCAAAAAATAATACAATATGTAGATGCTATCTTTGCCCCTTTGTGAATATGTCTACAGGTGAACAGCTCAACTTGGATGTTCATTCTCAGGTTAGAAACAAAGACTCCTAATTTATTATCAAACTCAAACTATATATACAAAATATGTAAAAGGTAGAAAGACACAATAGGTGATAATGGCTATCTAATGTAGAGTCTGTAATGTTTATAATCCTACTACAAAGGGGGATCGACAGATGTCAGCGACGAGTATTCACCGTTCAGCTCTGTTGTGACTAAAGTTAAATGCCCAACTTGCTCAAGGGTATTTAGTTAAAGGAAAAGAGGGGAAATAAAATGCAAAGTAGAAAATTAGCTAACAATAGATAAGTGTTATATGATCAAAGCAGATTTTGCCTGTCATATTTCTATTGGATATCTCGAGCAGTTTATTAGCCAAAGAGAACGACATATATCGTGAGTTATTATTCTATAATAACAATTATATCCCATAATGCATCATAACAAATTTCAGCCACATATGCGGTCTAATTCAATATGTGTGACTAAAATCGGACAGGGGGCGCTGCGTCATATGACCTTACTATATATAGCAATCCGCAACTTCAAAAGGACATTGATCATGTCTAATGGCTTAATAGTGCATTTACACACGTCTCGAGTGATGGATTTCATATATATATATATATATATATATATATATATATATATATATATATATATATATATATATATATATATATATATATATATATACAAATCAGTCGAACAGATCACTCAACTTGTATCTCAATGAACGACTGTAACTGTAATCATAACCATTATGCCGACTATAAAATTTACGAATTGTTGATTCCTGAATTCCTGGTGACAACACGTATCAGTAAGAAGCTTGCCTTTGTATATAAATGTCCCTATGGTGAGCACGTGTTTTAACGTATCATCTGCGAGATATTAAATCATATGCAGGTGAAAAAGGATAATGCTACTTAAACGTGAAACGTTGACAATAGTTAAACAATAATCATAACGTTTGTCCTTTGTTTATCAATTTGACTGTTTGTCTCCCGTCTGAACCCATAGTAAATAAAATATCCTAGTTTGAAACGAATTTAATATTTCTGTGGTGTCTTTAATGTCTAGTTCATCGGCATATATCTCATTCACATAAGTATGAAATTGTCATTATTAATCCACAAAACAACTGTACAGTTTTGTCGAAGTTTCTCCTTGACGGTTGTCTGTATTTTTGTACAGAGCATAGATAGGATTGGTATAATATTTACTGGATTCTGTCAAGTATTTCTATTTTATGTGACTTTTTAGCATCATAGACGCTAAAAGCTATACGATGGTGGATAAAATATCGTATTCGAAAACTTAAAGGAACGATGAAAACACATTATTCCTCTGTATTTAGTATCCAGAGGTAGTAATTGAACTGGATAGATTATATGACCAATGTGTACTGGTTCCAGCAGACAAAACCTAAAATAATATAGTTTTTATTTCTAAGGCACATTACTATAATTGTTTCTTAGAAGAGCTAGGGTTTAATACGAATTCTGGGAATCCTACATACACACGTAGCTCACTTTCAAAGGACGAGACCTTTCGAAATCACGTGTCCGTATAACATTAATTTGATATACCTACAACGGATTTTTTTAGCTACCATATTTATATTGGATACCTAAATTTCATAAAACCCCATATAAGCAAAGATTCATAGCAGGATCCAGCAAATGTTCTACCAAACATTTATCTTTACTCCGTACCAAGATATTGACAGCCGTTAAGGAGAAACTTCAACAATGCTGTACAATTGCTTATTTCAGAAGCGGTGTAAATCAGATGTGGATACTAAAAAAATCTAAACAGCTTTTAGAAAATTGGAAGGCACAGATTTGTTCTCGAATTCACAGTGTCAAAACATATGACTTCTCTACTCATTACACAACTATTCCACATAAAAAGTAAAAGAAAGACTTTTTAGCATCATAGACATTGCTTTTGCACTAAAGGTGGTACCCGAAAATTTAAATATCTAGTGATTGGCTATCAGGATACTTATTTTATCCAACACCACTTTGATTCTACATAAATACACTGAAGTGGATATAAAAACATGCTGGAATTTTTAATAGACAATATATTTGTAATGTTGGGAGACGTAGTCTTTCAACGAATAGTTGGCATTCCTATGGGAACCAATTGTGTCCCTTTGATGGCAGACCTCTTTCTTTATTCATACGAAGCAAACTTCATTCAAAAATTGCTGAATCAAAAGAAGAAAAAGTGTCCTTTAATTTTTGAAATTTAGATATATCGACGACGTTTTGTCAATTAATAATGACAATTTTCACACATATGTCAATGCGATATTTCCCAGCGAACTAGAAATTAAAGATACAACAGAATCAAGCACACATGCTTCATATTTAGACATTTTACTTAATATAGACACAGACGGGGAATTAGCAAATAAGCTATACGACAAACGCAACGATTTCGGCTTTCCCATCGTACATTTTCCACATTTAAGTAGTAATATCCCTCAGTCATCCGCATATGGAGTTTATATTTCACAAATGATCCGATATGCCATGGCGTGCACAACAAATGAAGATTTCATATACAGAGGTAAACTACTCACTGACAAATTATTGACACAGTGATATTGAAAACCGCGTTTAATGTCAACGTTCCACAAATTTTACGGTCGGTATGATAGTCTTTGCGATTACTCTGTTTCGCTGGGTGAAATGTTGAGTTGCCTTTCGTTGGTGGTTGTTGTACCAATTGTGACGAGGATTCACTGCTCATGTGTTTCATTGGACTTGACTGTGGACTCACGGCGGGTGTGACCGGTCGACAGTGGATGCTTACTCCTCCATGGCACCTGATCCCTCCTCTTGGTTTCCAGAGGTCCGTGTTTGTCCATTTTTACCGGATTTGTATCTATATCCTGTACATTCTATTGATTTGTACTTTTGTATCTGAGATTTGTTTCATATTTTATGAATTTTAGGTTGCCGATATAAATATAAGTATGGTAGCTCAAATTTATTGCCATCTGTAGGTACATCAACAGAGTATAACACTGATACACAATCTCGAAGGATTTAATCCTTTGAAAGTTGGCTACGAGTGTATGTAGTATCATTTAATGTAATACACAATAATGGGCCGTACAAACAAATACAATGGTATATGAGGCTTTGTTTGATGCGACCTTCATGTTGATCATAAAGCATATCGAGAAAGGCAATCTCGTCTGGACATTGAAAACATAAATAAATTTGTATTTTGTAAGGATAGCGCTTTTCCCATAAAGTTTTTAATCATTCAGACAAAGTGAATGGTGCTTTCATGTTTGAAACATCATCTGGCAAAATTCTCGACAAAATCCATAAAAACTGAAATTTTATCGCCAAGTAAAGAACTGGGTTCATGGTATTTTGGACATCTTCAAATAATTTTTTAGGTTTTCATTTTCGATGATAGAAAGCCACATGTTATGACATGCCCAATACAATTATTTTGGAAGCGATAGACAGCGCAGATGAAGGTACTTTGTTGCAAATGGTTGATCACTAGATTCTTAAAAATTTATTTGTAATTGCAGTAAAACTCGCCTATAATAAATTTCAAGGGACCCTATTGTTCAATTCGTTATAATGACAGTTTGTTATACAGTTATAGTGAAATGGGCTGAGGGATTACATCATAATTCGTTAAGAATAAATAAAACAGATTTTTTTGTTACTTCTTATTTACATTTGTTTGCTTGGCAAAAAGTTAAGAATTGACTTTCGTTTAAATGATATTAATCACTTCGTTAATTCTATAAAAGATATTGGTTAAGTATTCAAGAGAGATAGAAATTGGTTTGTTATAAGCAAACAACGTCATATATTATTGAACTATACAGTTTAATAAAACGTATTTAAAAGTGATTTGCAATTTCATTCATACAAAGGTATAATAAGGAATCACTGTGCACGGAATTTGGTATATACATAATTTAACATTATTAAGCTTTATCAATTTCTAAAGGGAATTTAAACTAATTATGAAATGGAAATGATGTTATAACTTCAAAACATATGAATCATTGCCGTTATGTCTGTTTATTCGTAATGAAGAAAAATTAATTATATGCTTCTGTAAGGCAAATGTATCATATCATTATCAGATTGAGACGTACAACAGAATAACACCGTCAGTAGCAAAACACATTCTCGTTCTTTAGTAGTAATATTCTTTTCCTCCTGCTTATGGCGTTTTCATTTCACAACTTATACATAGTGCCAGTATATGCTCCTTTTATGGATGTTTTATTCTGAGGGACACACGACTCGCCAATAAACTGCTTATAACGGATTACGTTGTTGACCGCTTGCAATCGTCACTAAGGAAGTTGTATGGTCGATACGGGGATCTTGGTAAACACTATGTACAATATATCCGGATGACACCACCGGCCCTTCCGCTAGCAAACTGGAAAACTTTCTCACAACAAGAGACACATGGGCCACATCATTCACTTGAACTGTGTTGGTATCTTACAAATATGGGAATCTCAAATTTACAAATTACTTTAACAACAAATATACAAACAAACAAACAAATTACTTTAACACTCCTTAGGAGTGGAGGAGACTTAAAAATGAATGAAAATGACAAAGCTAGGAAACATGTCAAAAATTAATTTTCAAAGTTATTCCAAAAACAAGAAACTGGATCATGCATCCATAAAAATCACTCAGATACCATTAGTTTTTCAATCCATGTAGTAGTACTGGAGAAGATATCCATAGAAGGGTACAATCTGGAGGAGAAGATTTCTCCCGGGGCCTCTATTGCCCAACCATTGATCCATCCCCTTTGTCGATCTGGCCGACATGAACAAACTTGGTAGAGGATCTTCTTAAAAATTCATAAAGAACTCCAAAAATTAAATTTCAGCAAAATTCTTTCCGGAAAGTATTTATCTACCTAACCACAGGTAAAAAACATAAAATGAATGCACCATAATGAATAAAAGGGGAGAACATTACAGAGTCTAAAAAACGCATTAAAAATTATTTCCCGAATAAACACACTTTAATCATACATCTATGTAGATCACTCAGATACAATTAGTTTTTCAACACATCCAGTGGTTCTGGAGGAGAAGATTTTTAAAAAGGGGTACCCCTGGTACCTCTTTTGCCTCACCTTGGATCCACCCTGATCTGGCCGAAATGAACAAATTTGGTAGAGGACCTTATGTACTTACTTCCTATAAAGTTTCATCAAAATCCTTTCGGAAGTTTTGGAGAAGAAGTCGAAAATGTGAAAAGTTTACAGACAGACGGACAGACAGGCGACGAACAAAAGGCGATCAGAAAAGCTCACGTGATCACAAAAATCAGCTCAGGGGCTCGAAACTGTGCTAACTGAAAGTGAGAGACTTCATGATTCTAACCGTTAAGCCACGCTCAGGAGTGTAAGATTCTGGAGCACGACCATATATAGTAACTCCCTGTCGCCAATCAAATTTAAATCTAACAGATGACATTTTCACCGAATTTGGTCTTTTTGGTCTGTATGCAAATTTTGTGGCATGCTAACAATTAACACTGGCTCCGTCCGGACGCCTAGTCCCATCCAATATGGGATTCGCTATTGTTCTTCTTGTTGAGACTTTTTATATATCTAATTTGTCGTATTCTAATGACTTGGAGTTTATCAGTTGGTATTTCTTCAAAATCATTTTGTAGTTATATGAAATAAAATGCATGGTCTCCAACTTCAAATATGGCGGAATACTAGAACAGGACTGAACCTGTATCTATAATCTTTAGTTGAGAAATCAGTGTAGGACTTAAATCTTGCTTCATGGAAAAGTTCACTAAGAAGTGTTAAAGGAATAGAATAGAACCTGCCGCGAAAGTGATGCAGACGCAATTTTCTGTTAGCGTAAGGAAATGGTGTCGAAAAAGTGAACCATTGAATAATTACTTTGCAATAATAGCTTCATATTAACACAACAACTTTTACATGTTTCAAATTATTGAATAATTCATGTGCATCAAATTATCAAAGACCGGAATAAATTCCAGTTAAAAAGTTACTTTTTAGCATATATTCATCAATTCTATCCGTAACATGTATATCATAGAATATCGTTACTACATTGTATTAATCTGGAATATTATCCCTAATTAAGACACAGAATAGTAAATGTAGGTAAATGATAAATTAAATCTTCCAATAATATATTCTGTTTACAACAGTAAAATACTATAGTAAATGATTTGTGCAGTGATATCCAAATCTTTATGTAATTGTCAAAACACTTTTCCTCAGCACTTTATCCCTACATGTTTTCCTTCGGTATATGTTTGAATATTAAACGCTGTATCTATACTTTGCCTTAAAATTGTGCCACTTTTAACACCATAGAATATTTTGTTATAGGAATTAAGACACTGTCATTTAAGGCTTACAGATAAATAACGAACAGATACCTCCACCGATATTCGACGGTGTAAGATTGCTAACGGAATATCAAGAAGCGAATCACCAATTTGATAGTGTACAAATTTGTGTGTATTAAGATTTACTGACAATTGTCTTATTAATTTAAAGGAACGTCAGCTATGGTATCCAAAATGTTTCCTTGTTTGCTATTTAGATTGATGCATAATAACAACTAAGAGATGTATACAGGCATAAATATATTTTGCTAAAATAAGGTATGGTTCAGTGTGGTATACATATAAAAATACTAAGGTCGAATAATACATTTTCAAACGAATAATTGCCAAACTGGGTTTCTCAAGAAATCTTCACAAAACAGCTTGGAAATTGGAGATATTTTTACATTGCTTTTGTGTTATTGTACATCAATCTACATATTCCAAACACCATTAATTTTTGGGGGGAAGCACAGTTAATGCCCCTTTTAGAACTGATGAGGAAAATATTGACAATCTTTCGATATTTGTAGTGAGGACTTGGTTTACTCCATGATCGACAATTAAGCTGTTCACCAGAGTCACATAACTTAGATGTTCCCACAGGATCAATTTACCTTCCATTGCCAAAATGCTGATACATAGTTATGAAATGTGTTTTAATACAAGATACATATATTGCCCAGGAAATAAATATCGATTCAACTAACAATAGGAAATGACGTTTTTCTAGAGGCCGTTATGGGCGACTTTCAAAAACTCCCGAAAGCATATGTAATCACAGATACTCCTCTTGTAGATCATACAGCGAGTAGTTGACATCTGTATATGAAATGTTTATATGATGAAGACACCATCATTTGTGCAATATAAACTGCATATGCGCGTGATTATGGGATATTGCTACTTGAATTAGGAAATTTTACGATGGGAAAGACGAAATCGTCGCGTATGTTGTATAACATAGTTGTTAATTTCCGGTCTGTGTCTACAGTAAGTAATTTGTCTATGTATGAAGAGTGTGTGCTTGATTCTGTTGTATTTTTAGTTTCTAGTTTGCTTGGTTTGCTTATTTGTTTGTTTATTGTTGTTTAACGTCCCACTCAAGAATATTTCACTCATATGGAGACGTCACTAATTGCCGGTGAATGGCTTCAAATTTTTGCATATGCTCGGCACTTACGGCCATTGAGCAGTGAGGGTTCTTTAACGTGACGACACCTACTGTGACACGGGACTTCCAGTTTTTACTGTCTCATCTTAAAGACAGGAAACCAACCTGTCGCCGGCGGCACTCGAACTCACGACCTCACGATCCAGAGTCGAGCGCGCTACCGACTGAGCCTGGCCGGCTCTCTAGTTCGCTTGGATATATCGAATTGACATATGTATAAAAATTAACAAAGCGTCGTCGATATATCTAAATGTCAAATTTAAGGACACCATTGGCTTTTTTTTTGGGGGGGGGTTGCTTTTTGTTTTTTGTTTGTTTGTTTTTTTTGTTTGTTTTTTTTTATTCAGAAGTTTCTGAGAGAAAGCTGCTTCGTATGAACAAAGAATCATTCAATAAAGGAACATGCCGACAGTTTGTTGAAAGACCACATCCCTGAACCTGATAAATATATTGTATGTTAGAAATTCCAGCATCTTTTTATATCAATTTCAGTGTATTTATGTGTAGAATCTGGGTGGTGAGGACAAAGTAAGTAAATCAAGATAACCAGTCACTAAATATTTAAATTATCTGTTGAAAAAACAGTTGTCTATGCAGCTAAAAGTCTCTCTCTTCATTTTAAACGTGGAATTGTAGTGTAAATAGTAGAGAAGTCGTATGTTTTGATACTATGACGGTCAAGATTAGCCTCTGCGACACTTTTACAGACGTATCAACCGAAGAATTAATACGAATCTTTCATTGGTTCCTGTTGAAGCAGTAGTTACATAGGTACAAATCCGGTAAAAATGGACAAACATGGACCTCTGGAAACCAAGAGATGGGATCAGATGTCATGGAGGAGTAAGCATCCCCTGTCGACCGGTCACACCCGCCGTGAGTCCACAGTCAAGTCCAATGAAACAAGTGAGGAGTGTATCCTCGTCACAATTGGTACAGACGTCTCAACAACCGCCAACGAAAAGGCAACTCAACATTTCACTTAGTGAAACAGAATAGTCGCAAACAAGACTATTATACCGACCGTAAAACTTGCGGAACGTTGACATAATCGCGGTTTTCGATATCCCTGTGTCAATAATTTGTCAGTGAGTAGTTTACCTCTGTATATGAAATCTTCATATGTTGTGCACGCCCTGGCATATCGGATCATTTGTGAAATATATACTCCATATGCGGGTGACTGAGGGGTCTTATTTGTGAGTTGATATTCTAAGTGAGGTGGTTTTAGGCGATGTTTCAATATATGTTGTCTGTTATATGCAGAAGGAGTTGCCAACTTTGACAAAAGGAACATACGGGGAGTAGATAACAATAACTTAACAGTTTTAAACTAAACAAGGTATCATTAAATGTCGTGAATTATACATACATATATATATATATATATATATATATATATATATATATATATATATATATATATATATATATATATATATATATATATATATATATATATATATATATATATATAATCAGGGATGAGCTAGTCACATTTCTGTTGACGTGTTCCAAGTACAAACTATTCCGATTTAAAAAACGGAATGAACAACAAGAATAATGTATAGTGAGATATACCATGTCGTTTCTATGAAATTCAACTATACAGTTTAATAAAACGTATTTAAAAATGATTTGCAATTTCATTCATACAAAGGTATAATTAGGAATCACTGTGCACGGAATATGGTATATACATAATTTAATATTATTAAGCTTTATCAATTTCTAAAGGAAATTTACACTAATTATGAAATGAAAATGATGTTATAACTTCTAAGTACAAACATATCAGTCATTTCCGTTGTTATGTCAGTTTTATATGTAATGAAGAAAAATCTAAATAAGTGCTCCGGTATGGCAAATGTATGTACAACTATCATAATGAGACATACAACAGAAGAACACTATCAGTGGCAAAACACATACATTGCCATGATCATTTCATTTGTTTTGTAAAATAAAAAATGGTTAGGCACTAAATAATAAGCTCAATGTCAGTATATCATTAAAAAAATACATTGCACTAAAAAGTCTAAATGTCAAATATTAATAATTAAAGGATACGTGACAAGGAATAAAGTATGGAAATCACATTAAAGATAATGTAATTACATGAAATCAAATTGCATCATATATCATATTTTCAGAGAGTGGTTGTATTAAGTTTAATATTCTCTGTTAATCAAAGTTGCCGAAGTTGTAACTATCAGAAATCCATTACAAGAAATATCGGATTTATATACATGTATTTCATAAACGTCTAGCCACACAAACATCAAATTCTATACATTGAAATGTATAGATTCCACTCTTCATGATTTAGATCCTGTAGATATAAAGATATATGAAACATTGTGCTTTTCCAGAAAGACTATTTGCGTGGAACATACATTAATGTAATTGTAAGTTCCGTAATAGAACTTCATAAAAGCTGGCAGGTTTTAAGATAAATATGAGCAGCATTAGTTCCAGTTAAGCGGTTTCCACACACACACAAACACACACACACACACACACACACACACACACACACACACACACACACACACACACACACACACACACACACACCTACATGCATACATATATATATATATATATATATATATATATATATATATATATATATATATATATATATATGTATGTATGTATGTATGTATGTATGTATGTATGTATATATATGTATTCTTTTTATCTAGGTCCTCAGTTTTACTTTGCGAATCTGTAGAAGTAGACTTTTGCAAATTTTGTAAGGAAAACAATTCAAAAAAAAAAAAGTCTGATGTGTGATTTTTGTGACATAGAAAAACACCCAATTTTCACTATAAATTAACAAATCATTAGAATATATTGAATTTTGGTTCGTTATTTAAAAGGCCTTTAAATTTTGGTTCAAGTATGTTGAATTTTCGTAAAAAACATAAAAGCAAAATCTAGCAAAGGGGTCTGATTATCAATATTGCAGTGATAAATTCTTAGAAATATAGTCAGTTGTAAACTTCAAATTGTCTCCTTAATATTTCTAAGCCAGAGCAACATTTAATAATCACCCAAACACACTTTATCCAAATTCTGTCAAAATTTGACATATGTGAATTAAACCATTATTTCCATGTTGTGTATTGGAATCATTAAGTTTTGAATCAGCAGAACTTGAGGTCTATGTGTAAAAGAACATGTGTGTTTGAATTATGATGAGAACTATCATAATGGCCACTATCATATAGCATACATGGATCTTTCTACACAAGCTGTCTTTTAGGGTTTCTAAATAACTAAAATTTGTAAATTTGATATTTTTTTTCTCAGCAGAAAAATTTGTTTGATAAGATAAGAACTATTGTCTACATACATTCACGTATGTCACATTTGATGGAATTCTGTTCACGTATCGTCATATTTTGGAAAATATTGTGAAACTAATAGTATCAAACGAAATACAGTTACATGATTGTAAATTTTGTCACTGGTGTGCATTCATCATATTTCTCTTTCTTCCTAAACTGAATGTTATTTGGGGCGATAGAGCCGAGCGCGAATCAGCTGTGAGTCGGGTTAGCATGAACTGGTTTGAAGCGTGAATCAGTTTAGAGTCGGGTCAGCATGAACTGGTTTGAAGCGCGAATCAGTTGTGAGTCGGGGCAGCATGACCTGATTTGAAGCGTGAATCAGTTGTGAGTCGGGTAAGCATGAACTGGTTTGAAGCGTGAATCAGTTGTGAGTCGGGTAAGCATGAACTGGTTTGAAGCGTGAATCAGTTGTGAGTCGGGTAAGCATGACCTGGTTTGAAGCGTGAATCAGTTGTGAGTCGGGTAAGCATGAACTGGTTTGAAGCGTGAATCAGTTGTGAGTCGGGGCAGCATGACCTGGTTTGAAGCGTGAATCAGTTGTGAGTCGGGGCAGCATGACCTGGTTTGAAGTGCTTTGGCAACGTACCCACCGTGCAGTCTCTAGGATACCCACTTATCCAATAAGCTTGCCTACATGTGAACACCTCCCGCGAATACGGTTTAATGCTTATTTAGTAACTAGTTCAGCAGCTTATCGGCCTCCAGTGCCATGCAGTAAAGTGAGATGTACATGTAATGTCTTATTATTGACCAACTGGACAGTATTTGGATCCATATCAATACCAATGCAAAATGGAATACTAAATAACAGTTCAACCATAATTGGGCTGGAATCTGAAAACAATTATTACTCAAATTTATGTGTGAAATATGGAGTTCCCTGATTCTGTAATTTGATATTCACCTTCCTCTTTATTACCAGGTTAAGCACTGTCTCCGGTTATTTACATGTCTCCCTAAGTTTCCTTATGCACACTGGTTCAATATGGCCCTAAATTTGATACTAACGACAAGTCAGGTTAATGTTTTACACTGTTTCAGTTTATGTTCATCATTCTAATGAAAGCATGAAACAACTTTGCTAGCCTCCTTACCCAATAGTGTGTATTGGCTATTGAGTTAATGTACCATCAAATTTATCGCCGACATTTTACAAAGTTATGCTATGTGTTGAAACACATGTACATCCTATCTAGGGATCTGGTCCCATTAAGAGACCACAAAGTTTACAAACATTCATCAATCGCCAAATGTTTGCGGTTCAAATGTTTATGATTGGGTCCAGAAAGGAGAGTGAAAGTTTTATCTGCAGGATTTGAGGTACCTACCAATGTTTTAACAGTTTATATGACATTAGATAAATTACACCGAGTAATGCTGGTACATGTACATGTATTTATTTCCTTCTCTGATAGCTGTTTGCAATGAAGTATTTCTCAAGTTATTGTGAATATAGGGTTGTCAATGATGACATATGTGAACTGAGGTTTTAATGTTCTCCAGATTCCACACTGAATGCTCATTCTGGCTAAATGACTTGTTAGAGTTAAGCCCTCATTTCCATGGTTAGTTATGAATGACAGTCGGTGTTATTTTATATGATTTAATCAGTAAATAAAAACTTTTAGGGCCAAAGGTAACCAGAGCTGATTTTGTTATTTCTAGGTTATTTTTCTTATGAATTTAGGTACGTTACTTGTTGCAAACTATGCTTTTGTTTATGTAATGTGTATATGTGAGAGAGAGAGAGAGAGAGAGAGAGAGAGAGAGAGAGAGAGAGAGAGAGAGAGAGAGAGAGAGAGAGAGAGAGAGAGAGAGAGAGAGAGAGAGAGAGAGAGAGAGAGAGAGAGAGAGAGAGAGAGAGAGAGAGAGAGAGAGATAGAGAGAGAGAGAGGGGAGTTAAAATGCAGTGGAAGGTGCTGAAGAAAAAGTACGACACAATTACCCACAAGAAAAAACGTTAAGCAAAATTTTATTCGTTGCAGATAATTAAAATATGATATCACTGAATATCATCGATGTTATTATTTAAAAACCGGATACTTCCTCCGCCACATTTCTGGTATCACCATGTGATCCGTGTAAAACTATGCAAATAAATCTAAATCTATGATCTGGTGCATTATCGTCCTGATAAATTAAGATATTGTCAGGAAAATGACGACCAACAACTGGCCATGGAAAATTCTCAATGATATCAATATGTTCTCTATAGTCTATAGTACCAGTCAAAGTTCCAGGTCCATGATAAGTTTACGACCGTACACATCAAACTCAAACGTTCACCACTTCCTGGGTTTAAACATTCTGGGGTCTATTCTTCTCCTGGCTGTCTCCACACCATTACTCTGTTATCCATTCCAATTTCGAATTATTATAGTTTTCCAATATTCATCAACACTGAAATATCTCTTGCTTTGACACCACTGCATACATTTTTTATGTTAAATTCCTGAATTCGTATAGATTTTCGTTAAAACTTACCCCATGTCGTTTTCTTTGCACATTTCTTGTTGATACATTTTATGATTAACAGTTGGTAAATTATTTGTGATTTGCTGAAAAGTTTGCTTCCTTCCAATTCGACCTTCCGTTTTATTTTTCGCAAGTCCCGTCTCTGTACACTGTTTGGAAAAGATGTCCCGTTTACTCCTAAACATTTTTTGTAGAAATAGGCCAAACACATTTCTTTCCTTTAGCAACCATTATAATTATGGAAGCGAAAATTACAACATTGCACACGACAATAAACATCCGGTTGAACCAAATCTGACATTCAAAATAGAACTACGCATGTCCAAAAAAGAACAATTACTCTTACTTAGTTACGGAGAAGCAACTTCTCAAGCATCTAGCGATAGTGCATAATATGCATTGCGTCGTGAAAATTATACTCATTTCTGGCACGTCACTGTATACCTGATACCACAACTGTATCTTCTAAAGATCTTAGTTTCTCCAACACGCAGTATGTGCATTGTCTTAACGACAAAGTTTCTTTTCACATTTCTAAGCCCGAAAATTCAAACTCGAACATTCAACGTTTGGGTACGTGATATTTGTATCAACCAGAGAGTTTGAAATCCATCGTAATCATCAACTTAACCGTAATATAAAAATCATAGATACCAAAGTATTAACCTCCAGGATGTCCAAGAGACAATGTACTAAGTTGTTGAATTTTGGACAAACACGGATTGCTGAAAATCTAGAGGTGGGGTCAGGTGCTTCGGATCAGGTGATATTTACGAGACACCGTATGTAGAATGTCAGCTTAATTTTAAAAATTTGTTTGTTTGTTTATTGTTGTTTAACGTCCCACTCAAGAATATTTCACTCATATGGAGACGTCACCAAATACCGGTGAAGGGCTTCAAATTTTGGCCTATGCTCGGCACTTACGGCCATTGAGCAGTGAGGGCTCTTTAACGTGCCGACACCTACTGTGACACGGGACCTCCAGCTTTTACTGTCTCATCCGAAAAACAGGAAACCAACCTGTCGCCGGCGGGACTCGAACTCACGACCTCACGATCCAGAGTCGAGCGCGCTACCGACTAATTTTAAAAAGGAATCAATTCTTTAACTCGGTGCATATTGTGGATTCGAACCATGACATATTACTTACTCTGATATCATCGCAAGAGGTGCTATTAATGTACTTAATTGGTATTTTCAGAGCTTTGCGTTAAAATATATTTGGATGAAACGAAACATAAAATAGATAGGCATTACGTAATCATAAGACAGATGAAAATAAATGAGATAGAATTTACTAAATGATAGATTCCAAACTAAGTCTGATGAAGAATAATGGATGTGTTGCATTGTTTGTGTGCAGTTTGGCATACATGACTGACAACGATAATCACTTACTGACAAATTTTTGTTGACAGATTTTAAATGACTTTCATTTCTTTGACATTTCAATTTATGATTTCAGTGAAATGCTTTTCTGCAAATTGATGTATTGTATGGTGTCCAGGCACTGATATACACGCGTCATCCTATTAGTTCCTTAAGAATAATTAATTACCCAGGTAGAGCAGCTAACCCATATCCACCAAAATATATTTGTCACATGCAACATAAACTCGTTACTGCACATCCGAAAAAATTTCTTTACCGAACTGGCAGGTTCCTTCAATATGTCATTCGTCTAACTTGCCTTTTATATATTTTTTGTAACGACAGAAATTATATGTTTCCGGTCAGTGATCGATAATTCCTGTCAATCTTAGAGACTGTTACGAGGTTGATCATCCGTTGACAAATGGTCTTCCATTACTTTTCATTGTATTGCCTAAAAAGTCGATATCTATGTGAAGATGTTGTAACAACATGTAACACTAATAATAATAATAATAATAATAATAATAATAATACAAAACGTGCAAAAACAGCAAACAAATAATAAATTATTTTTGCTAGTGTGTTCTATAATAATAACATGATTAGCATAATAATGAATTAAACTGTGGTTCAGGATATATCGGGGGACCTGTGATGATGTATAACTTCAATTCTATATGTTATAGAAGAGCCGGCCTGGCTCAGTCGATGGTGCTCACCACTCTTGATCGTGAGGTCGTGAGTTCGAGTCCAGCCAGTCCTGTGCTTCGGACTGAGACAGTAAAATCCGAGGTCCCGTGTAGGGACACAGTAGGTGTTTGCACGTTAAAGAACCTTCAATGCTCAATGGCCATAAGTGCCGAGCATAGGGCAAAATTTGTAGCCCTTCACCGGCATTTGGTGGCGTCTCCATATGAGTGAAAGATTCTTGAGATGGACGTTAAACAACAATAAACAAACAAATGTATGTTATATAAATAGAAACAACAATGGAATGGACATGGGGGATGACCATTCACACTAATTTTGTCAACTGCCATATTTTCAAGGAGTTCCATGTTTATTTCGTTCATTATCTTTCCCCTTTTGTTAAAATATTTATACGTAAATAGGTGTAAATATTTTATACGTTACGCTAATATTCAAAATCTCTATATCTGTTTTTCCTCAAAGGTTCCAAATCGATAAGTATATTTAGTTATTTGAATGCATGCCTCGTTATACAGTTTGAATTACTCAATGGTTTACAGGATATTTCGACACAAAATCACTTTGACAATTATTCGTTTGAAAATGACTAATTCAACCTTACTATTTGTATATGCTTTAAACACTGGCCCTGACCTTATTTTCACAAAACATATAGGAATACAAGAAATTTTATGCCTGTGTATATCTCTTAGTTGCTAGTTAACATCATTCTAAGTAGTAAAAACAATGTTTACGGGAAAACACAGTTTATGTTCCTGTTAGTATCAAAATATTATGTGAAATTTACATGATGACCTTTGTACCTGATACTTTACAACAATCTTACATACCCAGCTTATCCTTTTTCTGTTAACCACTGCTTGCAAAATTATATACCCCACACTGTTTGAAATACTGGATCAAGTCATATCACCAAAATATTCTGAATTTAAGATAAACAAATGAACATTTCGCGCTTTAGTTTTATTTTCCAAGACTGTTGTGAAAAGTAAACCTTCAGCCATCAAACAAAACATAAAAACTTGCTTTGAGAATGTTTATTGTAGGGTCATTAGATGTGTTTACCAAAAAATATAAAATGAGTCCAAGTTCCTCTTATAAAATGCTGAAGTAGTATCACCTGCAGACAAATGTTATTAGATGCTTTGTCAGCAGGGACGATGATAAAATATTCATTGAGGTGGGAATGTTCTCTGGCCACATTAGGATTAGCGAAAACTGAATTGTTTTTGTGTTGACAGAATGTTTAAGTCGTCGAATTCTTCGTTTAAGTACATTACCGATCGACTCTACCACTCTGAAAGAGATCGACGTATGGCGTACTCTTCACATGCGTCCATAATAGATTCAAAATTTTGGCGCATTGTAAACGAGACAGCTTCCCTATATTTTGGGTCTTTGCATAAAATATCTCTCAGTTTTCTGTTACGTACAATGTTGAGATCACCTGTCACAACATGATCACATGGAGCGTACATGAACTGAAAAAATCTGGGTAAATTGAGTTGCTGCAGACTAGCTTTGTAATTGAATATCTTAGATGCAACTGAATGCGTATGGCTATAGGAAATACATGGTGGATCTTTGTATTGGAAGTATGGAGGGATCTTACTTTGGGCGGATTTTTGTTTCAAAATATTGCTTATATTCAAAGCTTCAATGCCCTTATTGGCAAATTTGACCTTGAGAAACGGGCGATTACTCGTTTCTTTATGTTCATTACTCCTGGCAGCTTTGAATAATCTGTTGTATGAAATGTCCAAAATGATACCATGAAGTCGATACTCCGGAGAACATAGTTTTGTACGAATATGGTGAAGACCTAATTGACGATTGAGAAATGGTAGAAAACCATCGATGACATTATGAATCTCGGGCTTGTTATATTGCACGTCCCAAGTACGCTTTCTCAAGTACTTTTCATAAAATAGATAGGATTTAAAGAATTTTTATGCCTGTGTGTATCTCTTTTGTGTTATTGTATATAAGTATAAACAGTAAAAAAGAAGAAAAATTTAAAAAACGCAGCAAATGTCCCTTTAATGTAGCGCGTGTCAGTGAATGAAAATAAGTGTAATTGATAGCCTGTTCACATTGTCTTCTAATACTCAGACTTTCTATAAACGAAAGGTAATGTCGGTTGTGTTGGATGCTTCCAGACTTCAAACAGTGCTGAGCTAGAAATAAACATTGATAATGGATATTTTAAATTTTAAAATTAATTGTCTTTCTGTGTTCTTTGTATTGTCATTAGCATTTATAATCTGTGTTTACCCTGTTTTATTGCTGTAATTTGTATTTCGAATCATTGATTTATTGTAAATGATAAAATAACATTAGAGACATTACTAAAACGTAAAGGCGTTTTACATTTTTTGGTTGCATCATCCATTAAGTGCTCTCATTGTGATATTTATAATTCCAAGCCATGTTTGTCGCAAACTACAAAAATACTTTTTTATCATGTTACGCCTCTCAGAGCTGGCCGATGACTGTTTTGTGTCTGAATGACGTGAGGAATTTCAAACGTTTGCATACAGAAGAAAAATGATTTCCATCTTGGTATATTTCGAGTGATAGAATGTTGTTTCTCATAGTTTGTTGTACATTTCACGGTAAAGATAAATGTTTGGTGGGACATTTGCTGGATCCTGCTATGTACATCTGCTTACATGGCGTTTTGTGAAGTTTAGGTATCTAATATAAATATGGTAGCTCAAAATCAGTATCGGTTGTAAGTACATCAAAAGAACGTAATACGCACAGGATCTCGTCCTTTGAAATGGAGCTACGTGTGTATGTAGGATTACCATAATTCGTGTTAAACCCTAGCTCTCAATTATAGTAATGTGCCTAAAAACTATTATTTGAAGCTTTGTCTGCTAAGACCGGTACATATTGATTATGTAATCTATCCAGCTCGATTACCACTACGCTCATTTGATATACCTACAATGGATACCGATTTCGATCAACCACATTTATATTGGATACCTAAACTTCATATTGACAGCCGTTAAGGAGAAACTTCAACAATATTGTACAGCTGCTTATTCCAGAAGCGGTGTAAATCAGATGTGGATCCTTAAAAATTCTAAACTGGCTTTTAGAAAAGGCACACGATTTTTCTCGAATTCACAGTATCAAAACTTATGACTTCTCTACTCTTTACAAAACTTTTCCAAATTTAAAAATAAGAGAAAGACTTTGTAGCATCATAGACAACCGTTTTTTCAGTAAAGGTGGTACCCGAAAATTTAAATATCTAGTGATTGGCTATCAGAATACTTATTTCGTCAAACACCACTCTGATTCTACACATAAATACACTGAGGTTGATATAAAAACATGCTGAAATTTCTAATAGACAATATTTTTGTAATGTTCGGAGACGTGGTCTTTCAACAAACTGTCGGCATTCCTATGGGAAGCAATTGTGTCCCTTTATTGGACGACCTGTTCCTTTATTCAAACGAAGTAGACTTCATTCCGAAACTGCTGAATCAAAAGAAGAAAAAGTTAGCGGTGTCCTTTAATTTGACATTAAGATATATTGACGACGTTTTGCCAATTAATAATGACAATTTTCCTACATATGTCAATGCAATATATCCCAGAGAACTAGAAATTACAGATACAACAGAATCAAACACACACACTTCATACTTAGACATTTTACTAAATATAAACACAGACGGGAAATTAGCAACTAAGCTATACGACAAACGCAACGATTTCGGCTTTCCCATTTCCAATTTTAAGTAGTAATATCCCTCAATCACCCGCAAATGATCCGATATGCCAGGGCGTGTACAACATATGAAGATTTCATATACAGAGGTAAACTACTCACTGACAAATTATTGACACAGGGATATCGGAAACCGCGTTTAATATCAATGTTCATCAAATATTACGGTCGGTATAATAGTTGTATTTGCGATTACTCTGCTTGGCTGGGTGAAATGTTGAGTTGCCTTTTCGTTGGCGATTGTTGAGACGTCTGTACCAATTGTGACGAGGATACACTTCTTACGTATTTCATTGGACTATACTGTGGACTCACAGTGGGTGTGACCGGTCGACAGAGGATGCTTACTCCTGCATGGCACCTGATCCCACCTCTTGGTTTCCAGAGGTCCGTGTCTGTCCATTTTTACCGGATTTGTATCTATGTCCTGGACATTCTATTGATTTATACTTTGGTATCTGAGATTTTTTATATCACTAAATCTGAGGGATATCGTGTTTTCCTATTTCCTTTAAGTTTCCATATACGTGATTTTTAAAATCACCGTATAAGTTTTAGCGATTCAGACAAAGTGTCTGGTTCCACGTCTTCATGTTTGGTCCATCGTTTGGCATAATCTTCGACAGAATTCATAAATAAATTGAAATTCTGCCGCCAATTAAAAGGAAAGTGATTCGCGAATGAGATTTTTGAGGTTTTCATTTTCAGCAATAGAAACGTCTCGGGTGATGACATGCCCGATAGGATTATATTTGAAGGGAGATGATGTACATGAACACGTGATGGTGTTATGTGGAAAAACACCTGCTTTGTTTACAACATGGGCGCAGACATTTTGGACACCCAAAGTTGTGCGGAGGGTAAAATGAGCCCAGAGATCTGATTGGTCATTAAATGAAAAAATTAGTTTTGCCATTAATAAGTGAAATTAAGGTGATAAAAAAGATACATGAATATTGGTAGTACTTTGGAAATTATAGGGTGGACGGTTGAAAATTGAAAGGGAGGGGTCATATGAGAATAGATATTTTCCTTTGGTGCGGAATACTACGAGTTGTAAACAAGTGAAAATTTGAAGTAGAAAATGCAACGGCAACCTATACTTTTGATTGCATATTTTGTTATCAAAAATATTGATCTTTCAGCACAGGGTACTTATTTGACCCAGATTTTATAAACATGGGAGTGACAGTGACCTGAAGTTTTGTAAATTAGCATTGAGGCCTATGGGAAAATATTTGGTGGTGTCTGTCCTATAGAGAAATGCACATTTGACACATGTAGGCTGGATGAAGCCTTAAAATAAGTCATTTCTCTCATTTTTATCACCCAAGTTGCAATTCATTCACTTTTACTCATACTTTTAAACAGATTTGAGGGTCTCTATGAAATGGAGCACCTGTTGGGGGTCCACAAGGTGCAAATTTAATAGGTGTGCTGCCTCTACACACATTATTATGCATTTGTTGCATATTGAGATCTCTGAATTTTATCTGTATGTTTTATATATTACACCTAGAACTAATATTTTATCATTTATTGGTCAAAATTTCATCTGTAATTGGAAAATTCAAGTATACCCCCACCCTCTCCTACAAACATGCACATGTTCTTGTATAAAAAATCATATAGTTATGGTTATGCATAGTGACTAATTTTAGCAAAATATTTTGGAAATGATTTTCTCTTGTAAATTTTAACTCATTTGAATTAAAATCAGACCTTTTTGAGGTAAAGACTGGTTGATTTTCTTCTTTTAAGGGCAAAATCTACATATTGGACCATGTCATTTTACTCGTACAGTGTATTTTGTACCTTTAGCTGTATATATGTACTGTATCTGAAGGGTAAGAACCGTCTCAATTTTTACAAAATTGTATTAAAACTGCATTTCAGCATTTAAGTCTCATCAGTAAAATATTTCATCATGCCATATACACTGAAAACAGTATAAAAATTAATTTAAATAACCCCCCCCCCCTTTTGCTGATCTGTACACAAGAATTTCCACATTGTGGTTAGGTCATTTTGTGTTAAATTTGGGTAATAGATAATTTGTAAATAAAAAAAATCTTTAGAAATAGGGCGTTTTAACATGTTTGTCATAATCTATCAACATTTTAACCTGTAGAAGGAATATTTCAATTTCTTAAATCCAGGAAATATTGTCCAATAAGAGATTTTTATCTAATTATCATACTCAAGTACCTGTAAAGATAATTATAAAGTATCAATTATATTTTTTTCTGTATTAACTCATCTAATATTCATTCAAGTTGCATGTTTTCATAAGTTTTCTAAATTTTCAGTCATGCATTTTTTGTTTGAATCACCTTTTTTCACACCCCCCCCCCCTTTCCAGCAAATGTCACTTAACACTCTCTTGGGGTCATACCAGACAAAAATTAACACCTGATATTGACTTTTACTGGTTTCAAAACTTAGTATAATTAAAATTTGACTTAGTTTTTCATCTGAAACAGAACTATAAATATGTCATGTCCTTTTTAAAAGCAATTTGACTAGCATTTTGCACCATTTAAGTGTCGGTCATTTTAAAGTCAGACTCGGTTATCTGCCCTCTGTATTTAATTAGTTACATCATGAGACTGTAATTAAGGGATGAAACAAAACATGGACATGTCTGAAAATGATTACATGACAAATTTTATATATAAATGAACACAATAAGTCTATTGAAATATGTTGTATGTAAGGTATACCCTCCCAGAAGTTTTTACACTTTTATTAAGGGTGCACTTCATTCCTTGTCAATAAAAGCAATTTGATGATATAAAAAATGACATGGTTTACTTTTAAGTGAGCTTCAGAAATTCTTCTTTACTTCTGGCGACTAATTGGTTCCATGCTCATTAAGAAATGATCCAAATTTTTAAGTTTTTGTGAAGAAAATGGTATATTTTGTCACTTTTTCATTATTAAGGGGTACCGTCTACCCTTATTTGATATCATGGTCAATATTGGTAAATAATGGTATGAAATCAGTCAAAATAATGAAGTGTATGTGTTACAGACAATTCTGAATGAAAATCATGAAAGAAAAACAGACAACTTCTTCATGTAATGTATTTATTTGTTAATATCAATGAATGGGATTGAGAGGTAGGGGTGTGACACATTATAGACTGTGTTTCTCTTCAGGTTGGGTTCCCATCCTCATTATTAAGGGGGCTTGGTGTACAGTTAATGAGATTTCCAAAAAATGCAAAAATGACCATTTTTGGCAATGTTTTGGATAAATCTATAGGAAAAAAACACCTGCTTTGTTTACAACATGGGCGCAGACATTTTGGACACCCAAAGTTGTGCGGAGGGTAAAATGAGCCCAGAGATCTGATTGGTCATTAAATGAAAAAATTAGTTTTGCCATTAATAAGTGAAATTAAGGTGATAAAAAAGATACATGAATATTGGTAGTACTTTGGAAATTATAGGGTGGACGGTTGAAAATTGAAAGGGAGGGGTCATATGAGAATAGATATTTTCCTTTGGTGCGGAATACTACGAGTTGTAAACAAGTGAAAATTTGAAGTAGAAATGCAACGGCAACCTATACTTTTGATTGCATATTTTGTTATCAAAAATATTGATCTTTCAGCACAGGGTACTTATTTGACCCAGATTTTATAAACATGGGAGTGACAGTGACCTGAAGTTTTGTAAATTAGCATTGAGGCCTATGGGAAAATATTTGGTGGTGTCTGTCCATGTAGAAGATGGTTTATGTCTATGCACTGCAAAACCAGTTTGTAATTGAATAACTTGAATGCGATGCTGTGTGTATCGCTTTATGAAATGTAAGGATTTCAATTTAATATATGGCGGAGCACAGGACTGAACTTTTGTTGTGATTTAGAACGTTGCTAATGCTTAAAATGAAATGTTGAGTTGCCTTTTCGTTGGCGGTTGTTGAGACGTATGTTCCAATTGTTACGAGGATTCGTTCCTCACACATTTCATTTTGACTTGACTGTAGACTCACGGCGGGTGTGATCGGTCGACAGAGGATGCTTACACACCCATAACACCTGATCCCACCTCTTGGTTTCTAGAGGTCTGTGTTTGTCCATTTTTACCAGATTTGTACCTAAATCCTGGACATCATAAAGATTTATATTTGGTATCTGAGATTTTTTTATATATCTAAAGTGTCTAGAGGACCTTTATTTGTAAATTTTAGTTTAAGGAAAAGACGTGTTTCTTCCGAACATTACATGTGTAGGCTTGAACAATGTGATAAGCAATGTCCATGATTACGGAGTTCAGTGTGTATTCCTGGTTTGAAGAATCCGTTAGGGAGTTCAATTTTTCTTCCTGAAAAGGTTCATTAACAAGTCTAAAAGGAATAGAATAAAGTTCGTTGCGAATGTGATGAAGACCCAATTTTTTGTTAGCGTAAGGTAAAAGAGATGAAAAGTGACATCATGTATGTTGGGTCTGTTGTATGGACGATACCCGTGGTGACTTCGTTTCCGTTTTACGTTGGTATTAAAAAGTTCCATCAAATTGACATTACTACACTGTGGACTCTACAAATTCCCCACACCTTGTATATTATCATTACATCCATACGGGTATGCAGTGCCAATCTGTCGAATCCGGTATTTTTCACGTTGTCTTCGGAAGAGGATAACCAAGGTGGGATTGTTGGTCCAGTGGTATATTTTTTTCAATTATACGCACTCTCATTGACAAAATGGAATGGTCAGGGGAGTTGAAATGCCGACAGAGTATCTCGCTACCCCCATTATTAACCTCAAATCGATGACCAGATATTCTTTTATTTAATTGCCCCTTTGTCTTCACAACATAAATTAATTCACACAAGGTACACTCAATTCCGTAAACAACATTTGATGATTTACAATCCAGATGATCCCAGCTTCTGGTATTGTAATGCTTATTTGTCAGATTGCTAGTGAATCCCGGATCAGTTATTAGTTTATTACATGTTTTACAGTTTTTGACAGAACATTTTTAAATGGATGGTATATTTTCTGAAAATCATTAGAATCTGACAAGTTTTATGGACACATCAGCATCATTATGTCTGTACCAGAATTGGTCGTCTGTAGACTGTATGTCACTGAAGATAACCCAAGGAGCTCCAAACAATCTTTGCGAGTCTTCACTTGAATCAATAAAAGGACACGTCATCCAGTATGCATTTGGTACTTGTATATTCATTGAATGTATGTACCGAGCGACAAATATCCTCGGGGACAAAATGTCCACCAGCAGTGATACATACTTATGCCCTGGATAGAATTGTTTAACAAAGAGCAATAACTAACGGTTTATGCTCTGGATAGTATTTATTTACAAAGGGCATCCACGTAATTTGTGTTCATGACTCATCGATTAGATGTCATTATTATGGATACCAAATATCATCATCCTATCTCAAATACATAGAGCGTTATGCTCCGAACAGTATTTTATAACAAAGGGCAATAAATCTGTAATAAAGAGGTCAATCCCTGTAATTTTTTAACATGACACATCATCTTGATGGTATTACTATATACACCAAATATTATAATCTCTCACCGGCATTTGGTGACTTCTCCATACGAGTGAGAGATTGTTGAGTGGGACGTTAAACAACAATAAACAAACATCATCCTATCTCAAATACATAGACATTTATGGACAGACACCACCAAATATTTTCCCATAGGCCTCAATGCTAATTTACAAAACTTCAGGTCACTGTCACTCCCATGTTTATTATATCTGGGTCAAATAAGTACCCTGTGGTGAAAGATCAATATTTTTGATAACAAAATTTGCAATCAAAAGTATAGGTTGCCGTTGCATTATACTTCAATTTAATTTTTCACTTGTTTACAACTCGTAGTATTCCACACCAAAGGAAAATATCTATTCTCATATGACCCCTCCCTTTCAATTTTCAACCGTCAACCCTATAATTTCCAAAGTAATACCAATATTCATGTATCTTTTTTATCACCTTTATTTCACTTATTAGTGGCAAAACTAATTTTTTCCTTTAATGACCAATCAGATCACTGGGCTCATTTTACCCTCCGCACAACTTTCGGTGTCCAAAATGTCTGCGCCCATGTTGTAAACAAAGCTGGTGTTTTTCCTTATACTCTGGGCAGTATTTTTAACAAAGGTCAGTATGTCTGTATTAAAAGGTTCGATCCTTGTAATTTTTGTCCAAGTCTTATCGTCGTCATGTCTTTACCATATATACCAAATATCATCATCCTATATTTATAAATGCGATATAGTAGAGTTCTTTGCTGACCATATTTAGCATTACTGGATACAATTCGTACCAAAGAGGTGCTGACATATAATAAAGAATAATATTAAAATAAACAACTCATGCATGGGCGTCTGACATCACAAACAGTAAATCAATTTATGACAAGCAATAAGTGTCAATTTCGTGTAATATTTATATCAGTTTGTAAAAGTAACAAGATATCTTTTGCAAACTATAACTTTGGCATTATGTTTATAATACCGAAATTCAAGTCTTTTCATTTCAATTTGCAGTATATCGTGGTATAGTATTGAGTGAAAAAAATCCATATTCCCCAATAGTCTTCAATAATTCGTTATTTTAACTAAATGCATTTTGATTTACAGGCACTCTTCTTCACACTCTTTCCTAAGTTAAATCAATACGTCAATAAATAATCAAGACTTAAATACTGATAAAATTTAGTTTTAGTGTAACTTTTTATGTATACATGTATACAATTATATTGAATAAATTTTATATTTTCCAATGTTTCTTACCGTGGATAGATATATGAATTAACAGAATTATTCAAAATGAGAGAGAGTTATTTTGTGTGTGTGCCTCATAATTAGACAATTTACTTACTATAGACACAGACGGAAAATTAACAACAACTAAGCTATACGACAAAGATATCTGCTTCGCCATCGCATTTAAGTAGCAATATCCCACAATCACCCGCATATGGAATTACTGTTTCACAAATGATCAGAAATGCCAGAGCGTGTTCAACATATGAACATTTCACATACAGATGTAAACTATTTACTGACATATTATTGACACAGGGATATCGAAAACCGTGTTTGCTGTAAACGGTCCGCATATTTTATGGTCGTTATAATAGTCTTGTTTGCGATTACTCTGTTTCACCAAGTGAAATTTTGAGTAAGCTGTTCTTTGACCGTTGTTTAGACGTTTGTACCAATTGTGACCAAGATTGGTTACTCACGTATTTCATTTTGATTTTACTTTAAACTCACGGAGGATGTGACCGGTCGTCAATGGATGCTTACTCCTCCATGGCACCTGATCCCACCATTTTATTTCCAGAGGTCCTCGTTTGTCCATTTTTACCAGATTTGTATTTATATCCAGGATATCCTAAAGATTTATACTTTGGTATTTTGATATGCCCGGTTTTCAAAGAAATTCGTAGTAAATAATAAGTCATGCCAATTTATTCTTGAAAATATTTCTATGCGTTATAGACAAAAGGGGGAACAGCTTGGGTACCAAGAATGCCTCGACACTATTTCAAGGATTTTAGAAGAAATATTATTTACATTCGTTAAGGAAAAATATCGGACAAAAATTTGAGATATTCATCAGACGTTAACTTTCTCTGGATATCCGTCATGAAAAAAGCAAAAATCAAAACAACATGCCCGCGCTTTTGATCAGTAAATAAAATATAGAAACCCTACAGCATAGCATTTGTTTATTTGTTGTACTGTTTTCATCTTCTCACGATGTAAACCAGAGTACAAAATACAAAAACTGGCGATGAAAACTAGCAACGACGAGGCATAACAGGACAACATTCATTACGCAACGTCATAAAGATACCGCTGCGTCATAATACGCATCAAAATTTACTATGGAATTTAGCAGAGATAGCTAAATTGCCAGTTTTGGATGTCATGATTATAAACATCGATACCTACATCAAAACTGATGTATTTTACATACAAACACCCTTACTTGACTGTGGGGTATACCGTAAAACGATACAAAATTAACAGTGATATTTACACTCCTTTTCAAACCTTATAAACGCCTTCGCGGGCTCTGGATGTGGAGGACAGACATGAGATACTCTGTGCTGTCGAATGAATGATACAGGAAGCGAAATATCAATGCATCTCCGTCAGTGAGTCCTTGTGCGGAGAATAAAGACACAAATTTCAAAGTATTTCCAATTTATACATTTCAAGGACAAGGGCGTGAAACTAATGATTTATTTGGAAATATGAAACTGTATTAAATGCAACTTAATTTTTCCCCCACTTTATTACAGAAACAGTACACAGATAATTTCATAATTAACTGAGCAAAATGTAATGCAACATCTATTGCTGTTTTACTTCATGACGTATTAAATTTTATATTTGTTACCAAGTGTAACAATGCAATGCCAAACATCTTGATAATAACAATAAAACCGATTTAATTTTAAATCGGTGTTGTAGAGAGAGAGAGAGAGAGAGAGAGAGAGAGAGAGAGAGAGAGAGAGAGAGAGAGAGAGAGAGAGAGAGAGAGAGAGAGAGAGAGAGAGAGAGAAAGAAAGAGAGAGAGAAAGAAAGAGAGAAAGAGAGAGAGATTAAATTCAACTATTTTACACACCGATTTTGTAATAGCATAGTCAGTGCTTTAATAAATTTTCAAAGAAACGTAATCTAATTGTCAATTTTATATTGTGTTATTACTCAGCGCGAGTTCACCGCGACCCACACAGAACGTGTATGTATTCTGTTAATATATATTCATTGTCTTTGACGCAGACTAATAAAAACATAATGTGGGAACAAATCAAATAATATAAACCTCTATGATTACACATGACATTTGCATTAACCTCTAATACCGTTACGTAATCCGTATGACTTTCGACATTGGAAATGAGTTATACTTATTGAAGCATATAAGTCAATTACAAAATGTCACCGAGGTCATTATCAGTAAATCCGAAGAGTGAGGAGAGGTGGATAAGCTTTATTTGACATTTGTCACAACTATTTCAAAACGAGATGCAGAAATGGCGTTTATGAAATAAAGTAAAGTTCAACGGTATTTTGTATAATAGAATTTACTGCACACAAACGTATCATAAAACTGTCATGCTTATACGAACATGACGCCTGCACAAGCTACATCCTGATATCCAATATGTTGTACGTGGAAAACGACAAAAAACTTGGTACAAATAGAAATATTATTATACATTAGTAGTGCAAACGTTTTCATAAATATAACATTTTCATGAAAAATTACATAACGTAATCTTAAAATCAGATTCAAAATGAATAAGTCATAGAATATATTTATTGTAATTATCTTTTTCAATATTTGCGAGTAGGCATAACTGTCAATATTGTAAAACGGTTAAGAATGATCCAGTTAGAATAATTGATAACGTTTAAATACTATCATAAATATAGTAGCAAAGTTAAAAATTTGCAAACAAAAATTACTAAAACATATGCTCATGTAAGTAAGTAAGACTTCATTTGCTGATACATATTTCTCCAATGGGTCACAGATTTCGCTCTTTTTACAGAGAAAGATTTCCCTGTCATACCCTAGGGTATTGACAAGCTCCACGCAATCTGACGTCACAAATTAATTTATCACGTAGAATTTCTAGAATGCAGTACATTTTTATATCAGACTTGACTTGATATGTGCAGATTTACATAGAAATATATTTAAGACATGGGAGAAAAATAATCTACCTTGAGGGTATGACAAAGGAATATCAATCCTCGGGATATCATTTTTGAATGACAAACCATCGTCAAGCCTCGCGTTTATAGTTAAAAAAATTACCCTCGGAATGAGATTCCTTTATCAGTCCCTCATGGTAGGGGTTGATTCTATTAATCAATGCGATATATCCAAACGAACTAGAAATTAAAGGAGAAGTACACACGCTTCCTACTTGGACATTTTATTTACTATTTACACAGACAGGAAAATAACAATAAGGCTCTTAGATAAACGCGACGATTTCGGCTTTCCCATTATAGATTTTTCCACATTTAAATAGTATTTCCCTGCAATCATCTGCATATGGTGTTTATATCTCACAAATGATAGCCCAGACATGTTCAACATAAGAACATTTCATATACAGAGGTAGGCTACTTACTGAAAAGTAATTGATATAGGGATATCGACTATCGCGTTTGATGTCAACGTGCCGCAAATTTTACGGTCGCTATTATTGCCTTATTTTCATATACAGATGTAATCTACTCACTGACAAATTTTTGACTCAGGGATATCGAAAACCGCGTTTGATGTCAACGTTCCGCAAATTTTACGGTCGGTATAATAGTCTTGTTTGCGTTTACTCTGTTTTACTTGGTGAAATGTTGAGTTGCCTTTTCGTTGGCGATTGTTGAGACGTCTGTACCAATTGTGACGAGGATTTATTCCTCACGTATTTAATTTTGGACTTGACTGTGGACTCACGGCGGTGTGACCGGTCGACGGGGGATGCTTACTCCTCCGTAGCAGCTGACCACACCTCTTGGTTTCAAGAGGTCCGGGTTTGTTCATTTTTGTCGGATTTTTATATGTGGCCTGGAAATCCTAAATATTTATGCTTTGGTATCTGAGAAGTTTTATGTATTCTTATTACTCTGTGTCGCTGAATGAAATGTTGAGTTACCTGTCCGAAAGCGAATTTTGAGTCGTCTGTACAAATTGTGACGAGGATTTGTTAATCATTTGTTTCATTTTAATTTTACTGTGGACTAACTGCGGAAGTGACCACTAAACAGGGGATGCTTACTCCTAAATGGCACCAAATCCAGTCTCTAAATTTCCTGAAGTCCGTGTTTGTCTAATATTTACTAGATGTGTTTATATATCCTGGACATCCTGCAGACGTTTAAATTCGTATCTGAGATTTTTTATTTTGTATCTGAAATTTGTGATTTGGTATCTGAATTTTAAATTTTTGAACTCAAATTAAAGCAGATATAGAACTCCGAAACAGAAGTGGTATAATAAAGAAAAAATAACCGAAATATATTCATCAACCACCAAAACAATAACCACCGCAAAGGTGACTAATGATTCATCCGGATTCTTTTTTATTTTTCCTTCTTCGCAAATAGAATAATTTAGGAAACATAAAAACCACATTTTAACTTTGTTGCTCTGAATGACAACGGCGAAAAAGGACCTAGGGGATATTGGTAAGAATATTATATATATTTTTACAAAAACAAAACAATTGAGGCAGGATGTTTGAAATGTAGATCAATTCAGCTATTTGAAACAGGAATCATATACTGAAGTCACCAAATCAATTAAAATTTCAAGCCCAACTTGTTAATTTTACTACAAAGTCATTTGTAAAACTTTTGGATTTGACCGTCAACTATGTCGTCATATCCTCTTTATTCACATAAAACCACTAGGTGATGCTAAAAATGCTTTACCCATAGAAATGAAAAGTACCTCAAATGTGACACTCATAATTTTAATATGTACAGTAAAGTTGTTTAATTTCATGGGGAAAAATTTCGAGTTTTTCTGGATGGATCTTTTTTTCACGGATATTAAATTTCGCACAAGAACGTCGAGCTCAGCTTGTGAAGTCTGACTGACAGAAACGATATCGTCTTGAGCATTATAACTCTGGTATTATGTTTATAATATTCCAAAACAGAGGTGTAACAGGAGTTGAAGTAAAGGTTGTGACTCGTGTATATGATATCTGATTATACATAAATCCATTTTGGTAAGGTAACATTTTTCATTTTTATCGTTAACGTATTGTTTTTCCGGTATTTCATAAGTATACTATTTCACGGATATTTAATTTCGCGACATTTTCTTTGAACAGGAATAAAATCAACTATACAGTACTCAAGCTATTTTTGAATGTTAACTCAAATGAGTAACAGTTGACATCGCTGTTTACAATTGTATGTGATAAATACACAAAAGTTCCCAGTGCTGCATACATTTTATATACATCATAAACAGATGGACAAACTTTTGAGTAAATTGGGTGACTTCAGGACCAAATGTCATGTAGGAATGATTATCAACATCCGATCCATCTTACCGTCTTGGAAATCTCAATTGGTATATCCGTAATATAAACACCTCAGATACCAAAGAATTAATATTCAGGATGTCAAGTATACAAGTGCACAAACACGGGGCTCTGGATTTCAGATGTAGGAACAGGTGCCATGGAGGAATAAGCATCACCTGCCGACCGGTCACACCCACCGTGAGTCCACAGTCAACTTTAAATGAAATGAGTGACGAACAAATCGTCGTCACGATTGGTATAGACGAATGAACAGCCACTATCGAACAGGTATCTCTATATTTCACTTAGTGAAACAGAGCAATCGCAAACAAGACTATGATACCGTCCGTAAATTTTGCGGAACGTTGACATCAGGTGTCATAAACATAGAAATAGGAACGCCAATAAACAGAAGATATTGTAATTGTCATATTAGTCTGACGGCATAGGTTTTATACAAATTTGAAATTTTGAATACAAATCGGAAGGTTTCATTATTATGATTTCAAACAAAATATAAATTCCCTTATTACAGGTTTTATCTTTAGTTTGAGATTTTCACAGTTTGCTTCCCGTCCAGTCATGTTGGAGTCATGTCGTAGGAGTGACCTTGAATATTGATGTTCCATTCAGAATAGGTTTGACATGTGAAGAAAATTTCGGGCATTCCGATTATAGATTGTGACGCTACAATGTATATTATCACAAATCACATTAATGATTAAAACTTACTTTTTCTCTAGGAAGACCTAGTTTTTCCCAGTTAAACTTGGGTTTTCTCAAATAAATCTAGGTTTGCGAAAAAGTAGAGTTAACTAAAAACCAAATGGGTTTCACTTGTTTGATCTTGACTTAGTAATTTGAATTAATTTGAGAAAAATAGTCATAACTGAGTATAATTAGGTTTTATGTTATTTTGGCGCAGTTAAACCGATATCGTATAAGTTAGATGAAAACACATTCTTACACTGATAGTGAAACTTCAAATGTAGGTTTCTGGAACACAGAATCCGAGTTGGTATATTACAGCTAAATTTTTACTAATACATCATCAAGTAAAGCTGACATTGTACGTGTCTCAACAGACCCAAAACTAATTAAATTTACGTGCACAAATTATTGTGAACATATCAAAGAGATGGCTTTGAATAATATTCTGGCATTCAACTGCCAATTGTTTTAAATGAATACAAAAAGAATACAGAAGATATCTAAATACTAAATAAAACTAATTATTTTTTCAAAAAAGCATGTCGAATAGTCAAATGATATGATGCATTTTTATTTTGGTAATATATCAAGCAACTATAGATGCATGCAAATGTCTTTAAATATTAGAAAAGACACGCTTATGGATAACAAGATCCTTTTGAATATATATACATTTGGTTAATAAATGTGTCGGTTAGTATAGCTATCAAAAACTAATATTATTACAAGATGATCTTTGTGTTTTAAGATTGTGAATCCCTCTATTACAAGTATGACCCTGGGTTTATGTTTTGATAAAATTCCGAGAAGCTCTAGTCAGTACAGGTTCGAATCACTCTGGAACCCAAGCTAAGTTTGTGCGAAATTTTGGCATTTATTTTCCATGAAGGCCAACACGGGCGTTGCCCTCCAAGGTTCACTATGAGTGTGTCCGGATAGTGCAGTGATCAGCGTCCTCGCTTTTCACCATTGCAACCCCAGTTCGATCCTTTTATTTGACAGGGGAGTATATGAGATGGTATGGCGGTAGTCTACGGACACATGGGTTTCTCTGGACATTCCGGTTTTCACCCAAAGCAAATCATCCCCGCAGGCCAACATCGGAGTCAACGAGAGATATCTATATAAGTTGTGTTAACTTGTTTGTCAATCTTTGTAAATAAATAAATTTTAAGGATAGGTAAACTATGACCAGATACTCGCTTCGGCCATTTAAATGATTAATTAAAACATGATTAAAAATGTTTGCGGGCTCGAACAAGGCATGACCTGTCGGCATCACACCTAATGTCACTTCGATTTTCCAGAAGGACAATATTCATAGTATTCTATAGTAGTTTTTCTTGATTGATACATATACCTTTTGTATATTTTGTGTCACTAGGATTTAAACATTTCGTCAATCCCTTAAAGGATTATATAGAGGTATCATTCTTATAAATGACAGTTTTCATATGTTTATTATCAAAGTTTTCCAGTAAGCACTTTCCGTTTATAACGATAACTCCTCAACTCATCACCCAATATTCGTTATCATTATTCCGCTCAACTACATCTAAATGTAGAATATCACAACACGAAAGATGTCTTTATACATGGGAAATATATTACTTTAAGGAGGACAATAAGCTCTGATATCCCAATGGTCGTAAAAGCTGAGGAATATTTGCTAATATTGTAAATTGTAAAGCTCCAGATAGCATTTATCATCTGACAATAACCCCAATCATTATTAAAATGTTTTATTTATTTATAAAGGGAATTGAATCACATGCACTGTATCTTCCCAAATGTATTTCATATTATATGTCTTTGTATGAAATAAGTTTGTTAAATCTTAATTATATCACAAAATCAATATTAGCTGTATTTCTCGTTGATTCTGTATTTCCTATATATTTATATACCGACTGTTATTTCCTTCATTGCAAGTATACAGAACTTCAATGCCTAACATACAACTCCTCAGCTGTTATTTCATATGAAAAACATCCCACCACAAAGTCAATTTCGTATCCAACTGACTACAGATTCACAGAGAATGGTTATATATATAAATATAACGACTGTTTTTCATGTTTTGAAAAACATGTAATGGTTCATGGAAAAATTCAATTTGCAGCACTTAGTGCTTCCATGTATTTCTTTTTTTTTTTCCATAAATGAATAATAAACAACCCTTAAATATCCGAAAACTTGTTAGACCTAGATGAATTTTTATAAAGGCATCAAATATACTTTATATATATATACATGTATGTATATATATATATACAGAATGCCACACCACAAAACAGTTTAAAGTTTTATTAACTTACATTGCGACACGTTTTTCGCGTTACAAACGCTCATCAGGCAATGGTCATCAACAAAAATGTATTGAATATATATCATGAATCTCATAGTGGTAAAGTAAATACATATATAAGAAGTTGATGAAGTAGATAAGATAACACTAATATAGGAAGCTTAATGCAAAGAATAAACAAATTAGTTAATCTGAAAAGAAGGCCACTCCATTGCATAAGATTATATGAAATGTGTGGGTTAGGTTCTATTAAGTAATGGTTTGAATTTATCAATAAAATATTGCTCTTTGAGTATAATATTTGAATAGTCATCTGTTTGATATATTGGCATGATTTTGAAATTCCCTTTACTACACTGCAATATATGTTTAGAAACGAATAAATCACGATTATGTGATAACTTTATATTGCTTTTGTGTAGAGCTACTCTTTGTTTTAGTGACTGAGTACATCAAATATATTCTCCCTTGCAATTTTCAAATAAAATTACATATATTACGTTTTTAGAATTGCAATTTAATATTCGTTTGATATAAAATAATGAACAGGAATTTTTAAATTTGAATGTTTGACCTTCAATAATGATGTCACATACTTTACATCTTTTATTTTTGTATTAAATTAAACCCCCGATCTTTGAATCTTCATTATTTGTAAAGTGGGCACGAGTTAGTAACTGTTTGAGATTTTTAGGTTGTCGCTTACTTTTTATAATTTTTGTTTCATTTAAAATTATATTCAGTTTTTCATCTACTCAATATATATATATATATATATATATATATATATATATATATATATATATATATATATATATATATATATATATATATATATATATATATATATATATATCTGTGTGTGTAGAGTTTTTTCAAATGTGTTGAGTCGGGTGTACCATTTGCTACTAGGATTTATTCCTCACGTATTATATTTGAACTTGACTGTGGACTGGTTGTGGGTGTGATCAGTCAACAGGGGATGCTTCTTCCTCCATGGCACCTGATTCCACCTCTGGTGTTCTAGAGGTCATGTTTGTCCAATATTCACCAGATATATACATTGTATCCTGGACAGCCTTATGTTTTATACAATGGCATCAAGTGGTTAAATAAGATGGATATATAAAGCACAAATATTACTACAATAGTAAACATTTACTACGTACCTTACCATCTGTGTACATACATCATTTATGAAAATACATATTTCAGCAATGGATTTGTTTAATATAGATACTTTTCGTCAAACATATTGACAATCAATAGTTTGTTTATGTATTAGTAGCTTATATATGCACGTATATACAGACGACTATCAACTATCCCTTGATGACAAATCAAACCACATCCAAATTCCTGCCTTAACCGACAAAACGTTAAATGTCTTTAATTTATAAACTTACTTCATATATATTGCTTGCACATTGATGTTGCATTAAATGACAAACATCCATAAAAATGCGAGGCTGTATAAAATATAGAGTGAATTCTTTTTTGATATGTCAAAGTGTTACACAATACATATTGTACACGCAAAAATATACAAAAAAGCAGATATTTGCTAATGAATGTCTGATAGAATGCAGCGATATCAGGAAATTAGCCGCCATAAACAACAATACATCAAACGCTTCTGTCACATGCTAATGTTGCAGGTCAATGTATAAATCCTGTGCATCTATCTTTTAATGTCGACCTTTAAATAATTGACACAAAAGTATATCATTTATGAGTCATTCTATATACACATATACATTTTACAACAATAAACTATAGCAATGTCTATCATATCTAGTGTCAATATTTAAGTGGTCTAGACAATGATCATGGTAGAAAATACCATTTTTTGTAGTTTTTAGTTATATACTTTTCAAAATATTTTTTTCAGCAATTATGATCACATGTATTAATTTAATAGGGTATTTTCCAATAGTTAATATTTTGTGGATAAATTAGCAGTTTTCATAAAATATAGCAATCGAAAAAGACTAAATGATACATCAATAAATTGACAAAACAAATGTAAAAGTAGTACTAATGCACAAACTATTAGCACAACAAGGACCAGAGCGTAAGAAAGATGATAAGGAAGGGGATAAGAATGTAAAATATTTCATAGTGCAAATGTATTACGATGACGTCAACTCTAAACTTTTTGCGACGGAATGACCCGAATCTAAAGGGATAATGACTTGCAAAAAAGGGTAATAAAAGAAACTGCTTAATTAAACGAGTGTAAACGTCATGATTAATTACTTCTTAACATGTGATTTTACACAGATCGTTGACCTGCCATATGGTGGCTTACATTCTATAGTTAAATCTTTTTTAGAGTTCTTGAAGCTATATAATTGCATTTATTAACGTATTTTACGAATAACGGGAAATAAATGTTATGGACGTGTAACTTTCATTGACGTCCCAACCTGTTTGATATTAAAAACTTCGATATCTTCAACAAAGCTTTTCACACCTAAGTATATAAATGACTTTATCATTACGTTAGAGTCTATTAATGCCTTGTAATGTTGAAAGATTAAAAAATAGCATGTATTTTTATAACCTGATATTCAAATTAATATTGGAAATATAAGAAAAACCATGTGATCCATATATGACCGCAGTGCAAAAATCCCTATCACATATCAGACCGCGTGCAAAGATCCATATCATGCATCAGACCGCCTTGCAAAAAATCCATATCACGTATCAGACCGCCCTGCAAAAATCCATATCACGTATCAAACCGCAGTGCAAAGTTCTATATCATGTATCAGAACGCTGTGAAAAAATCCTAATCAGGTATCAGACAGCCTTGCAAAGTTCTATATCACGTAACAGACCGCCGTGCAAAGGTCTATATCAGGTATCAGAACACTGTTCAGAGGTCTATATCAGGTACCAGATTGCCTTGCAAAGTTCCATATCACGTATCAGACCGCCGTGCAAAGGTCTATATCATGTATCAGAACGCTGTTCAAAGGTCTATATCAGGTACCAGACCGCCTTGCGAAGTTCCATATCACGCATTAGACCATGTATCAGAACGCTGTGCAAAAATCTGTATCAAGTATCAGACTGTAGTGAAAGATCCATATCACGTATCAAACCGCAGTGCAAAGTTCTATATCATGTATCAGCACACTGTGCAAAAATCCTAATCAGGTATCAGACCGCCTTGAAAAGTTCAATATCACGTATCAGACCGCCGTACAGAGTCTATATCACGTATCAGAACGCTGTGCAAAGTTCTCAATCAGGTACCAGACCGCCTTGTAAAGTTTCATATCACGTATCAGACCGCCGTGCAAAGGTCTATATCAGGTATCAGAACACTGTTCAGAGGTCTATATCAGGTACCAGACCGCCTTGCAAAGTTCCATATCACGTATCAAACCGCCGTGCAAAGATCTATATCATGTATCAGAACGCTGTTCAAAGGTCTTTATCACGTATCAGAACGCTGTGCAAAGATCTCTATCATGTATCAGAACGCTGTGCAGAGGTCTATATCAGGTACCAGACCGCCTTGCAAAGTTCCATATCACGTATCAGACCGCCGTGCAAAGGTCTATATCATGTATCAGAACGCTTTTCAAAGGTTTCTATCATGTATCAGAACGCTGTGCAAAGGTTTCTATTAGGTACCAGGCCGCCTTGCAAAGTTCAATATCAACTATCAGACCGCCGTGCAAAGGTCTATATCAGGTACCAGACCGCCTTGCGAAGTTCCATATCACGTATCAGACCATGTATCAGAACGCTGTGCAAAAATCCGTATCAAGTATCAGACTGTAGTGCAAAGATCCATGTCACGTGTCAGGCTGCCGTACAAAGAATTAAACATGCTTTTTTTTTAGACAAACATAGTTTTTCTCAGTTAATGCTTGTTTTTCTCGTAACCAACATTAACTGGAGAAAAACTGGGGTTAAATGAGAAAAACTAGCATTAACTGATAATGGCATTCATTAATGTGATTTTGGCACACTTAAAACTAGTTTTTCTCTGTTAAACTATTCTTTACTCGAGAAAAACTAGGATTAACTCAATTTTATGATTTTAGAGCAGTTAAACAATTTTTTATCATTTATATTTAGTTTTTCTCCAGATAATGTGGGTTTTTCAGAAAAAATAGGTTTAACTGGTTTTAGTAATGTAAGTGCTTTATATAATTTATTTTATGGCTCGTATCTATTTGCTTAGATCCGACACCCTTGTTTTTATAGTGGTGTTGGTTTAACTGCTTTATATACTATATGTGTGTGTATATAAAGTATTATATTATTTATTTGTGTAAAGCGACATCCATGGATATACAGTGTTGTTTGTTTTATTGCTTTGTATATGTACATAGTACAGTATATCTGACTCATTAATTATTACAGCATGTCTGACTCATTCATTGTTAAAGTATATCTGACTCATTTACCATAACAGCATGTCTGACTCATTCATTGTTAAAGTATATCTGACTCATTTACCATAACAGCATGTCTGACTAATTTATTATATAATAGCATGTCTGACTCATTAATTATTACAGTATATCTAACTCATTTATCATAACAGCATGTCTTACTCATTTATCATAACAGCATGTCTGACTCATTTATCATAACAGCATGTCTGACTCATTTATCATAACAGCATGTCTGAGTCATTAATCAGAAAAGCATGTCTGACCCATTTATTACAACAGCATGTCTGACTCATTTATCATAACAACCTGTCTAACTCATTTATCATAACAGCATGTCTGACTCTTTTATTACAACAGCATGTCTGGATCATTTATTATAACAGCATGTCTGACTCATTTATCAAAACAGCATGTCTGACTCATTTATCATAACAGCATGTCTGAGTTATTTATTATAACAGCATGTCTGATTCATTCAATATAACAGCATGTCTGACTCATATATCATAACAGCATGTCTGACTCATTAATTATTCCAGTATATCTGACTCATTTATCATAACAGCGTGTCTGACTCATTTATAATAACAGCATGTCTGACTCATTTATCATAACAGCATGTCTGACTCATTTTTCATTACAATATGTCTGACTCATTAATTATTACAGTATATCTCACTCATTTATCATAACATCATATCTGACTCATTTATTATATAACAGCATTTCTGACTCATTAATTATTACAGCATATCTGACTCATTTACCATAACAGCATGTCTAATTCATTTATCATAACAGCTTGTCTGACTCATTCATTATATAAGAATATGTCTGACTCATTTATTATAAAAGAATGTTTAATTCATTTATCATAACAGCATGTCTGACTCATTTATTATAACAGCATATCTGACTCATTGAATATAACAGCATGTTTGACGCATTTATCATAAGAGCATGTCTGACTCATTTTCTATATAACAGCATGTCTGACTAATTAATTATTACAGTATGTCTGACTCATTAATTATTACAGTATATCTGACTCATTTATCATAACAAAATGTCTGACTAATTTATTATATAACAGCATGTCTGACTTATGAATTATTACATTATATTTGACTCAATTACCATAACAGCATGTCTGGCTCATTTATCATAATAGCATGTCTGACTAATTTGTCATAACAGCATGTCTGGCTCATTTATCATAACAGGATGTCTGACTCATTTATTATAAAAACATGTTTAATTCATTTATCATAACAGCATGTCTGACTCATTTGTCTTAACAGCATGTCTGACTCATTTATCATGAGATCATGTCTGACTCATTGATTATATAACAGCATATCTGGCTCAATTTTCATAACAGCATGTCTGACTCATATATTATATAACAGCAGGTCTCACTCATTTATTATAAAAGCATGTTTAATTCATTTATCATAACAGCATGTCTGAGTTACTTATTATAACAGCATGTCTGATTCATTCAATATAACAGCATGTCTGACTCATTTATCATAACAGCATGTCTGACTCATTAATTATTCCAGTATATCTGACTCATTTATCATAACAGTGTGTCTGACTCATTTATCATAACAGCATGTCTGACTAATTAATTATTACAGTATGTCTGACTCATTAATTATTACAGTATATCTGACTCATTTATCATCACAAAATGTCTGACTAATTTATTATATAACAGCATGTCTGACTTATGAATTATTACATTATATTTGACTCAATTACCATAACAGCATGTCTGGCTCATTTATCATAATAGCATGTCTGACTAATTTGTCATAACAGCATGTCTGGCTTATTTATCATAACAGGATGTCTGACTCATTTATTATAAAAACATGTTTAATTCATTTATCATAACAGCATGTCTGACTCATTTGTCTTAACAGGATGTCTGACTCATTTATCATGAGATCATGTCTGACTCATTGATTATATAACAGCATATCTGGCTCAATTTTCATAACAGCATGTCTGACTCATATATTATATAACAGCAGGTCTCACTCATTTATTATAAAAGCATGTTTAATTCATTTATCATAACAGCATTTCTGACTCATTTGTCTTAACAGCATGTCTGACTCATTTATAATAAGAGCATGTCTGACTCATTGATTATTTAACAGCATGTCTGACTCATTTATCATAACAGCGTGTCTGATTCATTGAATATAACAGCATGTCTGACTCATATATTATAAAAGCATGACTGACTCATTTATTATATAACAGCATGTCTGACTCATTAATCATTACAGCATTTCAGACTCATTTAGTATATAACAGCATGTCTGAATCATTAATTATTATAGTATATCTGACTCATTTATCATAACAGCATGTCTGACTCATTTATCATAACAGCATATCTGACTAAATTATCATAACACCATGTCTCACTCATTTATTATAACAGCATGTCTGACCCATTTATTATAAAAGCATGTTTAATTCATTTATCATAACAGCATGTCTGAATCATTTGTCATAACAGTATGTCTGACGCATTGATTATATAACAGAATATCTGACTCATTTATCATAACAGCATGTCTGACTCATTGAATATAACAGCATGTTTGACGCATTGATCATAACAGCATGTCTGAGTCATTTATTGTATAACAGTATATCTGACTCATTTATTATAACAGCATGTCTGACTCATTTATTATAACAGCATGTCTGACTCATTTATCATAACAACATGTCTGACCCATTTATTATATAACAGAATGTCTGACTCATTAATTATTACAGTTTATATTACTCATTTATCATTACAGCATGTCTGACACATTTATCAAAACAGCATGCCTGACTCATTCATCATAACACCATGCTTGACTCATTTATTATAACAGCATGACTGACTCATTTATCATAACAACAGTCTGACTCATTTATCATAACACCATGTCTGACTGATTTATTATAATAGCATGTCTAACTCATTTATCATAACAACATGTCTGACCCATTTATTATATAAAAGAATGTCTGACTCATTAATTATTACAATTTATCTTACTCATTTATCATTACAGCATGTCTGACACTTTTATCAAAAGAGCATGCCTGACTCATTCATCATAACACCATGCCTGACTCATTTATTATAACAGCATGACTGACTCACTTATCATAACAGCATGTCTGACTCGTTTATCATAACAGCATGTCTGATTTGTTTATCATAACAGCATGTCTGACTCATTTATTATAACAGCATGTCTGACTCATTTATTATAAAACAGCATGTCTGACTCATTTATTATAAAACAGCGTATCTGACTCGTTTATTATAACAGCATGTCTGACTCATTTATCATAACAGCATCTCTGACTCATTTATTATATAACAGTATGTCTGACTCATATATTATAACAGCATGTCTGACTCATTTATTATAACAGCATTGCTGACTCATTTACCATAACAGCATGTCTGAGACATTTATTATATAACAGAATGTCTAACTCTTTAATTATTACAGTTTATCTTACTCATTTATCATTACAGCATGTCTGACTCATTGATCATAAGAGCATGTCCGACCAATTTATTACAACAGCATGTCTGACTCATTTATCATAACAACCTTTCTAACTCATTTATCATAACAGCATGTTTGAATCATTTATTATATAACAGCATGTCTGACTCGTTTATCATAACAGCATATCTTATTTGTTTATCATAACAGCATGTCTGATCCATTTATTATAACAGCATATCTGACTCATTTATCATAACAATATGTCTGACCCATTTAGTATATAACAGCATGTCTGAATCATTAATTATTACAGTATATCTGACTCATTTATCATAACAGCATATCAGACTAATTTATCATAACAGCATGTCTGACTAATTTATCATAACACCATGTCTCACTCATTTTTTATAACACCATGTCTGACTCATTTATTATAAAAGCATGTTTAATTCATTTATCATAACAGCATGTCTGACTCATTTGTCATAACAGTTTGTCTGACTCGTTGATTATATAACAGAATATCTGACTCATTTATCAAACAGCATGTCTGACTCATTGAATATAACAGCATGTTTGACGCATTTATCATAAGAGCATGACTGAATCATTTATTATATAACAGCATGTCTGACTCATTAATCATTACAGCATGTCTGAATCATTTATCATAACAGCATGTCTGACTCATTTATTATATAACTGTATGTCTGACTCATTTATTATAACAGCATGTCTGACTAATTTCTTATAACAGCATGTCTGATTCATTTAACATAACACCATGTCTGACTGATTTATTATAATAGCAGGTCTAATTCATTTATTATAACAACATGTCTGACCCATTTATTATAAAACAGCATGTCTGACTCATTAATTATTACAGTTTATCTTACTCATTTATCATTACAGCTTGTCTGACACATTTATCATAACAGCATGCCTGACTCATTCATCATAACACCATGCCTGACTCATTTATTATAACAGCATGGCTGACTCATTTATCAAAACAACATGTCTGCTTTGTTTATCATAACAGCATGTCTGACTCGTTTATCATAACAGTATGTCTGACTCGTTTATCAAAACACCATGTCTGATTTGTTTATCATAACAGCATGTCTGACTCATTTATTATAACAGCATGTCTGACTCGTTTATTATAAAACAGCATGTCTGACTCATTTATTATAAAACAGCATGTCTGACTCGTTTATTATAACAGCATATCTGACTCATTTATTATAACAGCATCTCTGACTCATTTATTATATAACAGTATGTCTGACTCATATATTATAACAGCATGGCTGACTCATTTATTATAACAGCATGTCTGAGACATTTATTATATAACAGAATGTCTAACTCTTTAATTATTACAGTTTATCTTACTCATTTATCATTACAGCATGTCTGACTCATTTATCATAACAGCCTGTCTAACTCATTTATCAAAACAGCATGTTTGAATCATTTATTATATAACATCATGTTTGACTCGTTTATCATAACAGCATATCTGATTTGTTTAACATAACAACATGTCTGACTCATTTATTATAACAGCATGTCTGACTCATTTATTATATAACAGTATGTCTGACTCATGACTCATTTATTATAACAGCATGTCTGATCCATTTATTATAACAGCATATCTGACTCATTTATCATAACAGCATGTCTGACTCATTTATTATATAACAGCATATCTGACTCATTAATTATTACAGTAAATCTGACTCATTTATCATAACAGCATGTCTGACTCATTTATTATAACAGCATATCTGACACATGTATCATAACAGCATGTCTCACTCATTTATTTTATAACAGCATGTCTGACTCTTTTATCATAACAGCATGTCTGATTTGTTTATCATAACAACATGTCTGACTCTTTTATCATAACAACATGTCTGACTCATTGAATATAATGACGATCGTGATCAGTTTATATAACTACATGTCTCACTAGTTTCATATAGTGACACTAGTGATACATTTCATATAACAGCATATTGGACTCGAATCATATATCATGTATGACTCATTTCAAATAAAAAATTGACTTGCTCCATATATCAGCCTGTCTGACTCGTTTCATAACAACATATTTTTACTCGTTTAATATAACATGTCAGTTTCGTTTCATATAACAAAATTTCTGACTCATTTCATACAACAAAATGTTTGACTTCTTTATTATTACAACATTTCTTACTCGTTTCTTGTTACAGAATGTCTGAGAATTGTTTCATATAACAGCACGTCTAACCCGTATATTTTAACATGTTTGACTCGTTTCATTGAAATTCTAATCTTCTTATAATGGTTACTCTTAGACGGATTTTGCTCTGCATAGCAGTTAGAATTATTATTTGGCGTTTTGTTATACCACTTTGCCTTTAGAAAATCTGTTTAAAATTGGAACTCAACTTAATGAACTTATGTAGTCTAATTGACAGAAACGATCGTCTTGAGCATTATAACTATGGTTTTATGTTCATAATATTCATATAACAGGATGACTGATTCGTTTCATATAACGCTTACGGCATCTGAGGTAGCATTTCTGACTCCTTTCATATAGGCTAACGCGCACGGCATCTGCGATACGTTACATATAATAGCATGTCTGACTCGTGCATATAATAGCATGACTGACTCGTGCATATAATAGCATGACTGACTCGTTTCATATAGGCTAACGCCTACGACATCTGTGATGCATCTGTACGGCATCTACGGCATGGTGGCATGACTAACTCGTTTCATAATACGGTATCTTTGATACATTGCATATAACAGGATGCCTAACTCGTATAATATAACAGCATGTCTTATTCGTTTCATACATCAGCATGTCTGATATGTTTCATATAAGAGTACCTGTGATACGTTTCATTTTACAGCCTGTCTGCCTTATTTCATATGACAGCACGTCTGACTAGTTAACAGATATTGACACAGGTGATCAGTGGCATATCATGGTTTGTCAGGCTCGTTTAATATAACTGCAGTCGTTAAAGTTTTCGTATTATAACACTTGAAACACAATTCATCTAACAACACGTGAAACTATAACAAGTGAAACACAAGTCATCTGACGTCATGCGCGAAACGTTAAACATAAACAGAGACTGGCGGTCAAAGGGCGATTTAAAATTTAGCCACTTCATCAATATCTTCTTGTGAAATGCGACAGTAAGGATATTTTGATCAGTCATAAAAGAACACAGACAAATGAAGTCAGATTAAATATGTTTTATGAAATATCATGCATATAAAGTGTTGAGCTTAAATAGTATATCACTCTTATATCCATTGATACAATCTTTGATATACCTTAGGCCATTGACTTTGCAAATGCTCGGATGATATACGACACACACGTAAGACTGTAATCCATTATCTAAACATACATTGCTCTTCCGTAATAACGATATGTTATATCTTCCTAAGATTTGACTGTGACAGGTCAAACTGCACGTAAAGCCAAAATGACTCAGAACTATTCTTATAAGACTTATAAGACAGAATAAGCCTTGACCATTGTAATTATCATAAAACAATAAAAAGGAAGTTAAGGTTACGTCCAATAAAATACTTGGATGGTATATGATATGCTATCAGATCATTTACAAAGAGTATCCATCGGATTAACTAATATTCTGACCAAGTGATATTATAGGCAGGTATGATCTTAAAATTTCAAACATATTACATGCAACAAGTCTTTTGATTTTTCGACCCTTTACAAAACAATCCCTCACCAAAACCTCAAAAACAGGTTAACATTTATTTTACAAAACGTCTTTGTATACAAAAATGGAAATCACACATATAGATATATAGTGTTAGGTAATAAGGAACCTTACTTTCGAAGAAACATTCTGATTCCTATAACAAGTACACTGAGAACTATATTATCAAGATGCTGGGGTTTCTGGTGGACAACATATACGTGGTTTTTGCGGGAAAAGTTTTCCAACAGATTGTCGGCATTCCAATCAGTTCCAATTGTGCACCTCTTTTGGCTGACATCTTTTTGTATTCATATGAAGCAGAGTTCTGCACTCCAAAGGGAACAAACAGTTAGCATCTCAATTCTATTTTACTTACAGGTATGTCGATGACGTCCTGTCCATAAATAATTCAGAATTTCAGAATTGCCTCGGCCAGATATGTCCTGTTGAGTTGAGATCAATGAGACGACAGAGACAACACATCTGCTTCTTATCTACTTTACTCATGTCGATTGGAAAGAACGGTCAACTTTACACCTCCCTATGAGAAACGCGACGATTTCAATTTTCAGACATGCTCTAAATAGTTGTATTCCATCTTCTCCTGCCTATGGCGTTTTCATTTCACAACTTATACGTTATGACAGATATGCTCTTCTTATGAAAGTTTTATTCTGATAGCAAAACTATTCGACAATAAACTACTTACACAAGGTTACGTTGTTGAAAGCTTGAAATCGTCGTTTAAGAAGTTTTATGGTCGATACGGTGATCTTGTTAAACATTATGAAGTCCCCCTCTCAACAATATTAGATATTTTTCTAGAGCACGGCCAAAGACAGTGATTCCCTTTCGCCAATCGTGCTTTTCACCGAACTTGACCACTTCACCAAAATTGACCGTTATACCGAATTTCACCCACCCATCGTACTAGAAAGGTTTCCATGGAACATTTGCGGCGGGTGTGGCATGCCAGCAAAGGGCACTGACTCATTCCGGACACCTGGTTCTATCCCATTTGGGATTCGCAATTGTCTTTCATGTTGAGACCATTACACATCGTTTTCTAATGGACTTGAGCTTCGATTGTTGATTGGTACTTCTTAAAAAGATAGCAATTAGATAGCACAATAAAAGTAGAACACATGATAACCATTCCCGACATACAGTTCGTTCCGCTAGGATTAAATTCAATTTTCTAATAATCCAATTATTAGAAACTTAATCATCTGCTATTACCCTTATGTTGAAAAGGTTGGGGGGGAAACGTCAACTTCTCGATATAGGACTATTTCTCCCCACACGTGTCACATTAATTGAAATTGACACGGAACGCACGAGTTCAGCAGCACCTATATTTAGCCGTACATGTATATATAGAAAACATTGCAGGCGTAAGTAGAACAATAAAATTTAAAGTCCTCCAAAGGGAAGTATCAGTACGCGAAAAAACAGTAAAACACTCAAAATTCACAAATTTTCGACCACTTGGCCTTTATCAAGTGAAAGACGACAACATGTATATCAGTTACATAATATAAAGTCTGCACAATATAAAGCTTCAGTGCAAAGGTGTATCGATGTTTACCGATTACGTCACGAGAAATGACATCACACCGTTAACGACACATGCATATTACCGCTTACACTAGTAGACCTATTTAAGTATACAGTAATAGTAGTATAGGTAATTACGACCTGTGAACAGAGAAATCATGTTCACAAAATTTCACTTGGCTGCAAATCTGACATTACAGCATAAGCTAGATGGGCTCCGCCCATCGAGCGAAAAACTGATAAAATCGTCTGAAGCGCCGTCCTGAATGTAAGCAAGTGGCCGGTTCTCCTTGACCAGACCTTTAAGTTAGTTTTTGCCTTGGCTTAGCTTACATTGTTCAAAATTTTGTAATTTCATTTTGCAATATTTTTTCTTGGTGTAATAAACAGTTAATGAATAGATATTTCAGGAAATAGTACTTTATTGTACCCCTTGGCATAAATTATTTCCCTCGGCTTCACCGCGGGATATCGTTTATGTCTTGGGGGAAAATAAAAGTGCGATTTTTTTCATCAGACCAATTCAATAACTGTATTTTGTTTTGTGTCATTACTGTATAATATCTGTCATTCCACACATCTCAATGGGAGTAGTTTAGAAGTGTAACAGCATATGACTATTCCTTCTATACATTTTGTCCTCAGATAAATTCATCGCCATACATGTAGGCTATCTGAAAATTAACCACATGCTATTATATCACGTGTAGACAACAAAGAGCTTAGAAATAACTATAAGTGTTCTATCATTGTCATTCAGTTTACTTGTCTGATGTTTTGTTTTATATACGGTATCAATTTCCCGTTGCATGAAGCAAAACAATTTCATTTATAACTTGATTACAAACGTTTTAATGCATTATCCAGTAGTACTTATTCCAAAGTTTAGCTCTGTTTGGTGTAATCACTGTTTTGTTATCATTAAAAGCATTCAGATTAAAAACAAACAAACTTCGACTATGCGTTAAGTGTAGCAACGCTGATCAAACTTATCTTGGCTTGTCGATATTAATGGACAACATTGTACCCAGCGTTCAAATGTCGGAACGGAAATTAGCTACGCGTTTAACGTTTTTAATCAGTATTATGAAATGCTCGTGATATTTACTGATACCAAATTTCGCCTTTTTACTACACTCGGTTTTTGTTAAAACCCGTGTACCATATAATTATATAAAAATACTTCATGTCTCAATTTATGTTACTCACACTTTGATGCAGGAATTTAAATTCAATATACCTGCACGCTGAGGAATATTTGAATTTGTAATATATTTACAACTTTGGGATGTATTGGGTTTTTCTTATCACTCCGTGCATCTTTAAACCAATATACCTTTGAAAATGTTTTGTAAACTATCTTTTGATTAAACTTTAAAGGAATCTTGAGGTTGTGTTACATTTTGGCAAAAAGGTTACCGCCATTTTACAGATACTTTGTCAAACCAAGTCGTTTGATGTGACTAATAGTGACACTCTGTCTTGTGTAGATATATACAAACTAATATATTTTTGTCGACGCTTAAAAACTCGTCGACACTTCTAGAGAAAGCTATTCTAAAATATTTGTTTCATAGTGTTATTTCGTCCCGTTTTTAATGTATATGGATACGTCACCGGCAGTTTGTGGGATGCTTTAAATTTTCACCTGTGTTAAGGACTTTTACTCATATAATTGAAGGTTGTGTTACATGCCACGCTACTCGAGACACTGAACTTCGGTTTTATGTCTAATTCAAATGACCATTGACTTTCACTTCTCAGGCAAGGCGTGTAACAAATAAAAATGAACGAAACTCAGAAGTCATTACAACACGACAGGATGAATATACACATGACCTCAACATGAAGAACAATTGCGAATTTTAATCGGGATTGGACCAGATGTCCTGAAGAATCATCGTCCCCCGTTAGCATGTCAGACCCTTTGCAAATGTTACAAGAAAACCTATTGAGTTCCGTGAAAAGGTCAAGCTCGGTGAAAATGTCATCAGTATCATTGGCAAAAGGAAATCACTCGATGTGGTCGTGATCCAAAATACTCTCTAAAATCTCTGCTAAATGACAATTTCAAGGGTTCAGCAAAGTATCTTGTGTGAGTAGTTTATTGTTGAGTCGTTTGGCTCTCAGAATAAAACATTCATAAGAGGAGCATGCCCTGGTATAACGTATAATTGTGGAATGAAAACGTCATAGGCAGGAGAAGACGGAATATTACTACTCAAGAACGGAAGTTCGTGATATGGAAACTCGAATAGACCGTTTGTTATAAAGAAGAAGTCCTATTCGTAGGTATGACTCGCTACCAGGAATCGACCAATGTCATTACATTTACGAATCGATTGTTTTGTCACTAGACCATTGAGAATAGCGTTGATGAAGGGAAAAGCTGATCCATTGGATCATAGTTTTTTGAATTAATTGTACACGCTTTTAATCTAAAAGAATGTACTCAGATCCGATATGCTGATCAGACGTTTGAAGCATGTAAATAATTTATTTCTAATTAATCAACCAATCTAACTTAAATGAATATTCAATGATATGTTATGAGCAATCCACATATACCGTTTGAAATGATTATAAAATAGATAGCTGCAGGCGGCAATTTAAAATATATCTCAAAGCTAAAGATAATGTATTTTTTTAAGCAATTTACTGTCATGTGCATAGCGGATGATTCACTTTAAATTCCCATTAGAAATTTGGATGACATTTTAACGAGTATGTCTACATTGTCTTAGCAACTACAGTGACGAAAATGCTGAATTTTAGAAAGTTTATCTTTATTATTTGACAATGGGATAGGTGATTGCTTTGTTATCAAAATAAACTTTATCTCCCAATGGAAAAGAAGTGTTATGTTTGTAAAAACAAACATCAGAGCTTGGATGAATTAAGTCTACATCATTTTTATTTTCACGGTTATAATTAACGTACATGTAAATGATTACTAAAATAAATTATCATGTTTATATATTCAGCAAGCCAATTAATTAAGATAGAATTATGTAACTTAATTTCGTTTTTATCAATTTTGCAAATTAATCACTTTTCACGATAACTATGATCCTGTAATTTTAGACGTCAAAATGATAACGATTCCCTGAAAATGACGTTAGGAACTATTAGTTATTGTAACAATATAAACAATCAGAAAAATTACTATAACAATGTAAAAACAATGACTTTAACAAGGTAAACAATCAGTCACTATCACAACATAACAATTTCTATAAGAATGTAAAACAAAAATATAAAAAAACTATTATAAAAATGTATGTTACTACAACAATGTAAGCATTCAATTATTGTAAGAACGTTTACAGTCAGATACCATAACAACGTAAATATTAAGTTGTGGAACAACGTAAAGAATAAGTTACTGTGACAACGTTAAGAATCAGTTAATATAACAATGTAACCGTTTTGTGGGTTATGCACCAAAGTTACAGGAATTATCGTGATAAGATTATACTTAAAAATATAAAACATACACTATTATTACTCTATGTTTGCGAAATGATTATATTTCATATAATCATTGTCACTATAGCATTTTATCGAAAATATAATCCCCATTTTATTAATCTAATTCTGTTTTGTAAAGTGAGTCTCCAGGAGGTGCTCATATATGAATATAATTGAGATATCAAAGCGGAGATGGCCGACTGGTTAGGGAGTCAAGCATTGGAACAAGGCGCTTGTTGTCGTCAAAACGTAGGATAACATAGCAGATAAGTAAATATAAGCACTCCATTGCTTTCAACCAATCTAACTTAAATGTATACTGAGTGGTTAGTGTGTCGAACATGAGAGTGAGGCCGTTGGTGCCGTAGGTCGCGAGATCGAACCCTAGCCGGGGAATGGTGAGTTTATAAGTGCCTTTGTTATATCTTTATTTGTGCTTTATGTATGATTTATTCAGAGATATTAGATAGTATTATGGATCACGGCCACGGACAGTGACTCCGTTTCACTAATCATGCTTTTCACCGAACTTGACCTCATCACCAAACTTTACCTTTTTACCGAATTTGACACGTTCATCGAACTAGAAAGGTTTCCATGGAACATTTGCGACGGGTGTGGCATGCCAGCAGAAGACGCTGACTCCTTCCGGACACCTGGTCTTATCCCGTTTTGGGATTCGTAATTCTTCTTCTTGTGAACATTTGCACATCTAATGCGTCCGGTAATAATGGACTTGTGTTTTTGATTATTGATTGGTACTTCTTCAATTTTACTTATTATTCACAGAGACGGCATCCTGATCCAAGGTCCGTAGTAAATAGTAAATGTTGTGTTATATATATATATATATATATATATATATATATATATATATATATATATATATATATATATATATATATATATATATATATATATATATATAAAGCACAAATACAGAAATAAAAAGGTACCTAAAAATTCACCATGCCCACGTTATTTCTGTGTTTGTGCTTTATATATGATTGATGTACGCAGATAGTATCATTTCTCATCAATCTTTAGTAAATGATAATGTTGTAGTGATATTTGTGCTTATATATATATATATATATATATATATATATATATATATATATATATATATATATATATATATCATTTGTTTGTTTATTGTTGCTTAAAGTCCCACTCAAGAATATTTCACTCATAGGTGACGTCACCAAATGAACGGCTTCACGGCCATTGAGCAGTGAGGTTTCTTTAACATGCCGACAGCTACTTTGACACGGGACCTCGTCCGAAGGACAGGAAACCGACCTGCCGACGGCTGGACTCGAACTCAAGAACAAGAGCCGAGCACGCTACCGACTCTGTGTGTGTGTGTGTGTGTGTGTGTGTGTGTGTGTGTGTGTGTGTGTGTGTGTGTGTGTGTGTGTGTGTTACTATGGCAGTATTCATCTGAATGTTGCGTTGGTAAATGTTTTTTTTTAACACTATAGATGTATGAATACAGTTTCGATATTTTAGTCGTTGTAATAGGTCAAATTGTCAGACAAAATGACTAAAAGACAAAATTAACCAATTCTATTCATAATTCAGAACATTCATGACCATTACCATAGCAATTTTATCGTTTCATGTAAATAAATAAGTAAAGCATTGAGTACGTATATTATAAGTGACCATAACTGGACTATAAAATAATAGTAATTTTGACAAAAACAAGACACCTCTTAGATCTTTGGGTCTTTGATCTTTTGCTATTTAATTTCACAAAAATACCCATTAACTAATTATTAATGGACATTAATCAAATATCTTAATTCACGGTCTCTAATTTATCGAGATTAATGCATCTAAATACACGTTCGTGTTTCAGAAACATTTAAAGTGCATTTCAAATTCAAAGGCTGATACCAACTATTTCCTGGATTATATCATCCTCAAAGAGCATATTAAATTGACATTCAGTTTATTTTATCAGCAGCTAAAACCTATTTTATCTCTACATTACGATAACAACTCTGGTACTTTGGATTGCATGTTAATTTTCTAAGAGTACAAATAGTTAAATGCACATGGAATTGCTGTGTTAATTTACTATCAAAGGTCGTTAATTATACTTCATTGAATCAAGACATTTGTTGTAGGGTCAATTTATCCTGTAACAAAATTAGCACATTACATAATGATACAAAATCAGATATGTGGATAATCTTGGAAAGTACTTCAAATGCATTACTAGAATAAGTGATTCGTCCTGTATCGTTTGCATCAATAATACAAAACAGCCATAGTAGCCATATTACCATAAAAGTGCCTAAGACGATCGTGTCTGTCAGTCAGACTTCTTCAGTTGAACTCTAATTTGAAATTAATGTAGACCTCTGAAGCAAAAATTGGTTTCACACAAGGCCAAATAATAAACATAAACGTATTTTAAAATGTGTAACCACTGTAAAAAGACGACTAATCTCGCGTTTGGTGAATTAAGAATTTACACGGCGCTATCCAAACGAATTACTACCTTAGTATAAAATAAATACCGGTAGTACCAAAATACCAGGTGCTGGGTTTATGTTTTACAAAACGACTGTTTGAACAATTAAGTCACTCTTGGTTGTCAAGGCCAGTTGCTGATGCTTTCCTAAATTATGTGTGATATTCAATATTTAGTGGTGCCACTGTTTTGACTTGAGAGTCTTTATCTTCAGGTAGAAACCTATTTTTATCAAAAGTATTACATACTCAACAAACAACATGGTAAGTGCGTTTCCGTTAGCCTTATTGCGTTTTTAAACTTTTGTTCATTTTTTATCTAGAATGACGTCAATTTTATAAGATATACCATTGCTTTGCTTTGATCTCATATTTATCTATTAATAAGCTTTTATGTATCATTGTCTTCGTGACACCTACTGACATATTGGAGATAAAATTCCAAACTCTGTTATCATTAAACATCACAGACGATCACTGGAATATTACTTGATTCTATACGTGAAAATGTTCCAAAATGACATTTTAAATTATACATCTATTAGGATTGTACTCGAAAACATAAAATCACAGATACCAAAATGCAAATTTTCAGGATGCCCAGGATACAATATACAAATCACAGATACCGAAGTATTAATCTTCATGTCCAGGATACAATATACAAATCACAGATACCAACGTATTAATCTTCATGTCCAGGATACAATATACAAATCACAGATACCAACGTATTAATCTTCAGGACGTCCAGGATACAATATACAAATCACAGATACCAACGTAATAATCTTCAGTACGTCCAGGATACAATATACAAATCACAGATACCAACGTATTAAAATCTTCATGTCCAGGATACAATATACAAATCACAGATACCAAAGTATTAATCTTCATTTCCAGGATACAATATACAAATCACAGATACCAACGTATTAATCTTCATGTCCAGGATACAATATACAAATTAAAGATACCAACGTATTAATCTTCAGGACGTCCAGGATACAATATACAAATCACAGATACCAACGTATTAATCTTCAGGACGTCCAGGATACAATATACAAATCACAGATACCAACGTATTAATCTTCAGGACGTCCAGGATACAATATACACATCACAGATACCAACGTATAAATCTTCATGTCCAGGATACAATATACAAATCACAGATACCAACGTATTAATCTTCAGGACGTACAGGATACAATATACAAATCACAGATACCAACGTATTAATCTTCAGGACGTCCAGGATGCACTATACAAATCACAGATACCAAAGTAAAAATCTTCATGTCCAGGATACAATATACAAATCACAGATACCAACGTATTAATCTTCAGGATGTCCAGGATACAATATACAAATCACAGATATCAACGTATTAATCTTCATGTCCAGGATACAATATACACATCACAGATACCACCGTATTAATCTTCAGGACGTCCAGGATACAATATACAAATCACAGATACCAACGTATTAATCTTCAGGTCGTCCAGGATACAATATACAAATCACAGATACCAACGTATTAATCTTCAGGACGTCCAGGATGCAATATACAAATCACAGATATCAAAGTATTAATCTTCATGTCCAGAATATAATATACAAATCACAGATATCAAAGTATTAATCTTCAGGACGTCCAGGATACAATATACAAATCACAGATACCACCGTATTAATCTTCAGGATGTCCAGGATACAATATACAAATCACAGATACCAACGTATTAATCTTCATGTCCAGGATACAATATACAAATCACAGATATCAAAGTATTAATCTTCAGGACGTCCAGTATACAATATACAAATCACAGATACCAAAGTATTAATCTTCATGTCCAGGATACAATATACAAATCACAGATACCAACGTATTAATCTTCAGGACGTCCAGGATACAATATACAAATCACAGATACCAACGTAATAATCTTCATGTCCAGGATACAATATACAAATCACAGATACCAACGTATTAATCTTCAGGACGTCCAGGATGCAATATACATATCACAGATATCAAAGAATTAATCTTCATGTCCAGAATATAATATACAAATCACAGATATCAAAGTATTAATCTTCAGGACGTCCAGGATACAATATACAAATCACAGATACCACCGTATTAATCTTCAGGATGTCCAGGATACAATATACAAATCACAGATACCAAAGTAAAAATCTTCATGTCCAGGATACAATATACAAATCACAGATACCACCGTATTAATCTTCAGGATGTCCAGGATACAATATACAAATCACAGATACCAAAGTAAAAATCTTCATGTCCAGGATACAATATACAAATCACAGATACCACCGTATTAATCTTCAGGATGTCCAGGATACAATATACAAATCACAGATACCAAAGTAAAAATCTTCATGTCCAGGATACAATATACAAATCACAGATACCAAAGTAGAAATTTTCATGTCCAGAATACAATATAAAATTCTGGTGAATATTAAACAAATGTGGACCTTTGCAACAGGTGCCATGGTGTAGTAGGTCACCTCTGTCAATAAATTTCTAACATGTCGTCCGTCGATCTGAGATGGTTTCAAGAAGGTATAATAAATGTCTTCTTGACTTTCCCCTAACCAAACTGTGATTTCTAAAGACAAAACATACCACCTTCTACCTTATATCCGATGGATCTGCAAATTCAATCTTTCTTTTTCTCAGATCATATTTCATTTATATTCACATCTATATAGTTTCAACATAAGCACTTCATGCTGAGATTAGTAAAACATAAATACCACATGATTATAACTGGGGGTCCTCTATGACACCTAATATAAACATTACATGATTACAACAGAACATCCTATATGACAGCTTATATAACATTACATGATTAAAACAGACAATCCTCTATGACACCGGATATAAATATCACATACTTATAACAGTGGATCCTCTATGACACGTGATATAAACATTACAGCGTTATAACAAGGGATCATCTATTACATCTAATATGAATATTACATGAGTATACCAGGGGATCCACTTTGACACCTGATATAAATTATAACAGAGTATTATCTATGACATCTGATATAAAAATTACAGGATTATAACAGGGGATTATCTATGACATCTGATATAAACATTACAGGATTATAACAGGGGACTATCTATGACATATGATATAAACATTACAGGATTATAACAGGGGATTATCTATGATATATGATATAAACATTACAGGATTATAACAGGGGATTATATATGACATTTGATATAAATATTACAGGATTATAATAGGGTATTATATATGACATCTGATATAAACATTACAGGATTATAACAGGGTATTATATATGACATCTGATATAAACATTACAGGATTATAACAGGGTATTATATATGACATCTGATATAAACATTACAGGATTATAACAGGGTATTATATATGACATCTGATATAAACTTTACAGGATTATAACAGGGTATTATATATGACATCTGATAAAAAAATCTACAGGATTATAACAGGGGATTATCTATGGCATCTGATATAAACATTACAGGATTATAACAGGGTATTATCTATGACATCTAATATAAACATTACAGGATTATGACAGGGGATTATATATGACATCTGATATAAACATTACAGGATTATAACAGGGGATTATATATGACATCTAATATAAACATTACAGGACTATAACAGGGGGTTATATTTGACATCTAATATAAACATTACAGGTTTATAACAGGGGATTATATATGACGTCTGATATAAACATTACAGGATTATAACAGGGGATTATTTATGGCATCTGATATAAACATTACAGGATTATAACAGGGGATTATATATGACATCTAATATAAACATTACAGGATTATAACAGGGGATTATATATGGCATCTAATATAAACATTACAGGATTATAACAGGGGATTATATATGACATCTAATATAAACATTATAAGATTATGACAGGGGATTATATATGACATCTGATATAAACATTACAGGATTATAACATGGGATTATCTATGACATCTGATATAAACATTACAGGATTATAACACGGGATTGTATATGACATCTAATATAAACATTATAAGATTATGACAGGGGATTATATATGACATCTAATATAAACATTACAGGATTATAACAGGGGATTATCTATGGCATCTGATATAAACATTACAGGATTATAACAGGGGATTATCTATGACATCTGATATAAACATTACAGGATTATAACAGGGGATTATCTATGACATCTGATATAAACATTACAGGATTATAACAGGGGATTATATATGACGTCTGATATAAACATTACAGGATTATAACAGGGGATTATCTATGACATTTGACATAAGCATTACAGGATTATAACAGGGGATTATATATGACATCTAATATAAACATTACAGGATTATTACAGGGGATTATATATGACATCTGATATAAACATTACAGGATTATGACAGGGGATTATATATGACATCTAATATAAACATTACAGGATTATAACAGGGGATTATATATGACATCTAATATAAACATTACAGGATTATGACAGGGGATTATATATGACATCTGATATAAACATTACAGGATTATAACAGGGGATTATATATGACATCTAATATAAACATTACAGGATTATTACAGGGGATTATATATGACATCTAATATAAACATTACAGGATTATGACTGGGGATTATATATGACATCTGATATAAACTTTACAGGATTATAACAGGGGATTATCTATGACATCTGATATAAACATTACAGGATTATAACAGGGGATTATATATGACATCTGATATAAACATTACAGGATTATAAAAGGGGATTATCTATGACATCTAATATAAACATTACAGGATTATAACAGGGGATTATATATGACATCTAATATAAACATTACAGGATTATAACAGGGGATTATATATGACATCTAATATAAACATTACAGGATTATAACAGGGGATTATATATGACATCTGATATAAACATTACAGGATTATAGAAGGGGATTGAATATGACATTTAATATATATCAAACACCAAAGTATAAATCTTTAGGATGTCCAGGTTATCGATACAAATCTGGTGAAAATGGACGAACACAGACCTCTGGAAAACAAGAGGTGGGATCAGGTGCCATGGAGGAGTAAGCATCCCCTGTCGACCGGTCACACCCGCCATTAGTCTACAGTCAAGTCCAAATGAAATACGTGATGTGCAAATCATTGTCACAATTGGTATAGACGTCTCAACAACCGCCAATGAAAAACGGCAACTCAACATTTCACTTAGTGAAACAGAATAATCGCAATCAAGACTATTATACCGACCGTAAAAATTGCGGAACGTTGACATCAAATGAGGTTTTCGATATCCCTGTGTCAATAATTTGTCAGTGAGTAGTTTACATCTGTATATTAAATGTTAATATGTTGAACACGGCTTGGCATATTGGATTGTGAAATATAAACTCCGTATGCGGGTGTCTGTGGGATATCTATAATGTGGAAAATTTTGTGGGAATACCCAAATCGTCGTTTATCGTATATATTAGTTGCCAATTTCCCGTCTGTGTCTATAGTAAGTAAAATGTTAACGTATGAAGCGTGTGTGCTTGATTATCTTGTATCTTTAATTTCTAGTTCGCTGGGATATATCGCATTGACATATGCACGATAATTGTCATTATTAATTGACAAAACATCGTCGATATATCTAAATGTCAAAGTAAAGGACACCGCTAGCTTTTTCTTCAGCAGTTTCTGAGTGAAGTCTTTTTCGTGTGCATAAAGGAATAGGTCCGCCAATAAAGGGGCACAATTGGTTTCCATTGGAATGCCGACAGTTTGTTGAAAGACCATATCTCCGAACATTGCAAATATGTTGTCTATTAGATATTCCAGTACATGTTTTATATTAACAGCAGTGTATTTATGTGTAGAATCAGAGTGGTGTTTGATGAAATAATTATCCTGATAGCCAATCACTAGATATTTAAATTTTCGGGTACCACCTTTAGTGCAAAACAGTTGTCTTTGATGCTAAAAAGTCTTTCTTTTAATCTTTGATGTGGAATAGTTGTGTAAAGAGTAGAGAAGTTTTGATACTGTGAATTCGAGAAAAATTGTGTGCCTTCAAATTTTCTAAAAGCTGTTTAGAATTTTTAAGTATCCACATCTGATTGACACTGCTTCTGGAATAAGCAGCTTACAGTATTGTTGAAGTTTCTCCTTAACGGCTGTCAATATCTTGGTAAGGAGTAAAGATAAAGGTTTAGTAGAACATTTGCTGGATTCTGCTATGTATCTTTGCTTATATGAGGTTTTATGAAGTTGAGGTATCCAATATAAATGTGGAGCTCGAAATCGGTATCCGTTGTAGGTATATCAAATGAGCGTAATACAGACACATGATTTTGAAGGATCTCGTCCTTTGAAAGTGAGCTACGTGTGTATGTAGGATTACCAGAATTCGTATTAAACCCTAGTTCTTCTAATAAACAATTATAGTAATGTGCCTTACAAATAAAAACTATATTATTTGAGGCTTTGTCTGCTGGTACCAGTACATATTGGTCATGTAATCTATCCAGTTCAGTTACTACTTCTGGATCACTAAATACAGAGGGATAACGTGTTTTCATAGTCCCTTTAAGTATTCGAATACGAGATTTTATCAACCATCGTATGGCTTTCAGCCATTCAGACAAAGTGTCTGGTTTTACGCCTTCATGTTTAGCCCATAGTCTGGCATAATCGTGGACAGAATCCATTACTAAACTGAAATTCTGACGCCAATTAAAGGAACGGGCTATCCGGTATTTAGGGCTCCTTAAAATAAGATTTTTGAGGCTTTCATTTTCAACAATAGAAACATCGCCGGTGATGACATGCTTGATAGGATTGTATTTGAAAGGAGATGAAGCACATGAACATGTGACAGTGTTGTGTAGAAGATGGTTGATGTCTTGGCACTGTTTGTGATTGAATAGCTTGGATGCGATGCTAGGTGTATAGCTATATGAAATGCAAGGCGTGGTCTTCAAAATATGGTTGAATACAGGACTGATCTTTTTAGTGATTTAGAACATTGCCAATGTTTAAACCGTCTATGCCTTTATTTGTAAATTTAAGTTTAAGGAAAAGACGTTTCTGTTCAGAACAGTCATCGTTTGTAATGCGTGCAGGCTTAAACAGTCCATCCAGCGATGTCCATTATAACGGAGATCAGTATGTATTCTTGGGTTGAGGAATCCGTGTAGGAGTTCATTCTTGCATCTTGAAAAAGTTTATCAAGATTTGTAAAAGGAACAGAATAAAGTTTGCTTCGATAAATTCTCTCTCTCTCTCTCTCTCTCTCTCTCTCTCTCTCTCTCTCTCTCTCTCTCTCTCTCTCTCTCTCTCTCTCTCTCTCTCTCTCCATATGCTGGATTATAAGTAGATTGCACAATTTCAATGATATACGTCGTTAATTCATCCACAATCTTTACAATTTCAATACATATTATCGTTTCCTTAAATGTTTTCCATTGAACTTTTGAACCAGACAATTGATGTGAAATCGTTTGTAAGATAACTGACGTACGTTAATAGTGAAATAAACCATTGTGAATTTTATTGGAAAACCATGGAATTAAGACCAGGATAATAGATTGACTTTGAAAGGTATTGTTTCATTATCAACATGTCAAATTTTATTACTGTGTCAGACGATAATTTTATTTTTCTGAAGAATAAATTTCCATAAGTATTAATTTCGTTATCAGATATTTATCTATCAACAAACTAAATACGATTTCAGTAAAAAGAGAAAACATTTTAACTGATTCCACTGATCGTTAATTCAATGTTTAAGTGTCAAGTAGGGCCTACTAGATAAATTTGACAGCTGTTTTTATCTCATTTATTGACAATTGTACTTTCTGAAGCCATATACCTTTATGATTAGGAATAATATGCCTATATAATGTAACGTTCTACTTTCTACTTTTTGCACACGTTGTAAAGCAACTAAGCTCGTTTTCGGAAACATAAATGTAAAATAATGATGTTGCAAGTTTCCTGATTTACATTTTATAAACGAACTCAAGGTCGGAATGACCAGTCGACATAACTGAAGATTAGTTCTCCAGGGTGGCTTTTGTAACCCGGATTTTCCAATGGTCGATGCTTTTGAGGACAAAGTATCGGATTTGTCAACCGATCACTCCGACCTTAAGGACTTTTAAATATAAACTTAGATCTCTGCTGAGATAGACATGTGCCCTCACATGCTTGGAGCCGGCATGGCTCAGTCGGTAGCGCGCTCGACTCTTGATCTTGATATCGCGAGCTCGAGTCCAGCTGACTGCAGGTTGGTTTCCTGAGGTCCCGAGTCACAGTAGGTGTTAAAGAACCCTCACTGCTCAATGACTTTCAACTATTTTAACCAAATAATGTTAATGTTAGTATGTTTGCAGCCATTAAATTGCCCTGGAACTGAGGCTTTTATTGACCTTAGAATACCATAATTATTAACAAGAGACAGCATTCTTCCGGGCAAACTAATTTTAATTACATGGATAACATACATACAAACACAACCGAAATACTAATGATATGTTGCATTCTACAAAGATATAGAAATGTTAATATCATAATCAATATCACGTGAATAACACTACAATTGAGTAACTAATGGTCATATTGACAGGAACGTTCATCACGGTCATTTTCTTAGGTCTTTTTGTAAAACTATATATATTATGACACCATCATTTAAATTCTAAACTTCTTAATAGCTATGATAACCATTTCACAGTGGGTATTATTGGATAGATTCGGCAATACATTTAGATTTATTATTTGGCCTTGTACGACACCACTTTTTCTTTCGGAAATATACATTTATATTAAATTCGAGCTCAACTGATGAAGTCTTATTGACAGAAACGATCATCTTGAGCAAATTGTTTTGACTTCTTATGTAAAACTATAACTTTGGTATTATTAATAATTTTGTTAGTGATATTTACAATTACACAAATCTGAAGAAAAGTAAGTAACTAAGTATTATCTTTTTTAGATTCATTTGAGTTGCACTATCTACAGTGTACAGTTTTCATGTGTTTGTAAGCATCTACAGTGTACAGTTTTGATGTGTTTGTAAGCATCTACTGGGTAAAGATTTGATGTGTTTGTAAGCATCTACAGTGTACAGTTTTGATGTGTTTGTAAGCATCTACTGTGTACAGTTTTGATGTGTTTGTAAGCATCTACAGTGTACAATTTTGATGTGTTTGTAAGCATCTACTGTGTACAGTTTTGATGTGTTTGTAAGCATCTACAGTGTACAATTTTGATGTATTTGTAAGCATCTATAGTGTACAGTTTTGATGTGTTTGTAAGCATCTACAGTGTACAGTTTTGATGTGCTTGTAAGCATCTACTGTGTACAGTTTTGATGTGTTCGTAAGCATCTACAGCGTACAGTTTTGATGTGTTTGTAAGCATCTATAGTGTACAGTTTTTATGTGTTTGTAAGCATCTACTGTGTACAGTTTTGATGTGTTTGTAAGCATCTACAGTGTACAGTTTTGATGTGTTCGTAAGCATCTACTGTGTACAGTTTTGATGTGTTTGTAAGCATCTACTGTGTACAGTTTTGATGTGTTTGTAAGCATCTATAGTGTACAGTTTTGATGTGTTTGTAAGCATCTACAGCGTACAGTTTTTATGTGTTTGTAAGCATCTACTGTGTACGGTTTTGATGTGTTTGTAAGCATCTACAGTGTACAGTTTTGATGTGTTCGTAAGCATCTACAGCGTACAGTTTTGATGTGTTTGTAAGCATCTACTGTGTACAGTTTTGATGTGTTTGAAAGCATCTATAGTGTAGAGTTTTTATGTGTTTGTAAGCATCTACAGCGTACAGTTTTTATGTGTTTGTAAGCATCTACAGCGCACAGTTTTGATGTGCTTGTAAGCATCTACTGTGTACAGTTTTTATGTGTTTGTAAGCATCTATAGTGTATAGTTTTGATGTGTTTGTAAGCATCTACAGTGTACAGTTTTGATGTGCTTGTAAGCATCTACTGTATACAGTTTTGATGTGTTTATAAGCATCTATAGTGTACAGTTTTGATGTGTTTGTAAGCATCTATAGTGTACAGTTTTGATGTGTTTGTAAGCATCTACAGCGTACAGTTTTGATGTGTGTGTAAGCATCTACTGTGTACAGTTTTGATGTGTTTGTAAGCATCTATAGTGTACAGTTTTGATGTGTTTGTAAGCATCTACAGCGTACAGTTTTGATGTGTTTGTAAGCATCTACAGCGTACAGTTTTGATGTGTTTGTACTTGTTACGATGGCATAATTGTATAACCTCCTTGATTTACTCGGTTATGTTTGTTTTGCTTCTGCATATATTACACTGAAATCACAAACGACACATCCGTGTCGTTAGTCATGTATGTGCTTTATACAATTCGTTTCAAGATTTCTATCAATTTGCTTAGATCCGACAAAGTACAGCCCGGGCGGCACACCTCGGAAATCGGAAAATTGTCCACAGTTCCTTTATTACATCACTGTTGCATAATTTCCATCCCCCAATTAAGAAAGTTGTCTTATAATTATATACTGCAGTCAATACTCGATTTTCAAAACCAAGCCACAGACATCCCCTCAATTTTTTTTTTTTTTTTTTTTTATGATGGTTCACCATACTATATCAACAACCCTATACTAAATCAACATCCAAGTGGTGGTGTCATTCTTAGAACAGTTTGGTTGTTTATATATTGTTGTTTAACGTCCACTCAAGAACATTTCCCTCATATGGAGACGTCACCAAAATGTTTCAGAACAGTACATTTTAACATGTTAGGAAGGAAGTGGATGACAATTCTTATTATTATTATTTATTCATTACTCACACTTCGTCAATCATTTTAAATACAATTTATATAAACATTGACTTTATTTAACCTTTATATTAACTGTTTTCATTCAAACAGCCTCTTGAGACTGCCTTTGCAATCGATAGTACATTGCGTACTATTTGAAAATTGGAACCGTCCAAAATTATTGACGTCATTGAGTAAACGCCGAATTCCCTCCACAACGGATGATATTATTTTTATATCGCCAGCGACCACTCCTTCATTATACATTATGATTTTGTTGCATTCGACATATTTTTCATTTTTTATATAAGTTTTTCTATTTTCGAAATGATCCGCGTGAACAGTAGGCTATATAGTAGTGTTGATATATATATATATATATATATATATATATATATATATATATATATATATATATATATATATATATATATATATATATATATATATATATATACGCCGCACTAAAACCAACAACACTATATATTCTAGGATGTGGGATCTAAGCAATAGATACAAGTCAGAAAAAGAATATATATATATATATATATATATATATATATATATATATATATATATATGTGTGTGTGTGTGTGTGTGTGTGTGTGTGTGTGTGTGTGTGATTTCGAGACGTGTCTGTATTAATGATTAATGTATGGATATTGACATGAAATAAACGTATCAAATCACTCTAAATCAAAGTCATCACAGTGATACTCTGAAACCGCAACACATACATAAAACACAATTCTGTACAGTATATTCACATTTGTCAAATATATTTTATTTTCTAAAAAGTCCATGGACATAGATACCAATCTTGGATCATTGTATCGAGTTTGTAGCTACAGAAAACAAATGGATAATCGAAACTCCGAGTCCATTAAAATTCGAAAAATTAGATCTACAAATGGTCTCAACATGAAGAACAATCCCAAACATGATAGTGCCAGAATGAGTTCTTTTCGGATCGACGATAACATCATGTAGAAAGTTTGAGACATTGATAGCATTAGATTAATCTGAAAAGCTATGTAAAATACAAGGACATACAGAATATCGAACTCCATTTAATCATCGACGTTTAAAGTAAACCCTATTGTTAAAAAATCAGTAAAATAGGTTTGTAGGTAATTGGGGGCTCTGTGCTTTGCAAATCACGTGTGACCTTCAATACATATGACAAAAAAAAGAAAATTTATCCAACCACAATAAATCGTAAAAAGTATTGATATATTTGAGATTGAATATTTGTGATGTGTTGATCTATGAACATAAGCTACATCATTTAACAATTCCATTAAATCAGACATTCTATTGAATTTACCCAACAGACACATCGCTTCATCTGGAAATTTTCATATAAAATAACTTAATACACCCTTGATATTTTGCTTCAATCACATCCCATGTAGTAATTTAATTAAACCAAATGTCACATCCGAGAATAATAATGTACATCTAACACCGCAACGCAAAATTGATAATTGAAAATGGTGCTAGGGCGAAAAATAATATACACAGTTTTCGGTCAACTTCGTTGGTGACATCGGAAAGACGTCAGCGACATGGCATTCTCCAGCTCGAATTAAGTAGCATCGATATCTCAAATGGTTTTGTGTGATGTCAACCGTGGGACTCCACAATATTTATCTCAAATGAAACAGAAATCTGTAATGTTGAGGGCATCGTTAAAGATTAAATTTACTCCAACAGGACATTAGCTGAAAATGTGCATTAACTCGATACATAAATTGTGTTATCAATACGTCTTGTAAGATATTATATGCTACAAATACTGGCAGCATTTTAATACAATTCGTAACAATATCAGCTGGATATGATCGCCGTTAAGGCATAGCATGACCAACATTTCATGGTCAAATGAATACGAGAGGATAGAGCGACGTGTAAGAATCGTTATGTTCAAAACCGACATATATTTGTGACCTATCCTTGGACATAACTTTTCTATGAACCTATACTTTAGATTGACCCATTTACCTATTTTTCTTCGGATAGAAAAGTTCATTAACTTAGGCATTAGTCCTTGTCTTATTTGCTGTTATTCCTTACGGTTATTTTCCAAAGATAGGTATCTATGAATTCATTTGGCCTTGCCTATTAGCAAAATGGTATTTTCCATGTGACCGTAGGAAATTGCCAAGTGTTACTCACCGACAAGTATTTTATATTGCATGAACATAAGCGGCACGAAGACAGTTATTAATTGGTAAGATGGGTTTCTTTGGAAATTTTTGGAAACTGAATATATGTTTATGAGTTGTAATTGTAAGAGCGTGTTATAATATGTAAGTTCAGTTCGTTCTGATGACGGACCAGGTCGTCTCTGTTTGTCTCTGATTAACGATAGTTAGGGTAATTTAAGGTTCATACAATGCTCAGCTTCGCAGCGATAAAATGACTGCTTAGAAATTAACATTATCATTCCTTGTTTTAAATAGTATCATTCCAAGACGGACATATCTTTTTAAGAATCTCTTTGCATGACGCACACATTAAAAAAGATGACGTCGAGGTAGGTAACAAAGCACTTGAATTTTTTTATTGTTTGAATAACGGAATACCGATTTGTACAAATATTTCAATAATTCTGAATATGATTTAGAAATGTAAATAATTCAATTACTGCTTTCAAAATAATTATTATATTTTTACCTTGCTTTCCTTGTGATACAGAAACGTTTCGCAAGTTTTGGATCAGCGGAGTTAATAGTCAAATTAATATCATTGTAAGTTTCTTAAGATAGTTCACACACACACAAATACACATACCTGCACACAAACACACACACACACACACACACACACTCACACACACACACACACACAACCACACACACACACGCACACACACACTATTTGCCTGGCTACATTAACTTGTCAAAGACCCGTAATCACCATATTGATCTCGACTCGTTAAATATGACTATATGACTTGATGATGGAGTATTACATCAATACACACAATATCCTTATATGAATAATGCATGAGTCATGCAAAGTCAATATTACTATTTCTATAACAATGTTGTATACTTATAATTGATAATGATTTTGATTAAATGTCAACTTACTTAAATATTGGTTACTTTTGCCCTTCTACTCCATAAAACATATTAGATTCACCCTCATTTTATTACTGGAGTATGGTTTTCAGAAGGAGAATATTGCTATTTCTTCTATTTCTCCATTTAAAGGCTTTGTGAACTTTTATATTTCGACATGTAGTATACTATAAAAACAATACTGAAGTTAACGTTTATAAAACAAAAGAAAGCACAAAGAAAGAACAAGGAGGTCCAAATAAAAGCAAAAATTGAGCTGGAATTTAAAATTGAGGAAGAGTTTATAAATGGAAAGTGTTATCATATACGACCAAGAATATATACTAGAGAATATCCCAACATTAAACAATGGCGTGGCTATAGTATATATTTAAATGATAAGTCTCAAGTCATAATCGTTGTTTACTAACAACAAGCAGTTTTTCACAATTAATACCAACAAACAACATACAATAGGGATGTCAATTTTCTAGCAAACTGACACGCTAGATTACAGAAATTGATTAGTTGTTTTAATCTGCGCAATAAGTAAATAATAGATATACCAACTTATTGTCATTTGTTATCTTTTTGTTTAAATTTGAACATTTGATGCACCATGATACGCATGGGTATGTTGATGAATTACAATAGGTCTTGCAGTGTCATTATCTATATAATGGGGTACACATGTGTGTTCATCAGATGTTCTTCTTTTAGTTGTTTTTGATTGATTACCCATGATAATATCACAGTCAATATCATATCGTGATTACATTATGGAATATGTTGATAGCCGAAGGTTCTATAGTTCCATGGGAAAATCAAAGGAAATATATCGGAACTTATATAGATGTTGAAAACTGCAAATTACATCAGCACTGTAAACATTAACGTTTTTAATGCAATTACTTTGTGTATTCAGGAATCAAAATAAATTTCTACATTTCCTACAGCTAAAAAATAAATTGTTAAATGTCATACATATAAAATAAATTGCTAAATGCCTTACATCTAAAACCTAAATTGCTACATATCCTACATGTAAAATAGATTGCTACATATCCTAAAAATATAAATTGCTACATGTCCTACACTTCAAATAAAATTGTTACATGTCCTACGTCTAAAAATAGATTGCTACATATCCTACATCTAAAACCTAAATTGCATCATGTCTTAAATCTAAAATATAGATTGCTACATATCCTAAATCTAAAATAGAGATTGCTACATGTCCTACATCTAAAATATAGATTGCTACATATCCTACATCTAAAACATAGATTGCTCCATGGCCTACATCTAAAATATAGATTGCTACATATCCTAAATCTAAAATATAGATTGCTACATATCCTACATCTAAAATATAGATTGCTACATATCCTACATCTAAAACATAGATTGCTCCATGGCCTACATCTAAAAATAAATTGATATATGTCCTACATCTAAAAATAAATTGATATATGTCCTACATCTAAAAATAAATTGATATATGTCCTACATCTAAAAATAAATTGCTACATGGCCTACATCTAAAAATAAATTGCTACATGCCCTACATCTAAAAATAAATTGATATATGTCCTACATCTAAAATAAATTGATACATGTCCTACATCTAAAATGTCTAAAGCGTATTTGTGGTCCTACAGTCGTTGTTCTTCCAACTTGGAATGAAAAATGATTAAAAAGTCGATTGCCATTATATAATGCAATTATTTCAGATGTTTATTTATTTCAATTTCATCTATACAGTTGAAACTCGGTGAGTCGAACCTCCCTCAATTGAATTTCTCGATGTTTCTAACTACTAAAAAGTCCTGAATAATGTTGTTATTTGATGCAAATTATGATCAAGGCACAATTTCAACGTTTATTAGTCAAATTTTCTCGATGTTTCCAATAAACTTTTTATACAAATATTATAAATTCCCTTAAATAATTCTAACATAAAGATAATTACTTCATATTTCTTCTATGTTTTTGAAATGGACATTTACATCCTAAAAAAACTCTGAAATTACTGGTTTCACTTCATGAGTCGCAGTTTCGGTGTCCCAAAGTGTTCTAAGTGGTCCTTTCAACTTCGGCTCATCTGATATATATGTAAATATTATTTTATATTATATATATATATATATATATATATATATATATATATATATATATATATATATATATATATATATATATATATATATATATATATATATATATATTAGAAATAAAAAGTCCTTGGTACAGTAGAAATAGTAGAAAAATTATTATTCAGAACAACACATTCCTTTGATCATAGTAAATATAATTATTCTTCTGTTAGCGCTTTCAGCCATAGCGGCTCATAGCTCCTTTCATATTATTTGAAATTCTTTTGATTTGTGAATTTTCGGTAATCCGTAAAAATTGCTAGTCCTGACTTCTAAGTTATTTAGATAATCTTTTTCATTTTTTGTTAGATTACTCTCGAATTTTGTAGTCAGTTTATGCACTTTATTGATGGTACGTTCTGTAAATCTTTTAATGCCCTTTGTTGATCTTTTGGAATATTCGATTTAACAGTTTTGTCGCCGATATTTGAATTAGCTGATTCTTTCAGGCAGTTGATATAACAGTCCAAATGCTTATCCCTATTTGTTGGAGGTTTAAGGATTCATAGACAGCATATAAGAGACCCTTCAACGAGGAACTCCCCGTGTAGTGAACATTTCGAGATATGTGGAAAAGGAAAACTCGAAATGTTTCCTTTCTTTAAAATTTGGTCAGGGGACGAAGATTTAAGAAAACCCAAAGAAGACTATTTTATCAAACGTTTTAATCCGAAACTAAACAGGAAATGACTTTAACATTTTCCAACTGCAATAGCTACCACTGAACGTTACTATGACGATAACGTCATAATTAATCATCGTTGTCACTTGACAACGTTTTACTCTGTCTGAAGAGTCGCTATGGCTGAAAGCGTTAACATAAGAATAATTATATTTACTATGATCAAAGGAATGTGTTGTTCTGAATAATAATTGTTCTACTATATATATATATATATATATATATGTGTGTGTGTGTGTGTGTGTGTGTGTGTGTGTGTGTAGGTGTGTGTGTGTGTGTGTGTGTGTGTGTGTGTGTGTGTGTATAAAGCACACATACAGATATAACAAGGTACCTACAAACTCTCCAGGTCCATAGTAAAAGATAATATTGTAGTGATATGTGTGCTTATATGTATATTTCAGTAAAACTCAAATATACCGAAAACAGATTTAGCGAATTTACGGATTTAGCGAATTAACGGCTATAGCGAAGGACAATTTATTTCCCCGGTAGATTCTTTAGAATCCCACGTCTATAACAAACACGCTTATAACGAATTTACACTTAAAACACAAAACGTAAACGGAGCAATTCCTGTTCCCCTTTACTTGAAATAGGATGCAAAATCAATTTTTATAACGAAGATTTTCATATTTTTTAGATTTAATTTATCTCCCCTCTCAACCTACAAGGCTTCATCAAATGCAACATTTTTGCGTAGAGTTTGGTGATAAAATAATGAGCCATTTCAATGTTATTTACATATATTTTATCGTATGTATACGAGTGACTTTATAATTTTAGAATCCAGAGAATAATGATATAGCTAAAGTCTAAAACATTGATGTATCCGTTTTGTTCCCTTGGTAAGTATCGGTTAGTGCAGTGGAATATCCGAATCCTTTTCGACCGTGCGATTGGGGTTAAATTCACCACAGCGGCACTATTGTTTACTTGATAGATCTAGTACAATTCGTTTTAAAAATAAATATGAATAATTATATACAAATAAATTGAATAAACATTTTCTTCTGAAATAGCCGTCATCATTAAGATAATGTTATAACGAATTCATTATATTAAGTTATGAATTCGATTTAAATGTATAACGACTTACGCTTATAACGATTCTTCAAAGAACGTCCTCAGGATTTTGCTATATCAGAGTTTTAGTATATATATATATTATATATATATATATATATATATATATATATATATATATATATATATATATATATATATATATATATATATATATATATATATATATATATATAGGGGGCCTCCGTGGCTGAATGGTTAGATCATTGCGCTTTAAATCACAAGGCCTCTCACCTCTGGTTCGAATCCCTCTAGGGTCATTTCGAATTAAGTGGGAAAGTTTGCCAGTTTTCTTGCGGAAGGTCGGTGGTCTTTACCCGGGTAACCGGGGTTTCTCCTCCACCAATGAGTATGGCGTAAAACAAAAAAAAATCAAATCAAATCAAATTATATATATATATATATCAAATTTGAAGCTATCAAATTAGAATTTCCAATGATGATTAGGAAAGTTTAAATCACAGAGTATGTTTAGAAACATTCCTCTTTCTTAATTCAATAAGTGTGCATCACTATAGCCGGATACTGGTTTTTCTTTTTGTAATTAAACCATGTGTACTTCATTTAATAAGCGTTTTACGATTGGGAGCATGTGTGACAATGGCTCTTATCAGCTTTTAATGCTACATTTGCTTCACTATAAACATTTATCATCCTTAATATAACAGAGGCATTTGGCCTATGAAAGATCACTGGGTAACTCCTGATATCATTATGTCGACGTCAATTTGTAAATCTTTAAATCGTTCTTTATTCTTTGAGATTATATATTATGTAACTTTTGATAATATTTTGCTGCCAATTCTTGAAACTGCTGTACAGTATCCATGTAGAATCGGCTTTTAAACTTAAACATTCCTTAAATTAGACTATTAACCCCAGATTGTGTGTATGTGTAAATGTGTGTGTGTGTGTGTGTGTGTGTGTGTGTGTGTGTGTGTGTGTGTGTGTGTGTGTATTTCGATGCGTATACTACTTTCACAAGGTTACGTTGTTAAACGCTTGAAGTCATCGATTAAGAAGTTTTATGGTCGATACGGAGATCTTGTTAAACATTATGAAGTTCCCCTCTCAGAGATATTATATACTATTCTGGATCACGGTCACAGACAGTCATGCTTTTCACCGAACTTGAAATCATCACCAATCTTTACCTTTTTACCGAATTTGACACGTTCATCGAACTAGAAAGGTTTCCATGGAACATTTGCGACGGATGTGGCATGCCAGCAGAAGACGCTTATTCCTTCCGGACACCTGGTATTATCCTGTTTGGGATTCGTAATTGTTCTTCATGTTGAGACCATTTGCACATCTAATTCGTCGTGTTATAATGGACTTGAGTTTTGATTATTTATAGTTACTTCTTCAATTTTACATAAAATGCATATTCCTTAAATAAAGTTATTATTATTGTTCTAGAACCACGTAAATATACTTGTTATGCACTACTTTTGACATTTTAGCAACTTATTCACACTTAAGGAAAATGAATTTTACAACATCTTCAATGATTTTTGTATCGGCCATCACACCCTTGCATTTGTAAATTAATCATTGCCGGCATCAAATTGTACAACAATAACATGATTATCTATTAATCATTACTGTAACTTACACCTTATCCAATTACATTTCATGACTTATATATATTTTACAGATTCAAGATCCCAGCGGGATTTTGTGGCGACATTAAATCATATTACAGGGATGAACAATGCTATTTATGGTGAAGTCAACATTTCCAGTCGTTTGATGACGGTGACAGGTTGATTTATCCATGAGCACCGTTAAAATGTCTAACTCTGTCTTTTATAATTATCGGAAACATTCATGTGACGAGGATTTGTTCATCACTTATTTCATTTGAATTAAAATATAGACTTATGGCGCGTGTAACCCGATACAAATCAAGTAAAATTGAACAAATGCGGATTTCTGAAAACCCAGAGGCGGTTCATGTGCAATGGAGGAGTTCGCATTTCCTGTCGAACGGTTTCACAATTCAATTCATTATTTATCATGGTAAATTAATACGTTCTATGTCTGGGGTCTCGGTACAACAGTTTATCGTGTTTTCGACATCCTTCGTACACCTTTTTTGGACTACATTTCCAATAAGTTATTGTGTATATATGATGTAAAATATTATAATCATAATACCAAAGTTATAATGCTCAAGACGATATCGTTTCTGTCAATGAGACTTCATCAGTTGAGCTCCAATTTAAAAGTTATGTGTATTTTCTAAAGAGAAAGTGGTATTATACAAGGCCAAACAATATCTCTAAAAGTATAGCCGAAATGCGTCTAAGACTTACCACTGTAAAAAATTACTATCTTCGCTTTAGAAAAAAAATTTGAATTTAAATGGTGTTATCAGTGCCAAATATTACTTTAGTATAAGATGAACAGCTGGTACCAAAATACCAGGTACTAGGTTTTTGTTTACCCTCGGGGACTCAAATGGTCCACCAGCAGTGGCAACGACCTAGTGCTTATAAATATTATAATCGTAAAACCAAAGTTATAATGATCAAGACGATATCGTTTCTGTCAATGAGACTTCATCAGTTGAGCTCCAATTTAAAAGTTATGTGTATTTTCTAAAGAGAAAGTGAAATGAAGAATATAATGTACGGCAACATACATGGGGTAGTCCATTATCCTTCTCACTTGATATTACATTGGAGGTCTTTACCTTTTAGGTCACCTGAACCGAAGGTTCAAGTGAGCTTTCCTGATCACCTTCTGTCCGCTGTCTGTCCTTTTGTCCGTCTGTCTGTCTGTCTGTCTATTCGAGTACTAGAGGTCCTCTATCAAGTGTTTTCATCTCGGCCAAATCGGCTTTTTAGACTTTATTATTTTCACACATTTTTATATGGTTTCTTTGATTTTCTCCCCTTTTATTCATTGTGATGCATTCATTTTATCTGTTTTACTCGTAATCAGTTAGATAAATGGTTTCTTGAAACAAACTTCCAACTAGTTTAGATAAGCGATGTGGCCCTTGTTATTCTTATTGAATTTTTTTTTTTTTAGATTTTTTTCCAAAATAATGCAGTAGAAGGCATCACTTTAATTAACTTAAGGTAAATTATTGAGTAAAGGTGAAATGGCAGAAAAGGTACTAAGGAAAGGCAATTAGTACCATATGCGAAGTAGACTCTCCAAATTTCATTTTTATGACAGAGTTAAACTAATACATGGATATGAATACACAATGATATTGAATAAAATGTTAAAGGAATGGTTTATTCCTTGAATTACAGGAGAATCTTTTGTCAAATTTTAGAGTGTGATAACTTGCATCGGGAGTAAAAAACATATTTAGGGTCGTATCATTTTACTCTCGTGTCATTGCTCACAGAATAACAAAGCTATGGTTAAAGTAATGACAAAAAATAATTCGATATTGAGGATATAACAATAGAACAGAGTAGAGATTCTTAAATACAAAATCTCGTCGAGCTTTGAGTTTGGCATTCAAGAATCGGATCTTTCTTATTGAAATTACTTTATCGTACTCTCAAAGAAGAGGTTAGTGATATTGATTTATGCGAAAAAAGCTTTCATAATAATTTATATTTGTATATGTCTTGTGAATTTAATACAATTAAATGTGTATATTTACTATTTTTTCATTTCTAATATGGCCCTTTAGCACTCCAGAAGTACTTTTTGTACGCCTTCCAGATAGCTAATGAAATACATATCAAACTTGAATATCCCATCCTAGACAACAACGATACAGTTAAGCTTACGTAGTGTTTTCTGCAAGACTCGTGTGTTTCAGATAAACAATAGCAGCAAGTATTCAGTGATGGAGAAAATTTGTAATGCACGCATGAAAAAATCACCAGTATTCAAGAAGTAACTTGACAGAATTTCTCTGCGTATCTTAAGGATGCTCAGTGCATGCTGAGACATCGTAATGTAAAACGCGATACTTTTTCTACTTGACCACAGGGTTCTCTTGCAATGTATAGTGTTGTATTAGGCTTGTCCATATCCTTTTAATCCAGTAAACATTTACAAAAAAATTTATGAAAGGTCAGCGAAAACAGGTAATACGTCAGCTAGAGTTTAAGGATAAAATCACACATATGTTTGTTGCGGGGGGGGGGGGGGTTAAAATGCAACACTATATTACTTCGGAAAACCGAAACAAATAATATCACAATATCTAGTCATAAGCACTTGATGCTTACTAAGCTATAATGAAAACAAAAACAAATTACATCTTGAAGCAGTGGTGCAATCCAGGATGATCTCTTCCCGTACAGTGTTATATAAGAGAAATCTGTTTATGACAATATAAATCGATATATTGGTGAAAATACTGAAGGTTTCTGATCTCAGGTAAATAGAAATATATTTTCAAAACATGTGATTGACTGCCAGTCTTTATTTTATGTGAAGATACAGAAAAACAATGCCGACGACTACCGTCTTTGCGAAGAGCATTCGACTGTCCTTTCACGAAAGTTTATACAATTCGTTTATCAATTTTATATTATGATTTTTTTCTATCAATAGACAAAATAACACTCAATATCTTTGAAAATGCACCCAAAATAAAGATGCAAAGTAAAAAGCTATACAAATTACCATATCGCGGGATTTCATTATTTACCCACCTGTAAATACATATATATATATTAAATGTAGATATGGTTATTATCGGGTGAATTAACCTTTTCAACACTTTTCACCATCTAGATGATTAGGGGTTAAAAGATTGATATCTACAACATGCGTAAGGAATAGTATAAAGTGACACTGTAGTAACAACATCCGTGATAAAGCATGATCGTTTCAGAAAGATTTAGTACATTTGTATGGTGAATTGGGCCTTGGAACCTCTTCATTTTTACCCGTTGATGACGTTGGCAAACAATTAATCTAATTGACATCAGATTCTATTTTCCTGTTCTGCCGTCGAGTCATGTGCATGTCCTAACGTGAAAAATTAGGTTGATATTCAAGAGGCGGTTAAATATATAAAAATCAACGGGTAGACATATTCCGATTTTTACAAATATTCATATCACAGCAATCACCATTTTATTCACATTATCAATACTGTAGATACAACATTAAAATCACCATCGGAACCACCGCATACGTATAGGCGTATAATTTTTAGTAATATGTTAGTATGCTTACTTTAGAAATATTCCCTCTAAATACATAAATGAATACAAATGTGGCTGTTTGTGATGTTATACTATTTACTTTAGAATTTCCATAATGACACATAAACACGAAGAAAACACTTTAATATGAAAAAGGAACGTGCAATCGACAACTCGATTTTAATCATAGTCGAATTATTTCAATATAATATAATTTGCTACTATTGGTTTGATCCAGTAAACTGGTCCAATAAATGAAGCGTTCAGTTTACAGAGGAATCGTTTTGTACACGGAAAACAACATACAATCCTGAGGTCTAAATAACGACTTTTTAAAAAGCTACCTTTTACCAATCCCGTTTCCATATAGAGAATCTAACACAATTCCCTATGGGGGCACATGTGTGCATTGGATGGTAAGGAATGCAAACATTTTTAACATTATAAACAACACTTATCACTTATTTATATAACCTTGGATAGGATCGAATCGCCAAAGATACTCCGAAAGAATTCTTCAGACTGACAATTTAGATGTGCTACATCTCTTTGCCATTCGATAAACATTCAAAATAGTGTAAGTAGCATTTTCATTGGCCTAGGAGATGTCATTCACATGCGAACCCATAGCGAATTTCACGGGAGATCCTTTCGATAACCTGTTAATTTTCGTAAAACAGTCACATGGTAACCCTAACGTACAAGTGGAAAATTGACGATAAAAAGGTCGAAATCAATTACGTTTGTCATAAATACCATAAATACCAAAAACATCAGGTTACCACAAAATAACAACTGACCCACAGCGTGCCGATCTGTGAAAGAACACAGCGCGAGTGGGCAATATTATCAAGATGAGGCGGATAAATGGTATTGAAATATAAGATTTTTCATCTACTCTCTACACTGTACAGAAATAAGATATTCCTATCAAATGCTTAAAAAATGAAGATTCCAATTGTATATAAAATCGGCAACGGAAAAAGACCAATTTTACGCGATAACTAGATCCAATATTTAACATTAGTTGATATTTTACTCATAATTCTCTTCAACAACATAAAAATGTTCGACATGGAAGTAAAGGTTTCCATGGAACATTTGCGAATGGTGTGGCAGGCCAGCAGGGGATGCTGGCTCATTCCGGACACCTAGTCCTATCCCCTATGGGATTCGCAATAGATTATTGTTCTTCATGATGAGACCATTGCACATTTAATTCTTCGTGTTCTAATGGATTTGAGCTTCGATTATTAATTGGTACTTTTCATTTTTATTTATATATATTACTGGCAGGATTTTAGCAAAACTATGGAGCCTTTGTTACATCATCTATTAGTCAAAAGATCTTATCTCTGAACTTGACTCTGTTTCATTCTTACAGATCGCCTCGTTATATAATTGTGATCCTATAGAATTATGTTCCCAATGTGTGTAACAGATATCATGATATGGCGAATGGTCGTCGATGCAAGAGAAATTAACCGTTAGTCCTGGGATTTTGTGATTTTCAGTTTTATCAACCTTGCGTTTTTCCTTCTAATACATGCCATGGGAATACATCTGGATTGGTGTTATTTGAAATCATTTGTTTGCAGTTACAAGTTGGAGAATAGCTAGATAAATACTGAATTACATAGACCGGACGATTACAATATAAAACACAATTTTAATCATTACAATCCGACAGTTTCCTGGGACAAAACAGCTGGAATTGTTCAGGAAACCATTTTATTTGATAGTCTGATGCTTCTGTCTGGCGGCAATATACACAATAATGTCCCTAGCCTTGAATCAACTTTCCATCTCGGAGTTAAACACAATTACGTGTATAATACTTATAAATTAAACATGGAACCATTGATCTCCAGAGAAATATTTGCATTACGACAATTCCATATTGGTTTTTGTGATGGCTGTAAAATTACCTTTACAATCTTATGTATAAAACAGAAAATCCTAAAATATGTGAAGTTACTATGATGTGCACCACCAGAGTAGTAGTAGAAAGATTGTGGGTGGTAGAGATTGTGAAAGCAAAAAGATAGTAGTTGAAATGTGGTAATGATAGTAGCTGAAAGGGGTAATGATAGTCGTTAAAAAGTGGTAATGATAGTAGTTAAAAAGTGGCAATGATAGTAGTTGAAAAGTTAGCATTGACAGTGGTTGAAAAGTGAGAATGATAGTAGCTGAAAGAGGTAATGATAGTCGTTAAAAAGTGGTAATGATAGTAGTTGAAAAGTGGCAATGATAGTAGTTGAAAAGTTAGCATTGACAGTGGTTGAAAAGTGAGAATGATAATAGCTGAAAGAGGTAATGATAGTCGTTAACATTGACAGTGGTTGGAAAGTGGAATGATAGTAGTTGAAAAGTGGTTATGATAGTGGTTGAAAAGTGACAATGATAGTGCTTGAAAGATGATAAAGATAGTAGTTGAAAAGTGGTAATGATAGTAGCTGAAAAGTTGTAATGATAGTAGCTGAAAAGTGGTAATAGTGGTAATGATAGTAGCTGAAAGTGATAATGATAGTCGTTAAAAAGTGGTAATGATAGAAGTTAAAAAGTGGAAATGATAGTAGTTGAAAAGTAGCATTGACAAGTGGTTGGAAAGTAGCAATGATAGTAGTTGAAAAGTGGCAATAATAGCAGTTGAAAAGTAGTAATGATAGTAGTTGAAAAGTGCCAATAATAATTGTTGAAAAGTGAGAATGATAGTAGTTAAAAAGTGCTAATTATAGTAGTTGCTATAGTAGTAGTAGTAGTAGTAGTAGTAGTAGTAGTAGTAGTAGTAGTAGTAGTAGTAGCGGAAATTGGGATTATTTTGGCGTGCTAAAATTTGGCCACTTTAGTCATAAAATGAAGGGTTATGTTTTGGCCAGTTTAATTTTGGCCATTTGAATTTATATAATTTTCAAATTTCAAATCGCATCAAATCTTGTTCTTGTCATAATGCACCTATATGGTGCTCGGTATTATAAGTATGCTTACAGGTAATATTTATAAAGGACTCAATTTTTCACAATGATTTCAACAAAAAAAAGATATAAATCATCTAGACTTCTCTGAACAATCATCAATGATATCCTTTTATCCCGATAAGTAGATAGTAAACCAAGTATAGGTATACCGACTGTGAGATGAGAGTGTAATGCCATGAATGTTATTATAAAAATATCCAGATTTCCCGGCTGTCGAACGTATACATATTTATGACGATATAACAGGTTAGCCGAACTGGCCAAAAGGCAAAGGCATCCCAATTTACAGTAGTAGTAGAAGTAGCAGTAGCAGTAGTAGAAGTAGCAGTAGTAGTAGTAGAAGTAGCAGTAGTAGTAGTAGTAGTAGCAGTAGTAGTAGTAGTAGTAGTAGTAGTAGTAGTAGTAGTAGTAGTAGTAGTAGTAGTAGCAGCAGTAGTAGCAGTAGTAGTAGTAGAAGTAGCAGTAGTAGTAGTAGTAGTAGTAGCAGTAGCAGTAGTAGCAGTAGTAGTAGTAGTAGCAGTAGTAGTAGTAGTAGTAGTAGTAGTAGTAGTAGTAGTAGTAGAAGTAGCAGTAGTAGCAGTAGTAGTAGTAAAAGTAGCAGTAGTAGTAGTAGTAGTAGTAGTAGTAGTAGTAGTAGTACTAGCAGTAGTACTAGTAGTAGTGGTGGTAGTGGTGGTGATGGTGGTGGTGGTGGTGTGGTAGTAGTAGTAGTAGTAGTTGTTGTTGCTGATGTTTGTTTGTTTGTTTGTTTGTTTGCTGTTGTTGTGGTTGTTAGTGATATTACAGTATCGGTTGTTGATACTGTAGTCAATGTAGAAGACGTTTTGTTGTTGTTGTTTTTTTTTTGCGGCAATAACAGGAATTTGTGGACTATTTTGTTAACTTTTAACTTTGGTATTGTTAACATTATTTATAGACTGGAAGTATGTTTTAGTGTAAATATCAATGTATAGTTATATAAATTTAGTCTTAATATTTTCTACCAAACGATTTATATAATGATTGTCCAGTCAACACAATCTTCCAAAACCTTGGATCTACCGGAAAATATATTAGAAAAATCTTATTTATTACTTACTTTGAAGGGACATTAGCTGTGTTTTTACTTCTTAAAATGGTATACAAAAAAGCAAAAGAGATATATACATATGCATAAAAATTCTTAAATCCCTATATATCTTGTGAAAACTGCTTGTGAAATCCAGGTTTGTCACTTTTCCACTTGCAATTTATTACCTTAACTGTACCATTTGTATATGAATACCACACGATCTCTGACTATTTGCATAGTTCAGAACCTAACCTCTTTCACTTGTGATCCAGGTGTGATGTAACTTGTGTGTAAAAATGTGTCCATCCGGAAGTAAGTAAGAAAAATTAAAATGTTTGGATCAACTTTTTGAGGAGGAATACATTCCTTCAATAGCACATTTGTTATTCTATCAACATCATTCAGTGTTGACATTATGCCTGTCAACAAAATCAAAATGTATGCATTCAAAAGATTGCTTGTTATACTTGATGTTATTTGTGACATTTCACTGGATGTATACTTCTATAACACCTATAACTCGAGCCACACATCTTTCACACTAAAGCTATGTATGACCTCAAGTGGCCTTATGTTACAATGGCCTACATTGTCAAGAAAGTTCTAGGGTTGAAGTTTACACTAGCATAGTTTACGGAAGTGTTAGCAAACTTAAATTTGAAGTCTCAAATAAGGAATAACGTGCTATTTTTACTTTGAGTAAACAAAGGACTGCTTGTTCAATATCATATGAAATAATTCTTGATAGGTAGAGAAACAATACATCATTTATTTGCCCCTATTTGGAAGCATAAAAATGTAGTTGTATATTCAGTTATGCATAAAATTTTAAAAATGTCCTTGGTTGTTGAATCTTTGCCCTCATAGGATTCAACAGGATATCATTAATAACAGCATATGAAAGATCCTTAATATATTACACAAATATGACTGGGTCTGAGGGCAACCGCAATTTTGTTGGCACCCGTAGTCTTGACTTTTGACGACGCGAAGCGTCAATCAAATTGAAGTATAACAATCGCGGGGAATTCGAAATCCCCATTGGCAATCACGCGAGGGCCGACAGTTTAAATAATTGTATAATATTAAGACTCTATCATCTGCAATAGGTATTTTTCATCTCTGAAAAAAAGAACATAAGAACCGAAGGGAGTTTAATCCATCCATTGTGGGTTCAGTTGTTAGATAAACAATAAAACAAAGTTAAATAACATATATCATTCAATTTGAATTTACATCAGTCTGATGTACACAATATTACAATTCCTTATTACATTCATATATAAAAATGAAATTATTAGTTAAAGTTATTGATTTAATTGATTTTAGCGTTTCCATCCATGTAACACTAGCACCCGTGAAATCTGGATTATGGATTTGGTCTACCGGCTTTGTAATATGGGTTGTGTTTGCCCTACATATCAGTAAAGATGTTGTCGTCTGTGGTTTTTTTCAGTATGTATGAACATAAAAAATTATTTGTAAACAAAATTTGCATTGGATCAAAATGTATACGATATCCCCAAGAGATATGACCAGCTAAACTAAGATCTGAAAATTTAATCATCGATGAAATCCAATTTTTTAAACAGAATGAACGCGCCATTTTCACAAACTTTACACCCCTCTTCAAATATTTCTGGATCTGTTCATTTTAAGTCTGTCAATTTAATTATATATTTGACCGAAAAAATAAAGAGTCGTCATATGGTAATGAACTCGATGAACATTTAAAATTGATCATTTCTAGGAAGCATATACCAAGATGGACCATGTGGAAACGATGATCTTGTGTTTGGAAGCTAGAAAATACGTTACTGGGCTTCCGAATTAATCTTTCAACAAAATATTTTTAATGATGAAGAGGTCATAATTCAATGTCTGGAGGATACTAAGCCGAAATTCTGCCCCGAATTTCGTTAACTTTTTGCTGATCCAAACTCTCCATGTGATTTACTAGCGGATTACTATTTTTAGAATAAATCGAAAAAGTCTACAATCTAAAAAAAAAAAGTCGTATACTGTTTACTTAGGTTTCTGGAACCTTGACTTTTGTCCGATGACCTTGACATTTTGTCAAAATGATCCTAAGATAATTCCGAACACTTTCTCATATATCTTTGTATACAAAAGTCCATCGTTTTTAATTTTGTATATAATTGTACCCTTATTCAAGCTCCACCCTGTGGAGTGTTTATTGGCAGATTTCGTTTTCATAAGCAAACATTGTAGATACTGACTGTATTATCATGCAAACAAAATTTGAAAGTCATATGATCACTAGTTCATGAGAAGAAGAGTCTTAAAGATGTACCAAGTTTTGGTCCTTTCGGGGGTCCTAGGTCTTTTTCATTCACAAATTTTATGCGGCTTCACATGGGGGTGATACACGCTTAGTTTGATTAAAAGTGGTCTACTGGTTCTTGAGAAAAATGTCTCAAATTTGACAATAAAAGGGGAAATTACTCCAATAAGGTGAGACCTGACAATTTTGGACCTTTTTGTAGATCTTTGCCTGCTGAACAGTTTTGCTTCTTTCAGTTTCACTTTTCACTATGTATTATACTTTTCAAGGTAATAGGAAAAACTGTTTAAAACATAAAAATCTACTAAATAGGGCAAATAACTCCCATTTGGCACTTTTACAAAATCAAGTCTAAATTGAAACATAACTGGGGTGACTTGTTTTCGGCAACACAAATATTACAGCTACAGTAATACATGGAGTCATGTCATGTATTACCTGTGCATTCCTATACATAGAAAAGAGGTGGTATTAATTGCCTAATAGTTTTTGGCAGAACCCGGATGTGCCACGTTAAATTGGTAGGCCTTAGTTGATGTACATGTATGAACAATGGATGTAGTTAAACATTACCTCAGCTAATAATAATCGGACAGCAACAACACTTCACCTTAACGTTGTGTATATGGTTTAAATAGCCAAACATGTCCTGAAATGAGCTTTAACATACTTTTTGTGCCAACATTACAAAATACTCTTCACAGTCCATTGATTTTTTATCTTTAACATATTTTTCCGTCTCGGAAACTTTGTTTTGCATCCATTCTATTATTTCATATCCAGCTTTCTCAAATGTTTTACGTATTTGCAAGGCTGTGATTGACAGGCAATTGAAATTGAAATCACCCACTCTGTAAAACGTTTCATTCAATACCCCGACGAGAACAAAAAAGCCGCCAGTTCTTAGCAACGTTGATGCATTGCCGACTACTTTGGTATAATCTTCAAATGAATTCGAGGCGACCTCAAAACATAAACTAGACGTGATAATATCATACGTTGGACTGCTTTTGACGTCTTTAATGATATTGGTCTCCCTGACGTCAATTTGAAATATGTTTGAAATTTTTATTTTGACATCATCACTTCGATCTGTGATAGGCCGACTGAAATTCAAAAAGAAATAATGTAATGTTTTCGTCATATATATTTTAAAACAAAATGCTGTTTGTGAAACACAAATGCCCATCAAACATTTTGACCCCACCCACCCCAGTGGCATGTGAAGTCAGTGAAGTGTGAGCAACCCTTAGATGAACAGTCTAAGTTTGGTTACTGTATCACAATCCAAACTTGAAATATGGCGGGACGGAATTACAAGTGGGCCAGAAATACAGCGAGACAAACAGACCACTAGATGCCCCCCGGCAGACCTTTCAGAGCAGAGTCATAAAAATGTTTAAGCTTATATTTTCAAAACGCATTAAAACAAGTTTCAAGTCAATGAATTATCATATAATTATTGAAGTTGAAGGTTGATATTATTGCCTGGGTATATTATTTTCTTTTCGGAGAGTGTGAAACAATTATTCAAAAGGGCCAGAAGAGTTAAATAAGACAAGTATGTCAACCCACAAATAGACGTACATAGACACAAACCGTACATGTCCCCATTGTTTATAAAATGGTACGAGATATACATAAGAATGTTACTGTATCACAATCCAAACTTGAAATATGGCGGGACGGAATTACAAGTGGGCCAGAAATACAGCGAGACAAACAGACCACTAGATGCCCCCCGGCAGACCTTTCAGAGCAGAGTCATAAAAATGTTTAGGCTTATATTTTCAAAACGCATTAAAACAAGTTTCAAGTCAATGAATTATCATATAATTATTGAAGTTGAAGGTTGATATTATTGCCTGGGTATATTATTTTCTTTTCGGAGAGTGTGAAACAATTATTCAAGAGGGCCAGAAGAGTTAAATAAGACAAGTATGTCAACCCACAAATAGACGTACATAGACACAAACCGTACATGTCCCCATTGTTTATAAAATGGTACGAGATATACATAAGAATGAAATCAAACATGACTATAGCAACATCAGTAAATACATCAAAATGGAAGTAAACTTTCCATACAGATGTAGTCGTATCCCTTTTTCGCTGGGATACGGTGCTCATATCTTGTAGATGACCCAATATTCCAGCGCGTGGTCACCATTTGAACATTTCATATACAGAGGTAAACTATACTAATATGATATGTTGTTGTTACTATCAGAAATCGCTTTCAATATCAAAATTTTGCAATATTGACGGTCGGCATAATGACAATGTTTACATCAACTGTGTTTCACTTAGTGAAATGTTGAATTGACTGTTCGATGGTGTTTGTTGAATCCTCTTTTCCGGTTATGACTAGGTTTCATTCCTCAGTTACTGATTTCAATTTAACCGCGGGCTCACGGCGGGCGATCCCTGGAGACAGGGGTGCCTACTCTTTCATGGTACCTGATCCCACCTCTGGATTCTGTGCGTCCAATATTTACCTGATCCCACCTCTGGATTCTGTGCGTCCAATATTTACCTCCTTTGTATTCTGCCTCATAAACTATTTTTTTACTTTGGTATCTGTCATTTGTTATTTTTCTTGAATGCAAAATTGATATAATAGCACCATAATTTAAGATATTTTCGATATACCCATACGTTTTTTATATACACCACTGTGACAATAGCATTCGCAATTTACTTGCAATGGCAACAAGATCGATCAAACTCCACATGGTCAATATTGAATTTGATTTTTTTTCAGTCATATGGTGGTGGCCAGTTAGCAATGGTGGAGATGAGAATTCAATTACAATGAGCCTGGAAAGAGACCACCAGATTGCAAGTTTTTTCACAAAATCAGTTTAGCTTCTAGTAGGGCCTCACATGGTAAAAGAAACATAACTGCCATTGCATTGAATAATGTTGTATGAGATTTCAACAACAGCACCTATTACTGTAATGGTCTTTTTGTGAATAAAGCATAAATATGATACCGTAGCATCTTATGTGTCAGTAACGGTAACATTATACTGTGAAATAAATAGAAAGTATTGACCTACTCGATTATGGACCGCTGACGAAAATTTATTCCATCGAAAGATAAGACAACCAACCAATATAATGGCGAGTTCAAAGCCTTGACTTTAAATAGGACACGCCAAAAATCAGAATAATGTTCATAATATGAGATTGAACGTTGTATTCAGAGTAAAGGAGAAGTTGTAAAGGTAACAATTTTTAGGATAAGATAAACTTTCTCTCAGTTTTGTTGTTGGTTAGACTCCATGGATGTGATCTGTTTACATTGTTGTCACGGTTATATGGTCTGTTATTTAAGGCAGTGACAAAACCTTCAAATCGTTTCTCCATTTTTACCGGATTTGTATCTATGTCCTGGACATTCTATTGATTTATACTTTGGTATCTGAAATTTTTATATTCAAATAATATTTCCTTGGTGTTTATCTTATTTCCATAACTTTTAATAAGAAACAAACTGAAAACATCGCTCCAAAATAAGACAAGTGTTAGTTGATAATCATAAGGATATAAACAGTAAGTAGAAAATATCAGAAATATTGATATTCTGTAGATCTTTTTTTATCTTTTATTCATTTCTGTAAATAGTTTTATATCAAATATAGTTTTACCATATAAAGCAAATCCATGACTTTAGTGACAAATATAAAAATCACAGATAACAAAGTGTTATATTTCAGGATGTTCAGGACACAAAATACAAATCTGGTGAATATTGGATAACACAAACTGGGTATGAAACTGAGACCAGTCGTATGGTGGCTCAAAGGAAAATTTCTGGGCCACTTAATTTATCAAATTGACAATTATCGTGGCCAAAAACAAAATATAGTGGCCCATCTATACTGAAAGAAATTTCATGCACTTATCTTATAAATGAATAATTATTAATATATATATATATATATATATATATATATATATATATATATATATATGTGTGTGTGTGTGTGTGTGTGTGTGTGTGTGTGTGTGTGTGTGTGTGTGTGTGTGTGTTCATTGATTATAAATACAAGGGGTGATGGTGTGGCGGGTGTGGGTGTGTGGGTGTGGGTGTGTGTGGTGGGGGTGGGGGGGGGTGGGTGTTGTGGGTGGGTGGGTGGGGGAGGGCTGTGTGTGTGGTGGTGGTGTGGGATGGTTTTGTGTTTGGGGTGTGTGTGTGGTGGGGGGTGGTGTTGGTGGTGGGGGGGTTGGTGGTGTGTGTGTAGGGGGTTTGGGAGGGGTGGTTGTGTGTTGTGGTGGGAGTGAGGCGATTGGGAGTGGATGGTGGGGGGCTGGGGGGTGTGATGTGTGGTGTTGGGGGGGTGGTTTGTAATGGGTGGGGGGGGGGTGGGGTGGGTGGTGGTGTGTGGTGTGGGTGGTGTGGGGTGGGTGTGGGTGTGTGTGTGGAGGTGTGTGGTGTGGTAGGTGTGTTAGTGTTGGGTTGTGGTAGTGTGTGGGGGGGGTCTGTTGGTGTGTGTGGGTGTGGTGTGAGGGTAGGGTGGGAGGGTGGGGGGGGGTGGGGGGGTGTGTGTGAGGTTGGATGATGGGGGGGGGGGGGGTGGTGAGTGTGGGTGGTGGTGTTGTGGGGTGTGTGGGGGTGGGGAGTGCGGAGGGTGGGTGTGGTGGGGTGGGGTGGGGGTGGGGGGTGGGTGTGTGTGGGGTGGTGGGGGCTGGGTGGGGGTGTGTGGAGGGGTGAGTGTGTGTGGTGTGTGGTGTGTGTTGTGGGTGTGAGTGTGAGTGGGTGTGGGTGGGGGGGGGTATGTGTGTTGTTGTGTGTGGGGGGTTGAGTGGGGTGGGTGGGGGGTTGGGTAGTGTGTTGGTGTTTGGGTGAAGTGTGTGGGGGTGGGGTGTTGTTGGTGTGTGGGGGGGGGGGGGGTGGGGTGTGTGTGGGAGTGGGTGTGTGTGTGTGTGTGTGGTGTGGTGGAGGGGCGTTGGCGGTTAGGGTGTGGGGGGTGGAGGGTGTGTGGTGAACTTGGTGGGTGACGAAGTGGGGGGTGTGTGGGGGAACAAGGTTTGGAGGGGGGGGTGGGGATGTGTGTGTGTGCTGGGTGGGTGGGGGGGTGATGGGGGGTGTAGGTGTGGGGCGTGGGATTGGTGTTGGGGGAAATGCGTGGTGGGTGGATGGGTGGGATTGGGTGGTGTTGAGGGTTGTGGTGGTGGGTGGGGGTGGTTGGTGATGCGTGGGGGGTGGGGTGAGTGTGTGGGGGTGTGGTGTGTGGTGGGGGGTAGTGATTTGGTGTGAAGGGGGGGTCTTGTGTGTGTGGGTGGTTTGTGTGTGGGGGTGAAGTGTGTGGTGTGGGGTGTGAGGTGGGTGTGTGTTGGTGTCTGTGGGGTGGGTGGGTGTGTGTGGGGTGGGTTGGTGTGTAGTGATGGGGGGGTGTGGGTGTTGTGGGTGTGGTGTTGGTGTGTGGGGTGTGGTGGTGGGTTGTGTGTGAGGTGGTGTGTGTGGGGGGTGGGTTAGGGGGGTGGGGTGGATGTGTGGGGGTTGAGTGTGTATGGGGGAGGTGTGGGATGATGGTGTGTGTGGGGGTTGGGGGGGTGGCTTGTGGTGTTGGGGGGGGGTGGGGTCTGTGTGGGGTAGGGGTGGTGTGAGTGTGGTTGTGTGTGGGTGTGGTTTGGGAGGTGTGTGGGGGTGTTGGTGTGTGTTGTGGGGTGGAAGGTGTTTGTGTGGTGGGGATGAGTGTGAGTGGTGGGTGTGGTGGGTGTTGGGGGTGATGTGATGGTGGTGTTTTGGTTGGGTGATTGGGTGTGTGGAGAGAATTGAGGTGTTGTGAGGTTGGTGTGGTGAGGTAGGTGTGTGTGGGTGGTGTGTGTGTGGGGAGTTTGGGGCGGTGTGTGGGGTGTTGTAGATGATGTGTGTGGTGGTTGTGGGTGGTGTGGGGTGGGGGTGTTGTGTTGGGTGGGGAGTGGTGTGTGGTGTTGGGGGTTTTGGGTTTAGTGTGTTGTGTGGGTTGTGGGGGGTGGGGTGGGGGTGGGTAGAGGGAGGGTGGGGGGTGTGGTGGGTGTGGGGGGAGGTGTGTTGGGAGTGTGTGTTGATGGTGGGTTGTGGTGGGATGTGGTGGGGTGTGGTGTGTGGGGGTAGGAGGGGGGATGGTAGTGGGGGGGGTGTGGGGGTGTTGGGTGGGGGGAGGGTGGTGGGGGGGGGGGGTGGGGGTTGTTGGGGTGGTGAGTGGGGAGGTGTGAGGGTGGTGAGGTGAGTAGGGCTGTGTGTGGGGGTGTGGGGTGGGGTGGGGGGGATTGGGGGTGTGGTGGGGGTGTGTGTGTTGGGTGAGGTGTGCTTGGGGTGTTGTGGCTAGGGTGTGGGTGTGTTTGTGGGGGAGTGTGTGTGTGGTGAGTGTGTGTGTGAGGTGTGCTGGGGGGGGTAGGTGTGTGGTGGGGGGGAGATGTGTTGTGGGAGTGTGTGAGTTGGTGGGGTTAGATTGTGGTGTGGTGTTGGGAGGTGTGGGGAGTATGGGTGGTGGTGGGTGTGTGTGATTGGTGTGTGGGATGGGTGTTGTGGGGGGGGGGTGTTGTGTGTGTGGGTGGGTGGATGGTGGGGGTGGGGGATTGGGGTGGAGGGGGATGGTGAGGCGGGTGGGGGGATCTGGGGGGTGTTAGTGTGTGTGGGTGTGGGGGGAGTGGGTTGTATGGACTGAGTGTGTGGGGTGATGTGGGGGTTGTGGGTGGTGTTGGTGAGATTGGTGGTGGGGTGGTTGGAGTGTAGGGGGTGGGGGGGTGGTGTGGGGGGGTGGGAGTTGGTTGGGTGGTGGTGGAGGGGGTGATGTTGTGTTGGTGGGAGTGGGTGGAGTGGATGTGTGTGTGGTGTGTTGTGGGGTGATGAAGATGTGGAGTTTTGGGTGGGGTGTTGGTGTTGTGGGAGGGGTGGGAGTGTGTGGTGTGGGGTGTGGAGGAGGTTGGGAGTGGAGGAGGATGGGAAGGGGGTGGTTTGTGTGGGTGGGTGGTGGTGGTGTGGGGGGGTTGTGAGTGGGATGGGGTGTTGGTGTGTGCAGGTGTGGTGGGTGGGTGATGGTGGGTGGAGTGATGTTTGTAGGGCTGTTTGTGTGGGGTATGTGGGTGGGGGGGTGTGGGTGGGGATGTGGTGGGTGGTGGGGGGGTCGGTGTGGGGTGGGGGGGGGGGGAGTGGGGTGTGGTGTTGTGTGAGGGTGATGTGGGTGTGAGGGGGGTGGTGAGATGGTGGGGGTGTGTGTGGTGTGGTGGTGTTTTTGTGGTGTGGTGTGGTGAGGGGTGGTGGGGGGGGTGGTGGGTGGGGGTGGTGGGGGGGGGGTGGGTTGTGTGCTGGGGTGTGGTGGGGTGTGTGGGTGGTGGTGGTGTTGTGTTGGGTGTGGTGTGTGGGGGTGCGTGGTGGGTGGGTGTGTGTGGTGTGTGTGTGTGGGGGGTGTGTGATGGTGTGTGGAGTGGTGGTGTGTGGGGGGGGTGGGGGTGGGTGTGTGGGTGTGCTGGGGGGGGGTGGTGGTTGGAGTGGTGGGGGTGTTGGGTGTGGGTGTGGTGGTGTGGTGTGGGCTGTGGTGGGTGGGTTGGTGGTGGTGTATGTATGTGGTGTGTTGTGTGAGTGTGTGGTGTGGTGCTGGTGTTGGGGTGTGGTGCGGTGGGGATTACGTTGTTGTGATGGCTGTGTGAGGTGAAGTAGGATTAGGAGGATGAGGGTAGTGTGGGTTGTGTGGTGAGATGTGTGAGGAGGGGTGTGGGTGGTGCTGTGTGGATGTGGGTGGTGTGGGTGAGGGTGGTGGTTGTGTGGTGGGTGACTGGTGTGGGGGGTGATGTGTGGGTGGTGTGGTGGAGGGTGGTGGGGAAGTGACTTCTTACTCTTTGGGGTGGGTGTGGAGTGTGGGGGGTTTTGTGGTTTGGTGAGTTTGTGTGGGAAGAGTGTGTGTGGCTTGTGATGGTGTGTGGTGTGGGGGTGGTTTGGGGTGGAGAGTGGGGGGATGTGTGTGGTGGGGGGCTGGGGTGGTGGGGACTGCTGTGTGTGCTGTGAGTGGGGTGGTGGTTGTGTGTGGTGTGTGTTGTGTGTGGGTTGTGTTGGTGGGGTTGTTTGTGTGAGGAGGTTGATGTATGTCGTGGTGTGGTGTGGTGATGGTGTGGGGTGGAGTGGGGGTGTGATGAAGTGTTTGGGGTGGTGGGGTGAGATGTGTGTGGTGTTGTGTGTGATGGTGGGTGAGTCTGGTGTGTGGCGTTTGTGGGTGTTGGGGTCTGGGTGTGTGTGGTGTGGGGTGGGTGTGTTGGTGTGATAGGGGGGAGTGGGAGGTTGCTGGGTGCTGGGTGTGAGTCTGGAGTGTGGGTCTTGGGTGGGGGTGTGTGGGGAGTGTGAGGGAGGATGGGGGTGATTTTTTGTGGGTGTTGTGGTGGGAGTGAGGGGGTGTGGGGGTGGTTGTGTGGGGGGAGGGCTGTGTGTGTTGTTTTTGTGTGGGGTGGGTGTTTGGGAGTGGTTGGCTTGGGGGGGGTGGGGTGTGTGTGGGGGAGGGGTTGAATGAGGTGCGGGGGTTGTGAATGTGTGGGTGGTGTATGATGCGTGGTGTGGTGTGTGGTTGTGTGATTGATGGGGGTGTGTGGGGGTGTGGTGGGAGGATGTGTGTGTGGTTGTGTGGGAGTGTGGGGGGGTTGGGGGGGTGTGGGGTGGGTGGTGGGAGTGGGTGGGGATGTTTGGGGGTGGTGTGGGTGTGGGTGGTGTGGGCGGTGGTGTTGTGTGGGGGTGTTGGTGGTTTGGGTGGGGTGGGTAGGTTGGGTTGTGGTTGTGGGTGGTTGCGTGAGGTTGGGTGTGGTGTGTGTGTGGGAGGGGTGGTGGAGGGGTGGTGTGTGTGGTGGTGTGGGGGGGGGGGGGGGGTGTGGGTGGTGTGGTGTGTGGGTGGTTGGAGGAGGCTGCGTGGTGGTGGGGTGTTGTTGGGTGGGGGTGGGGGTGGTTTTGTGTGTGGGGTGGTTGTGTGTTGGTGGTGGTGGTGGTTTGTGTGGTGATGGGGGGTGGGGGTGGGGTGGGTGGTTTTGTGTGGTGTGGGGGGGTGTGTGTGTGTGGTGTGTGTGGGGTGGAGGTGGGGGTGTTGGGCTGGTGGGGGGGTGGAGTGGTGAGTTGATGGTGGTTGGGAGGGGTTGTGTGTGAAGTGTGTCGGGTTGGGTGGGGGAGTGTGTTGTGTGGTTGTGTGTAGAGTGTGGTGGGGGTGGTGTGTGTGGTGGGTAGGGGGGTGGGTGGGTGGTGGTGGTGCAGGGTGGGGGGTGGGTTGGTGGGTGTGTGTGGTGGGGGGGGGTGTTGTGGGTGTGGAGGGTGTTTAGTGTTGGTGGTGTGGGCGGTGTGGGTTGTGGGGTGGGGGGGTGTTGGTTGTGTGCTGTGTGTGTGGTGGGTGTGGTTTGGCAGTGTTGGGGGTGGTGGGTGTGTGGGGGGGCGGTGTGGGGGGGGTGTGTGTGGTGTTGTGTGGTGTGGTGTGTAGGGTGTGTGTGGGGTGGTGATGGGTGGTGTGATGGGGTGGGTGGTGTGAGGGGGGTTAGTGTGTGGGTGGTGTGTGGTGTGGCTGTGTGGTGGGTGTAGTGTTTGGGGGGTGTTGGGTAGGGGTGGGGTGGGTTCGGGGGTGAGGGGTTGGTGGGGGGTGTGTGTTGGGGGGTGGGGGGGGGTGATGTGGTGGGGGCGTGTGGTGTGGTGTGTGTGTGGTTGTGTGGTGGGGGTGTTGTGATGTGGAGTAGGTGGTGTGGGGCGTTTCAGTATAGTAGAGATGTAGGAGTGGTGGGTGTTAGATGGTGATGGAGAGGGAGGAGAGAGTGAGAGGCGGAGGATAATAGGTGTTGAGTAGAGGTAGAGTGGTTAGTATGTGTTGTTGATGGAGATTGTGGGATTGCTATATGAAGGTATAGTTATGATGATTTTTGTGAGTGTAGTAGGGGTGAGCGTGGCTTATAGGTGTTGGGTGAGTCTAGGACCGGTGGATGGTGAGGGGGCAGTGGTATAGTTATTAGATGAGTAGATATCGATGGGTGGCTGTGGGGTTATTTAATGATTGGGTGAGTGGGGAGTAGTTAGTAGCTTGTGATATGGTAGTGGATGATGGGAGGAGGGGTTAGAAGGGTTGTGGGTGGGCTGTGGGTTGATGTGATGGGGTTGCTGAGGATGGAATAGTCTAGGGGGGATTGCGCGATGAGAGTGGTGGAGGGTGGATTATGTGGTGGGGTGGGATGGTTGAGGAGTGTGTAGTGAGGGGGGGAGTGGTGGTGTAGGCGCGATGATGGGTTAGTGCATAGATTAGTGAGGTGGTGGGTAGGGTCGTATTGGTGAGAGGGAGGATTGGGGTGGGAGTGATGGTGAGTGGATGGGTGTAGTGTTTGTATAGGGGGAGGGTGCCGATGTGTGGGGGTGTGTTTTGATAGATATGTGAGGTTGGAGGAGGGGGGAGGAGGTTGGGAGTAGGCGGAGGTGATGGAGTAGGTGTGGAGAGTAGAAGCGATGTGTGAGATTGGAGTGGTGGTGGATTGATAGTGGGGGGGTAGGTGAGTAGAGGGGTGTGGAGGGTAGAGGGTGAAGTGAGAGTGGAGGGATGGTGGGGTGTGGTTAGAATAGTGATAAGGATGGTGATTGTGGCATGTGAGTGGTATGGTGTGTGTATGGAAGGTGTGGTTGCGTAAGTTGGGATAGTTGTGGTGGTTAGTGGGTGATAGAGTTTGGGGAAAGGTGTAGGTGGGTTTGTGTTGTGTGTGAGGGTGTGGGAGGGAGATGGAGATTGCGTTTGGGTAGGGTAGGGAGATTAGCGAGTGATGTGTATTATTGTTGCTGGGCGTGATAGTGGAGTGAGGTGTTTTGATAGAGTGGAGATGGTGAGATGTGATGGGGAGTGGGGGGTGGGGGTGTGTGTGTGTGTATGGTTTGGGGTATTTGAGGTTATTTATGTGGTGTGGTGGTGCGTAGATATGTGGGTCATGGTGGGGAGGTCGTGGAGAGATTAGCGATAGGTGGGATGTGGGTAGTTGGGTGGTGAAGAGATGATGATGAGTGGTTCCTATAATATCTCCCACCCCCGGAAGGAGCAGTAATTGTATTGCTTTATTTCCTAACCCAGTCTTTCCCTGCACTTTTCTCTAAAGATGCTTTCCCACTGGGCTCTATTCCTCGTCAAAATAATCAGTCTCCACATGATTTTAATATGATAGTCCAATAACATAGGACCTACATGTAGGGTAGAAATATTTCCATTAAAATTATCTTTTTTAATTTATTTTGCTATTCAATATATTTTTTATTGTCAAGCTGTGGTAGTTCAAGAAAAAAATGAATCAGGATAGAATAAAAAAACAGGTAATGTAAAGGCATATATTAAAGGACTACAGATGTCACTGGACATTTTTTTCTAAATTTTGTTGTGCACTGTATAAAACAGTATAACTATAACTAAAAGAATTATCAAATATATTTTTAATTAAGATACACAGTTTCCAAAACTCAAATAAATACTGATGCAAACCAAACACTAGATAAATTATTAACTATAATTTTTCACATTAAAATTGAAAAAATATAACATTGGGTCGAAGGAGTTTAAGATCGAGACTCTCCTGTTAGCCCATTTAAAAGTTAAAAACAAGTCAACAAAAACTACCTCGGTAGACTTTTTAACTAATGTGAATCCTGTGATTGCTAGCTGAATTGAAGTATATTCCATCCAATTAGAAGCACTATATAGTAAACACATCTTTAATTCTCTCGAGAATGAACAATTTTTAAACCACACAGCAGGAGAGTCAACCTGATTTTGATTTTGGGTCAGTATATTTATCAACTTCAGGTCGCACTGACATCAATGTGGTCGTCTCTGGTGTGTGAGCGACCGGTCAGAGTTCGGCATTTAGCAGCATCCGCGAGAAAATCGTGTTCGAATAACAACAAGTGTGGCTGGCAAATGTTCCCTTTTTATCCTATTGTAATGGATCGTTGATTTAATGGCGATGGCATTGTAACTCTTGGATAAAATCTTGCTGTTTGACATTCTTGATTATGTTTATGATTGGGTATTTTTTGGCTAAAAACTGAGGAGAAATGATACGATTTGCGATTGGAAATAAAGCCGAATATCGGCTATAAAATTGGAGGAAAAAAGCTCTTTGTGGTCGGCAATAGTGGTCACTCGCTCAAATGAAATTAACTGGACGATTGCCAAGTGCTTTTGTCTGCACTTTGGGTCGCCCAGGTCCGATTTCAGTCGAACTTGGTGACCGTCTGTCTCATGCTATGCACATACTTCTGGAAATATCGAGGTGGGATCATTGTTTGTTTGTTTGTTTGTTGTTGTTTAACGTCCCACTCAAGAATATTTCACTCATATGGAGACGTCACCAAATGCCGGTGAAGGGCTTCAAATTTTGGCCTATGCTCGGCACTTACGGCCATTGAGCAGTGAGGGTTTCTTAACGTGCCGACACCTACTGTGACACGGGACCTCCAGTTTTTACTGTCTCATCCGAAAGACAGGAAACCAACCTGCCGCCGGTGGGATTCGAACTCACGACCTCACGATCCAGAGTCGAGCGCGCTACCGACTGAGCCAGGCCGGCTCGAGGTGGGATCACGCGCCATAGATGAGTAAGCATCCCCTGTTGGCCAGTCACACCCATCGCAAGTTCACAGTCAAATTCAAAGGTGGGAAGTCGACATCTTGTGTTCGCAATTAAGTTCATAGCTATGTACAATCAGTAGTAAAGAAGATATAAACATAATGTTTCTTGCTGCAAAAAGTGTCAGATTTGAATGGTCATGTTTTTTCTGTATTATTTCACTCGATGATACAAAACGACAAAAACACAAAGATATATTGAAATTTAAAATAAATTGTCCTCACTTGTCATTCTCCAACTCCATTATGTACTTCAGGATTTCAGGTGATCGAACTTCTCCAGTTTTTAACCACTTCTGTAGTATTGTTCTATTCTGAGATGCATAATCACTAAGATCTATTTCCCTCACATATCGACTTGCACTAATGATAGAGTGTATACAAGGTCCGGTACCAATATCCAACATCTTTGCACCTGTTCGTTCACCTGTTATAGTCAATAGTAATATTTATATGACAATCGTTTCCATTACATATCGTAAAATAATTTAAATGTTTATGCATAAAATATTTGTCTTTTTGTTTCATATATTTATTTTTCTTTTTCGTGCTCCGCTACCATTTACATTAAGATATGCATAAATACATCACTAGATTTCGATGGATTACCGTAAGTGTTGGTCTGAGCTATAGATTTAAGGCAATTGAATTATGGTTCCTTAATAGGGTATGGTTCCTTCACAGGGTATAGTTCCTTAACAGCATATAGCTATATGATATAAAAAATCTCAAGATACCAAAGAATAAATCAATAGAATGTCCAGGACATAGATACAAATCCGGTAAAAATGAACAAATATGGACCTCTGGAAACCAAGAGGTGGGATCAGATGCCATGGAGGAGTAAGCATCCCCTGTCGACCAGTCACACCCATCGAGAGTCCATCCCACCTTAAAGTCTCTGTAAACCATATACATGTACTGTATACCTGGAAATTTTCGCTCCCGTTTAATTTTGGCCATATGCACTTTTAGACTTCAGCGCGAATTTGCAGCATGGACATACATGCTATCCATGAGATTAAGCTGATTTAGGGTGAGTTCAAATCGGGGTTACTATATTGTCTGTCATATAAGGGCAAAGATAACCAGGCGCGAAAATAACCAGGTACATACAGTAATATATCACACCAATATATTGTCTGTCATATAAAGGCAAAGATAAACACCAGGCGCAAAATATCACACCAATAACATATAAGGGTACATACAGTAATATATCACACCAATATATATTGTCTGTCATATAAAGGCAAAGATAAAACAGGCGCAAAAATACACCAGGTACATACAGTAATATATCACACCAATATATTGTCTGTCATATAAAGGCAAAGATAAACAGGCGCGAAAATAACCAGGTACATACAGTAATATAGCACACCAATATATTGTCTGTCATATAAAGGCAAAGATAAACAGGCGCGAAAATAACCAGGTACATACAGTAATATATCACACCAATATATTGTCTGTCACATAAGGGCAAAGATAAACAGGCGCAAAAATAACCAGGTACATACAGTAATATATCACACCAATATATTGTCTGTCATATAAAGGCAAAGATAAACAGGCGCAAAAATAACCAGGTACATACAGTAATATATCACACCAATATATTGTCTGTCATATAAAGGCAAAGATAAAATACAGGCGCGAAAGATAAACATAACCAGGTACATACAGTAATATATCACACCAATATATTGTCTGTCATATAAAGGCAAAGATAAACAGGCGCGAAAATAACCAGGTACATACAGTAATATATCACACCAATATATTGTCTGTCATATAAAGGCAAAGATAAACAGGCGCGAAAATAACCAGGTACATACAGTAATATAGCACACCAATATATTGTCTGTCACATAAGGGCAAAGATAACCAGGCGCGAAAATATCAAGGTGCATACAGTAATATATCACACCAATATATTTTGCATCCCCATTTAACTTGGCATGGGCCAGTGTTTATCACAGCAATGAAAAGACCATGTTAAAAACAATGAAATGTTTGCTAAAATCTAACGGACTGCTCCTCCCACCAGGAGCCAAGGCCGACCTAGTTAGTGACAAGAGGAGCCCAAACTGGCCAATACTGCCCACAGCTCAAGCCTGATGCCTAGGGGTACCGAATTACAGCATGATTGAATGTTAGTCTTAAAATGAATATATTCATCAAGCAATTGGATAAACATTAATTCTGATATGAGCATTTAATATACAATGGTAAACTACTTGCTGACAAGTTATTGGCACAGGGTAATAAAAAACCGTGTTTGATGTCAACGGCCTGCAAAGTTTACGATTACTCTATTTATTTCACTAAATAAAATGTTGAGTTACTTGTTCGATGGCGATTGTTAAGTTGGCTGTATCAATTGTGACGAGGATTAAAACATTTTCTTCCTCACCTATTTCATTTGAATTTTACTGTG